>VZRF01008470.1:1573005-1808502 GCA_013396875.1 Vireo altiloquus | reverse complement strand
CCAAGGATCTTGGACAAAAGTCTCTCACTGCTCACTTTAGTCTCCTCAAACAGAGATTCCCAAAAAGCTGCTGGGATGGAAATGCATTTGTGTATTTGCATTTCTGAAGGAGCCAGGGACCCCCTGTTAGCTCACCGAAACATGCATACACAGTTTCCTCCACTGCATGTCAAGCTTGTGACATGTGATCGGAGGCGAGGATCAGGAGGGAAAAGGAGGAGTCAAGCACAGACCCGCCCCACCTAAAGCTGCTGCAGTCTTAGTCGCTGGCTCCAAGTTGTTTCAGTTCTGTGAAGCATCTCAATAAGCTTAATACAAGGAGGAACAACCCTTGTGTTGAAAACATATCGTGCTCTTCAGGATGGATCTTTGTCCTGCTGGTAAGCCTCAACCATTGTGTGACTTTTTTGGGTGAGGGCTGTGCACTCCATTCGATGGAGCAGAGCACACCATGAAATCCCAGCAGCCAGAGTGGATGCTGCAGCTGGTGGCTGGAGGAATGACATGCTGGAAGGTCCCTGGGGGTACAGTTCATCACTTGTCAGCCTCCAGCATTAGGCATGGCTTTCTTTTTACTTGCTCTCCTCTCGCATCAGGAGAGGTTTTCTCGCTGGTTTGAATGGGCCACTGTGCTGAGAGTGATGCTGCTCTGACTCCTTGGGCCAGCGATGCTGGGCTGAGCTGGGAACTGACTCCTCAATGTCAGTGGTGTCTGTGACACCTGCAGTGAGCGCCTGGGGGCTTTGGCTGCTCTTCATGCAGCTCTGGCAGGCTCCTCAGAGGTGTTTCCTTACAGATGCCAGGAGCGGGTTTGCCTTTGCAGAGCCTCTCATGCAGCTGGGTATCCCAGTGTAATGCCCCTGCAAGGCTTTTGGTACTGGGGCCTCCCGTGCTTATGTCCCTGTTAGAGGTAAATGGTGTATTAGGAGGGTGCTAGAAATGTGGGGAGAGGTGGGTGAGGGGAAACCAGCCACATCTGAGGAACTGAGAGAGATCTTAGCTTTTATCTCCTGCTTTGGCAGGTGGTGGATGAAGTGTTTGGGATTCAGCAAGGAAAGGCACATCACCAGACTGAACATTTCCAGCTTCTGGCTGAGGAAGCTCTGAGTGTGTGTCTGTGCAAAGCCAGCAAAGAGGGAGAGCTGAATGGGAACAGGCTGAACAAAGGCCAGGAAGAAGAAGGATGACCATGCAATGTCTCTTCTCGTTCTGACTCTGTCCCCTCAGGCTTTTCTGTATGGGATATGGAGCACAGAGTGAAAGCAAAAAGCAGTGCCCAGTTTCAACAACGGTTGTGCACTTTTCAGCTCTGAGGCGTGTAGCCAGGGAAAGGGCATGCTCAAACCACATACCAGCCTTGCTTGTCAGGGAAATTGGTGATACCTGTCAGAGCTGAGCTCTTGCCAGCATCTGACTGGTGTTGAATGGTGGTGAAAATGGGTCTTTTCTAGCCAGCCCTCACTACCTGAAAGCAACTGTGGACAAAGCTTCTGCAGGACAAACTGGGCAGGAGGACGGATAACTCATATTTTGCTATTTATTTTGGGGTGTGCCTTCAGCAGAAACTGGAGGTCCCCTAACGGAAGGCATGACACAGTCATTCACTCAAGTTATGTGTTACTGAGTTAATTATGTCTTGAAAGTTACACATTCAATCAAGTCTGCTTCCAAGAAAGTGTACAGACTGCAGCAGCACAGTGAGATCCTATTCAGGCACAGTGTGGCTTTGCTCAGTTCTGGGCAGAGGCAGAGCCTGGAGACAGGCAATGCCTGGAGAGATGTGCTGGCTCTGACTGATGTTTTTGCTCAATCCCATCCTGTCATTCCACAGCTGGGTGGGAAACTGGGTTTGTTTGATGCTGAACTCCTTTGGGAGCCAAGGCTGCCACCAGAAACAGTTTTCCAGTGAGCTTTAGAGTACTGAACGCATTTGGAATTGCTCAGTTGTGGCATGATTGTCCTGAATGTCAGAGCTGCCTTTCCTGGGGCCACTCCTACCTGGAGACACCTTTCCCTGGGGCCACTCCTACCTGGAGAAGTGATGGTCCTGTTGGGTACACATCTGTTTGTGGGTAAGACTTGATGCCTTGGGGAGGCTGCTCTCCCTGAAGCGTGTGTCCTCTTCCAGCTTCCTTCAGAACCCTCTCAGCTCTGTCTGGGTGAGGCCACGGAGCTGATGTGCCAGGCCCTTGAGCTGGATGTGTGAAACATGGGAGAGCAGACTGGTACTGTGATATCCTGTGCTGGAAGGTGTGGGGTAAGAGCCATAGTCAAAAGTCACTGGAAGCTATCCTGAAGGATGAATGTAAGTTGTTACTTGGAATAAGGGGACCAGGAGACAACACAAATTCTTCTTCCCGCCTTTCCCCCCATAGCTGAAATGTGCAAATTAAACCTGTTAGGATTTATGTTTAATTTCTTCTGGCACAAGCCGGCAGAGAACTGTGGAGTGGCTGCAGTAGGGAGACACACATGGCTGGAGGGAATTGAGGACTGGAAGGCTTTCGGTCATCTCCCTGCTGCTAGACTGGTTTCCAGCTGTGGAGGTGGTGGTCTGTACTGGAGATGACACAGCAGCCATATCAAAATAGAAAAGGAATTTCAGGTGAAGTTTTTCTACCAGAGAGCCTCCTTCAGGCAGAAGCTGCCCATCAGGCTGCTCTGCTTGTGTGCTGCCGTGGGTGGAGGTGCCCAAACGCTTTAGCAGCTACACTCAAAGCCCTCCGTTGCCTTGCAAATGGGCCTGATGAACCTCTGCTGTCATACCGTGGGCGTGTAACACATGGATGGTCTGCAGCAGTGCTATAGATACAGTCATTCTTCATAACCTTCCCCTGCTGCTTCTGCAGCCCATCCTTCCAGCTCTCCTGGGTGGTCACTTCCCACTTACCTCTGTGCTTCAAAAGCCACCTCCCTATTCCTATAATTTTCCATGGAACTGAAAGCCTCGGTTAGCACCTGGGTGGTTCAGCACAGCCCTTTGCAACGGGAAGTGAAACCAGCACACACAGAACTCTCTGCTGGCCACACAAGTACCCAGATGTTTGAGTAACTCTGATGTGCCCTTCAGATGGGGAGGCTGAAGCCATAAGTCCCCACAACTGGAATTGAAGTCTGTGTACTGTTTTGAGTGACAGCCCTGAAAATACAATCCTGGTCAGTTCATGAAGACCTGGCAGGCCTTTCTATCTGGCTCTGCCCTGAGAGTGGGGAAACGACCTCAGGAGCAGGTGTAAGACCCACAAATGTGATGCTGATGCACTTTCCTTTCAACATTTGCTCTCTGAAAATAAATTCCAAACAACAACCTAATGCTCTCTCTGGAGAGGGTACTAGCCATTTTTTGTGTGTCTGAACTGGAAAACTTCAGCTGCGGTTAGGCTGACAGCATCCCTCTGAAATCTGTGGGTGTTTTTGTGGTGTGTTCTTCATCAGGGTGAAATTTCCCCCTGTGCAGAGAACCCTGACCAGGGCTATGCTTCATCTGTGTGCCGACCTAGTCCTAGAGGGAAGTGGAACTGAGGTGGTGCTGAGGACTTTGACAAGGCTGAAACCATTCCTCAATCCCTTGGTACAGGGCTGGATTCCCTCTGCCTCTGCAAGTATCCAGTGTGAGCCGGGCAGCGCTTCCCTCCGAGTGTCCCTGTCCCGTCGGCTCAGCCTGTTCTCAACATGGAGAGAGAGGGAAGGAAAGGCAAAGCAGCTCTATTATCTCACCTCCTCCTTGCCCAGCTGCCTTCACTGCCTTTCTGCAGATGGTTCCCCAAACAAGCCCTTTGTGTTCACTTCCCTCAAGTGCAGACCCCACGGTGTGCAGTAGCATTGATGAGTGGCCTCCAAAGGGCAGAGCAGAGCATCAGGCCTCCTGTTAGGGAAGCGGAGTAATGTGCAGGCATGGACCTCAGAATTATTTTCCAAAGCAGTCAAGGACTTAAGCTGTGTAGGAAATGTCACAAGGACTCTCTCTGCAGCTCAGTCTAATTTGCCCTGCAAGTTTGATCCATCAATTTTTTTCCAAACTATGTCACCCTTTCCTGCTTTTTTACCCCTTGATTCCTTCCCCTTCTCCATGGCTCATTCTTTTTCTCCCCTGCCCTCCCCCCCCCACAGTCCTTCCCACACTTCTCATTCTGACAAACTGTGCAGGTGGGAGTTGGGGTTTTCAGACATTCAGGAGTAAGGGGGACTGTGTTATTTACAGTCTTGTTGGGGGTCATGTGGGTGAGATGGCGTCCTCTGAGAGCCTCATGACTCTTTGAGATGCTTTAGGCTGCTTTAGTAGACACAGAACAACTGAAACAAAGCAACCAGCCACACCACAGGGTTTGCTGATGGGGGGGAGGAAGGCAGGGTTCCTCTGCCTGGTTGTGCTATGGTGCTTTTGTGGAAAGAAATATAGGGCAAAAGGTCTTAGTGGTAATTTGTCAAGGAATCACCCCAGTGATTCCACAATTATAAGCCCCAACAAGAGTGAGAGAGATAAGAGCTGGAGAGACTGAGAGGATAGCCTCACCTCCTGCAGACACCACAACTGCAGGATATACAAATTAAGCTGAAGGACCTGGGCACTGCTCAGAGGCGCAGGGCTGACATTCAAAGGGAAGTCAGCAGGCTACCTAACAAGTAGCAGAGCCACTGCATGGTTTTGGCTGATTTTCTTTGTGGTTTGTTTTAGTTTGTTTATCTTTTGTTTGCTAACCAGCCTGCCTGCTTTGGTTTTCCCCATACCTACAGATTTGGCTGTCGCGAGCTTGTGGATGCCACAGGTTTTCCTTCCCTCTTGACTGGCTTCAGCAATCAGTCAGCTTCTTGCAGCTCTTCACAAGGGCTGCTTGCAGGGCTGGGAGGGCTCGTGGGTCCTTCTCAGCCTGGCTTCGTGCTGGCTCCTCGTGCAGTGCTTCATTCCCACAGACTCAGCAGCCTCTCCCCAGGGAACGCAATGCTGAAACCAGCAGAAAGCGTGACAGGAGAGAAGCTGAAGCCTGAGAAAAGTAACAGGAACATACTTAGCGCATGGAAACCCAACGAGCCAGGAGGATGGGGGAGAGATTAGGATTGGGAAAGGCGGGTCTTTCTGAGATGTTGTGGCCATGACAGGAAAGAAGCATACTAAGATGATTGCCCTTGTCGCTTTTCCTTCTGTCCGTCTTGGCTGCTTCCTTCCCTTTTTTTCTTCCACTCATATTTATAGCAGTTGTTTTGCATGTGAGATCCACACTAAAAGAATTTCCAATGCAACTGGTGCTACTTCCTCTTTTTCTGGGAAGATGGGAGGCCCAGGGGATTTTGCCTTATGAAACAGTGGAGCAGGGCATGCAGTGACTTGACCTGGCTTCCTGGGGAGGCTTTATCTTGCAGTGTTTAGGTGCAGCAAGGATCCTGTCTGCAAGTTCAGCAGTGACCTCCAGTGCTCTAAGCCTTTTGCAAGCTCTGCTTTTTTCCTGGGGCCTTACCACCTACTCTGTCTCCTCTCTAGGGCTGCAGGCTTCTCATTCTGCTTGCTGAAGAGGCTATGTTTCACCTGGATTATATTTAGCACCAATGCTGTCACCCCAATTCTTTTAGGCCTTTGATGAATCATACTGTGGTTTTCTTGGCTTTGGTGCTATTTGTTTAAGTTTCTGTACATTACAGGGAAGCCTACTCATATTTCTGCATTTTCTGCTGTCCACAGAACTACGGCCTCCCAAAGACATTCCTTCATCAGCAAGACTTTCATCCCCCAGATTCTGCTTTCACACTTGAAAAACTTTGATTTTCTCTCTTAAGCCATTTCTGACTCTAGCTATGGCAGATCAACTCATTAAGCCAGTGGTTTTCTTGGGAGGTTAGGATGTAGATGAAGTATTTAGGTCACATATTTTCAGTACCTAAAGATGACTGACATAAAAACCACCAGAGAGCATTTGGTGAGACTTATTCACTGTCAGGGTGAGCAGAACTGGCTGAGTAGGCAGTGGGTCAGCTGAGAGGGCTGCGCACAGCCTCTGGCTGCAAGGAGCAGGGTGTGCTCTGTGCTCCACACTCCAGACTGAAAACCATTTGCAAGGCAAAGGTGGGATGCTGTGGTTGCAACAGCAGGGAGCACAGATGCCGAAACACAGAAATCAGAGTTGCTGTGGCATGACCCTAGGAGAGGGTAAGTGCTGGGAGGTTGGGACAGCTTTTTCCATGATATGTTGGCCTCGGTAGTGTTTTCACAGGAACCTTTATTCTTCCAGAGTCAACTGACTTGAGTGGGGCTGAAGAGGCTGAAATAGAGAAAATCAGGAAGCACAGACAGGAGCTTTTGGATGACATTAAGGTAAGGACCGTCCTGTCCCTCCTGCCTGCCTAGCCTTCCCAAATCTGTCTTCACCAAGGAGCATCTTCACATAACAGTCCAGGGCATGCAGCAGGGCTCTTGCACAGGAGACATTTTCTCTGTCATGATCCAACTTCAGTTTTAAACTTCAGGTTGCCCTGGCCTATTTGCCACCAGGGCACATCCATCCTCTGGTACTCTCTGCTGCAAGAATCATCAGCTGCCCTAATGGAATAGCTGAGAAAAGCTGGTCAGATTATGAGCAGGGATGAGCTGGGATTGCATATTTGCGATTAAAGAAATGTCTTCAGTAAGTCATACTGGAAGGCATCTCAGAATTTATGATTTTTTTTAATTACTGATTACCTGCTACTGACATATCAGTCTTAGTTACCTGCAGCATCCCCCTGTGTGTTTATCAAAGTTTTGTTTGCTTTGTGGACCTCTAACAAGTCCTTCATGAAGGATCCTGTCTCTTTGAAGAAGTCTCATGGCAGGACCTTCCACACAAGTTTCTGTGATTGAACTTGCTTTTCTTCTTTTCTTTTAGCAGACCCAAACATTTCTCCAGTGGCTCCTAAAATGTCTGAAAGTAACAGATTCAAAATCAGTCACTAATGCTGCATCACAGTCCTGCATAGTTCTGTGCCCTTTCTATTCCATTCTGCCTCCACCACGAAATTCGGTTTCCCATTTGAGAGAGCATATTGCACTGAATCATTGGACTTGGACTGATTTTCCCACAACATTAAGCTGTCCAGATGCCTAAGGAATAGCTGCAATATTTCCTGCCATAGGGTAAAGGATTAAGCCAAACTATATATTACTTCTCAGCCTTCCAGACCTCCTCTCTCTGCTGCAAACCAGAATGGTCTCTTGTCCCCTCTTGCAAAACAGATTATGAATATATATGTGATTTGCTTGTGTGTGGTTCTTTTCTCATCAGTTTTCAGAACAGGCGATGGGCACTGTAAGAGGCAGAACACTTGAACAGGAATACTGCATTTTTTTGCCCATTGTGGACAGAGAAAGGTTGCTAGACTGCACAAACCCATACTTTATAACCCAAATCCATTAAGCAATGGGGTACACACTGTCCAATGGAGCAGAATGAGTTTAGGTGAAAAGAGTACCTTAGAACAAGACATTTTCCCCAGAGGATTTTTTTCAGAATGTATCTATCAATACCCTTAAACACAAAGACTTGAGGGCACATCTGGGGGAAGGGGGAGGGAGGAGAAAAGAGAATGGGTCTTGCCTTGCCAGTCACACTGCAAAAAGACAGGAGTGAATAAAATAACAAAATTGAGAATCATTTGAAATCCATGGTCTGAGATCATGGCTCTGTTACATTTGTGCAACACCTAAAACTTAGTAAGGAACACTCACAGCTTTGGGGACCAATGAAGCACAACTGAAACCCAGAAGCTCTTTTAAATGATGAGATATTGCAGAAATTCTGTTTCTCTGTCTGATTACACTCTCAATCTACATCCTCATTCCTTGATGAGAAAGGATCTACCAAAAAATAACCCTTCTTCTCCTGCCTGTTCTGGTTTGTATGGGGAAGAATTTAGGTGATTCCTGGAAGAGAGCTGTGATGCACTCTGGCTTTCAGGTGGAACATAACTGCAGGATGGAAGCAAGGAGATATAGGCACCTTCATTTCCTTGGTAACACAGAATATCCTACCACAGGGGCCACGGTCCATCATGGGCCTAAAGGAAAGTGAATTTCACAATTTATTTTTAAAAATCTGGCAGTAATTACTGTACTTTTACTCCTCCTTTCTTTTTTCTCCACCTAAAGAGAGGTATCTACTCAATGGTATTTAAATGACAGGTAGATTAAAAACTGTGTGTTTCACAATACAACCACTTCAGGTTCATATTGATTTCACAGTTATCAGTTCCACTTCTCCTTTCCTGGATGTGTAGCCGGGCTATGCAAAGTAAAAGCTCAAAAGAAATGGGCACAATGGAAGGATTCTTGCATCTGACATTGTTTGAGGAACTGAAATCAACAGTGGGACGAGTTCTCTGACACTCCCCACACTGATGAAGCTTGATTTTTCCAGTCTTTAGTGACAATAGACATGAGAACATCCTTCTGTCTCTCTTCACAGCTGTTTTCATCTGGAATCCAGCAAGGTCACCTGACCTGTCCTTTTCCTGTGACAGAGGGAAGAAGTAAGACATGCTCCATGTGTGTCTGCTGTTTTTCCCTCCACTGCCTTCATCTTCCTGCTATTTCTTTTGCAGAGGCTGAAGGAAGAGATTGCTGAGGTGTTTGCAGAGATCGAGTGTTTCCAACATGCAGAGGAGAGGCAAGAGGCAGACAATAATCCTGGACAGCAGAACAGGCAAGTGGAATGAGTATTCCTTTGCTTACAAAGTCTCTCTTTTGAAGTTGAGAAAACAAAAAACACTGCCAGGACTCAGTTCACAACAAGGACAGGGAAATGAGGCCAGGAATACCCTTCTCTTCTCCTAGGTTTCTCTTTATTCCTGGGTGGTCTGACACCTGTCCTTGAGATATCTAAGTTGCCTTTTGAGTGAAATGACATAGTCCTTTATTCTAAGTTGGACTTTTCCTCCTTTTTTGTGTTTGCAGCAAGCTATCACAGAGGGATAAAATTCTGTCCCTGGGCCGGAAGAAATTCAACATGGATCCTGGAAAGGTAGGATTTGTTCATTCCACCTGTGAGGATAAAGGTGGGAGGAAGAGCCTCTGCTGGCTGCTGTTCCAGTTGCAGCCACTGATGTCAAAGGAACGATGGCAGGGGACTGTGGGGATGAGTTCCTACCTCACTTAGGCCCCCGTTAGGAGCAGCCTGCACCCTGCCCCTGAGTGAGGTCTTCTGATGTGGTCAAACTGTGTTGCCTCCCCCCATCTTGTGCTTAGAGGCCACGCCATACAATTCAACCCAAACCTAATGGAAGTAAAGGGAGGATGGTTTAACACTGCCACAGCACGCCATGAGAGCCAGATTTCCTTCAGCACAGCCCTTCTTGACGGTGAGAGGCTAGGAGTTTGCTATATGTGATAGAGGAGGATGAACTAAGAAGAAGGTGAGAAGTTTTGAGAGTGTGTCGGGTTCCTTGGCACATTCAGAACAGAAGAGGACAAGCTGCCTCTGTCATTTTGGAAGCAGTTTTGGTTTTGGTTGAGCTGTGGAGTAAACACAGCTTTTCCATTTTCTGAGGCTCTGACCAGTGGTGTCAAGACTCCATAGCCTTCAGCCCTCTGCAGAAAGCTCTAAAACCATCATGATTAAGTAGAGAAGATATGAGAAAGACAGTTCCCTCTTCCTTCCTCCTGACTGGTGGGGCACTTTTTGAGCTCTTCAAGGGAAACCACAAGCTGCGGGTGGCTGCTGCTCTGCATGACAGCTTTTCACGCCTCCTCTGTGCCCTGCTGAGAGCGTCAAGATGCCTTCCCCGGTGTCCACACCTCAGCTGGAGTGCTTGGCAGTCCCCTGGACATCCCTCTGCCAGTGGGAGCTGTCCAGAGCAGCAATATCAGTACTTAGAGCCCATGTGAGAGTAGCTTTTATTTTGCCTTTCCGTCTGACCTTGGTTCGAAGCCCCCGAGGCACCTCTCTCTGTGGCACTGTGCCATGCTGTGCAGGAATGCCCGAATTAATTCTATCCCCAAACCAGTTCAGCTCTATGAGTTCAATGCCAATCAGACTGCTCAAAATGTTACGTACTGTGTGCCTGTATAATGCAGATCTCTGATTGTTGCCTCCCTCTTGCTACATGCCATAGAGTGGGAGGTGCTGCAATGCAAGGAAATTTCTTTGCCCCTCCTTTCTAAGGTTACACTCCATCCATGCAATGCTGATACTTATAAATGAGTTCCTATCTCCAAGATCCCATGGAAAGTTCCTGAGGCTAGAGGAGGTAAGCATTAGGAGTCTGGCTGATAAAAACCTTAGGGGAGAAACATTTTCTTCTGGAAAATGGGGCCCCATCATCACTGCAGTGCTTTTCAAAATTAAATTGATCTTACTGAAAATCCATCTGGGGGGAAAAAAAAAGGAAAATAGAGTGGAAAAAATCTCACCAAAAATTTCAATTTCTTTTTTTAAAACTGCATTTTCTTTGGGGCATTTTAAAAATAGTTTCATATATATTGCAAGGGAAAGTGATATGATTCTCTTGAAGTAGAACATTTTGATGGATCTAAAACAATTTTCATTCCTTTATTGTGTATTACAAGGAGAATTGCAATGTGATCTGGAGAACTGCAGAGTTGTTAGATATTGTCAAGAATCTTTTGAAAAAAGCCTCAGCTTTTATTCTGGCTTTGAAAATCATGAAATTATTTTTAAAATAAGATATTGACTCTTTGCACAACCCAACCCACACCCTATATATATACCTTAAAAAGCATATTCCGTCCTTTTTGTCTAGGAGGGATGGAGCAGAAAAGATTGCAGACTTCTCTCTTCTGTGGCATAGAAGAAAAATCTAGGAAAAAATTGTTTCAAGCCCATTTTTGTCTGAGTATCTTTTTTTTTTATTATGCCTTCGTTTCAACAAACAATTTTTCTTTTAAGTTAATTTAGAATAAAAAAAGACATTTAGGAAGAAAATACTAAGACATTTTGATTGAAATTATTAAAATTAATTATTTTGACTTTTCCTTTTTGCACTTTTAATCTACATTGCCCTGTTTTGTTTGTTTGAGTTTCCATCCCAGTTAAACATTTAGCCAAATCTAGGGATGAAATGAAAATGGGACTGGCAACCCATAGTGGATGAAGAGGGATTGAATAAAGTTGAGAACGTGGCTGTGGTCTCCCATAAAGGGGCTGGGGAGTGACAGAGGAGGCAAGTCCATCAAAGCTAAGGAAGGCTGATATCAGAGTGGTGGGATCCTACTTTCTCATTAGACCACAGAGCTGTTTTACTTCCCTGTCCTGTTTCTCCTTCCCAGGGGATCCAGTACCTGATTGAGCACCAGGTATTGTCCTCCGACCTGCAGGAGATCGCCAGGTTCCTCCACAAGGGTGAAGGCCTGAACAAGACAGCCATTGGGGATTACCTGGGTGGGAGGTGAGCAACCCAGGATGAGGAGACCCCTTGGAGGCCCTGTCCTGCCTGGCCCCTCTGAACTACCATTTTGGATGACATGTGGCAGACCTCAGCCAGGTGCCAAGACTGAACATATCCCCAGCCACAGCGGGCTGGGTGGGCAGGACACCCCTGGGAGAGTCTTTGAGTGTGACTAAGGCTGGGCTGCCTTCCCTCCCGCCTGTACTGGGATCAGTCTTCCCAGACCGGAGTGTGCACCTTGGCTTCTTCTTGGTCAGAGGGGAAGGGAGACTGGGATGGAGCCTGGTGCATGTTGTCACACCAAACCGGGACATCCAAGCCGAGCAGGGCCAAAGCTCTCTTCTGACCTTTTCCCTCTATCCTGTCCCAGGGACCCCACAAACATTCAGATCCTGCAGGCCTTTGTGGCGTGTCACCAGTTTGCCAACCTCAACCTGGTGCAGGCGCTGAGGTAAGTGAGCGTGCAGGGTGCAGGGGACAGTGCTGGAACCTGCTCAGCCACTGGGTCTTGCCACCCAGGAAGGTCAGGAAGCCCTGGGGCTGAAATGGGGGCTCCCCAAGGCCCTGCTGTGTGTGTTGGCTCCAGGGCTGTTACTCTGTGAGGTGTCCAAAACTTCTTGGCGGGGGTGGGAAACACTTTCATGGCCTGTTGATTGGACTGGCCACGTGTAGAAAAGTGGGTCATTGTGGCTTCGGTGTCTGGGGAGATGGAAAAAGTTATTTTTTGCAGCAGCAGGAAACATGTCTGTCCTCAGCACCTGTTACGTCAATAACAAAGTGACTCTGGTTTAGGGCACCTTGTTTTATTACAGGCTGCCTCCTGGCAGGACTCTTTCTCCTGAGGTCTCTGCTCCCTTTCTGGGAGGCTTAGTTCTCATTCCTGCATTTGGGGTGTTTGGGGCTGATGTATCCAGGCAGTTTCTAGAGAGGAGCAGAGCTCCGGCTCCGTGCACTGTGTTGTCTCCCTAGTGTGATGGGATGAGTTGTCTTATTTCCATGGTGTTGCATGGGTTGAGGGGAGGCATCGATGTCTCTTGGACCCAATCTGACTAACTCTCTGGCACTCTGCTCCCGACAGACAGTTCCTCTGGAGCTTCCGGCTGCCTGGGGAGGCGCAGAAGATTGACCGGATGATGGAGGCCTTTGCCAACTGGTACTGCAAGTGTAACCCGGGAGTGTTCCAGTCCACAGGTACTTATGGGGACTGTAAAGCTGACCTGTGCTGTTCACTAGGGAGAGGAGCTCTCCTTTTCCATTCATAGAGCACAGGCAGCATCACTTGGAAGTGTGTTTCCCCTCAAGCTAAAGGAGGCAGCCCAGTTCCTGTGAAGCTTTTCAATAAAATGAGCATCTGCAGTCCTCCTTTTGCTACTGTGCTCCAGGCCCTCCTGATGGGCAAGAGACTGGAGAAGGGCTCCCAGCCTCCCATGAGGTATTATCTCACCACAGCAAGGATAGCACTGACAGAACTGCAGAAACTTTCCTGCTGGCACAGCCATTATTAGACTACACCTGCCCAACTTGCCCCATTATCCTGAGGGCATGGAATCACCTCCATCACAGGAGATAGACTCTGTCCCTCTCTCTCCTAGCAGAGGGAACATCTCCCTTCTTCTCCTACAAATGAGAGGGTGACTCTCTTCTTCAGTGACTAGAAACCAAGCCACCTTAGGTGTGGATTGATCTGCCCCCTAAGACAAGTCACTCATCCTGATTTTCTTTCTCATTGCTAGATACCTGTTATGTACTCTCCTTCTCTATCATCATGCTTAACACCAGCCTGCACAACCCAAATGTGAAAGACAAACCCCACTTTGAAAGGTTTGTGGCCATCAACAGAGGCATTGACAATGGAAGGGACCTGCCAGAAGAGCTTTTAAAGGTAAGAAGAACTCCCATTTTCTCATCCCCTGGGGTCCACTGAGAAGCAAAGGTGCAGACAGGGGATGCATCCATTAGCAAAGCTGTAGCTGGCTTTTTCCCAAAGGGTCAGCAGGCATGGGACCTGCCCTGTGAGGCAAAGTAGAGATGGGTAGCCTGGCTATGCCCGTCTGGCTTCACCCAACCAGCCTGGGCAGAATAACTTCTGTCTTGTGTCAAAGAGGGCCTACATCCCACACCTGGGTTTGCTGAGCAGCATCCCCTCGGGGTAGAGGCTTTAGATCTTTCTCCAGAGTGTCACTTCTTGCAGGCAATTTGAGGAAAGTTGCAGGAGCCTGTAGTCTCTTTTTTTTTTCCCTTGGTTTGGGATTTGTGTAATAAATGATGACAAACACAATGATGTGAGCAACATTTCAGTATCCTTTGAAAGCCAGTAGCCTGCCTCCCTGTCACTCTGCTGTTACAAATGCCACCCTTTGTGCCCCTCAGTGCCAAAGCTTTGGCTCTGTGAAATGTGCCTACTTGTGGCCACATAGCTCTACGTGCTGGTCTCTACATTCCACTGCAGTGTTTGGCATCACCAACCCAGGGACTAAATGGGGCTGCATCTCTGCCATGTTGAGTCCATGCTAGTGCCTTAATACTACCCACAGCAGCACTTGTGAGAGGCTGGGTTTGATCGCTGCAGCCTGTCTTGCTGTGGGAGCACCATTTTGTGTCTGTGATTTTCCAAACTGAGACTCTCTTTATGACACAAGATGCAGAAAAGAGCTGGTGACACCTCCCCCCACCCCCCAACCCTGTGAGGTGCGGACTGGGGACTGTTTTACCCCCAGTGCTCATTGTGTGTTCCCCTGACCTTCACCCAGCTTCCCTTGTACAAATAGTGGTGGGCCAGATGG
The DNA here is from genome assembly GCA_013396875.1 of Vireo altiloquus. Lineage (NCBI taxonomy): Eukaryota > Metazoa > Chordata > Aves > Passeriformes > Vireonidae > Vireo > Vireo altiloquus. The sequence continues at coordinate 1,794,352 of VZRF01008470.1, read as the reverse complement.
ACCTAGGGTGGTTGTGTACAAGCTTTGCCAAAAATCAATCTTTCTTTCTCTCTCTCTCCTTTCCCACCGATGCTCTGGGGCAGGATCTGTTTGAGAGCATAAAGAACGAGCCGTTCTCCATACCAGAGGACGATGGCAACGACCTCACCCACACTTTCTTCAACCCTAACCGTGAAGGCTGGCTACTGAAACTAGGTGAGGGGGAGGACTCCCCTAACTCCTCTGACCTCCCTGTTTGGCTGCCTCCCACCACAAATCTCCCCCGGGAACCTACCGTCATCTCCGCTGCCCTTCGCTCCTGTCTGCTGCGGTGGGCTGAGGCTGACACCTGCTGTTGAAACCAGCTGCCTGCTCCCTCATCCCAGCTCCTGCAGGCTCCGTCTGCTCAAAAGGGATTCAGAAACACATCCCTTCCCATTCCCAGCCCTATCAGAGCAAAACTGGCTCCGTGTGTGAGTGTCCATCACACAGCCTCACGTCAGTGGTACCGTGGTGTCTCCTTGGGGCTCGCCCACAGGAAGAGCTGGGAGGGTGTGACTGTGTGTGCATGTCTGGCTCTTGGGGGAAGGACAGAAAAATGTGTGACTAACAGCTTTTGAACCTCATCGCCTTTAGGAGGACGTGTGAAAACCTGGAAACGCCGTTGGTTCATTCTGACCGATAACTGCCTGTATTACTTTGAATATACCACGGTAAAGGCTTAACTCATGGCTGGGAAACTGTCCTGGGTGGGTGTGAGGCCTCTGAGGGTAGGGGGAGAGTCTCCCCCTTTTACCCTGTGCTCCCAGACTGAACTCCCAGCTCCACTCTCTCCTGTGCTGTTTCCTCACCTCCGGTCTGGAGGAGGAGAGAGGCTGGACACTGCAGCTGTGGTCTGGCTAAATTCCCCATTTCGTCAATGGGAGGGGTCTCCCCAGCCATTCTCTGCCCTTGTCACCGCCACAAAGGCCCACATGGGGGAAATCAGAGAGTGACATAGATTTGGGGAGCATGTTGGGTGTTAATTCACGTTTCCTTGCCTTCAGGACAAAGAGCCTCTGGGCATTATCCCCTTGGAGAACCTGTCAGTCCAGAAGGTGGATGATCCCAAAAAGCCAGTAAGTTTCCATTGGTTGGCACTCTGCCAACACAGGCCATCAAGTGGCCAGAGGGAAAAGAAGATTCACACAAATTACTCCTAATCTGCTTGCTTCTAGGAGGGAAAGTGCTATTCCAAACTGCCTTGTGCTCCCATCTAAACACAACTGTATTTTTAATTTGCGTTTTTGGTGTGAGTCGAGAGCTGTCCTTTGGCTGACTGTATTGTATGTTTTCACATGTGTACGTGTGCGTAGGGGAGCAGAGATGAATGCACACAGTTGACTTCCTACTTATTTTGCACCAGGAGATGTGGGTTTAATTTCTCTCCTCAGGGCTCTCCATAATGAGTTACAGCACATGTAGAGCAAACAGAACTGTTGGTGCTAGGGAACTTGCCCAGGAAGTGACACATTTCTTCTGTGTGTCTTTTGTGGATAACCATTCTTCGATGTGTCATGGCTCTGGGAAAAGTGCCTATCTGTGTGCTGGCAGGCAGAAAAGAGGATGTTTCATCTACTTAAAAGGGGGAGGGATTTTCACAAGCGGAGGAGAGTGACAGATCCCAGAAGGTGTGTTTTGATTAGTGTTGATGCTCCATCTCTCCATAAAGCCTGTTAGAGTGTCCAGTCCTTCACAAGATGGGTGTATTTACCTAAGAAGGAAGGTCATCTAACTCACAGGGAAATTCTTGGGGTGGGGAAGGATAGGGTCTATTGCATTTCGGAGACAGACTCCTCCCTGGAGCTGGAAGCTCTCTGAGCCTGTCACCCATGGTTGAAGGCAGCAGTCTCCTTGGTCCCCCCTGTCTTATCCTCCTGCTCCATTTTGTTTCCTTTCTGACAGAACTGCTTTGAACTCTTCAATCCCAACTGCAAAGGGCAGAAGATCAAAGCCTGCAAAACAGATGGGGATGGGAAGGTGGTTGAAGGCAAGCATCAGTCCTACAAGATCTCAGCAGCCACTCCAGCAGAGCGTGATGAGTGGATTGAGGCAATACGGTGAGGAGAACTTGAGGCCTGAGTTGTTGTTTTTCAGCCCCAGGGACAAATGGTCACACAATTTATTTGGCTATCAGAGCTTGAAAAGAGAGGTAGAAAGAAATATTTGCAGTCTAACAACTCTGGTACCCCTTGACTTTAAAGAGTTTCAAAGTCCCTTCTGGAGAATCTCTAGCCACAGCTAAATTCTCTGCTGTGAGTCTGCAGATCTCCAGTCCTACATTTTGGTAAGTGGTGTCTCTGCACAAGTTTTATTAGGTTGTCTCTGCTGCTCTCCATCATTAAATCTCTCACTTTTGCTCCATTTCCTCTTATTTCCAGGACCAGCATCAGACAGGATCCTTTCTATGATCTGGTCTCTGCCCGTAAGAAAAAGATTGCCAGCAAAAACTGAACTGTGACCAGGTCACCAGCATCAGGAAGGTGTAGGTTGTTGCACAGCTTCCCTCTAATGCTGGACTCTTCCAGGGAAGAAGTTTGGGAGCCAAATTTGGTTCCCTCTGCCTCCCACTTGGCAGGTAGATGACTGACAGGACAGCTTGCCCTCTCTCCTTCTTCCCTTTCCAAGCTGAAGGCAGAGGCGCAGGGTGCGATCCACTGAGGACTGTCAGAACTATGGGCATGGTGTCCAAACGTGAAGGCTCAACAGCAGCTGGCCTTTGGGTTCTCCCATGGGGAGAACGTGGGACAGGATCTGAGAGGAGACAGGAATGTCTGCACAGTGCCTCCAGCCCCTTCTGTCGTCACAGCAGGGTATTTTTCTGTGAGGGACCATGTACGTTCCCGTGGAGCAGCTGAGCACGCAGTCCAGTCAGTTGCAGAGCAGAAAGGCCCTGGTGGTTTCTCTTCCATGAACAGATGTGTAGCGGTTGTGGGGTGGAGGCCACTGAGATTTAGAAACTCACTCTGAAACCAGAGGTCAAGGTAAGATAAGAAGCCCTCAGTTCAGAAGAAATCCCTCTCTCCCCCTTCCTAAAGCCTACAGTGAGGGCTGTAATCCTGGGAAGTCCCCGCCCTGTGACTGAGTCATAGATGTTAAAAAGTTAAAGATATTGGATCCCTGTTCAACATAAGGACTAACTGAGCACAGAGATGGTGTCATACCAGGGAAGCAGCTCTGAGTGTTTTGTCTCTTTTTTCTGAGACTCGTGGACCACCACAGATTTCCTTAGGTAAGAAACCTAAACACTAGCTCTCCTTCTGGCTGATGGCTCCCCAACAAAGGTTGGTTCCTTGAGCAGCTCAGAGGCCTGGGTTTTGTATCGGAAAGTTTTGCAGCCAGATGGCATGAAAAAATGGAGGTACATACGCCTCCCCCAGGCCAGCACACACACACACACAGGGAGGCACTCATTCCCATGTTCACACAATGGTATCATCTGGAGGCTGGGGGTTTTGACTCTTGTGTAAAGAAAGAAATAAAAGTGCTTGAAACAAGCCCAAAACTCAGGGTAATGTGATAATTTTCGTGATAAAGTCAGAGGGTGTGAGATAAGAGTGTCGTGTTCCTATGCCCAGCAGAGCCCCCTGAGCACCGCTGCAGTCTCTTGGCTTTTTCCTTCCTGCAGAGGGCTGTATCTACCAGGCAATCTGCAGCAGGGCCAGCACAGACCCATTATTCATTCCGGTTATTTTCACCCAAGCCACAGGAATGTTGAATTAATTTCAAGAGGCAGGGAGCGTATCTCAGAGTTGAAGCACGCGCTCACCCTGGAGAAGGAACGTGAAGGTTTTCTTCTGCTCGTGCCTGCAAATGTCCCCTGTGCCGAATCGCTTTGTTACTGATGTGATACAGAGTGAGTTTGCTGCCCACTGCTCTGGAGCACACGTGCTTACACACACACATTCACTCCTGCTTTGGGTTCAGTGCAGGGAGGCAGGCTCGTTTCCAGAGGTGGGAGAGAAGTCAGAATATGGCCCCTTATCTTGGCAATATCTCCCATACATGTAAGAGAAATATAAATATGCATTTGGTTGGTGAGAGATGCCCCAGAGCCTAGGACTGGGATGAGAAATGTCTGTTCTAGTGTTTCTCAGACTTATACTCCGTGTGACAAAAGCCATCAAAACGTAGTCTGGAGTCTCTATTCTACCCCCAGTCTGCTGTTGGGTGAGAGAATCCAGGCTAAGCCCTCCCTAACAGTTTACCTGGATCATTCTTAGGACAGCTGGTTCTATCCAAGCTCTTCCCCATTCCCTCTCATTCCCAACCCTTCAAATTCTCTTCAGGCTGCATACGTCCTTTCTCCTCCCTTCTTCCCCTGGATACCCACACACTGCAGAGAAAAATTACTCCTGGCGGGGACAGGGTGGGGAGTACAACTTGAGAGAGGCAAAACAATGCACAGAGACAGGCAATCGTGTAATTTCCATCCATCAAACTAACCACAAGAGTCAGGAAGGGTTGGACCACGTTTCGTCTCTCCTGGAAACTGAGGTAGGGAGATAGACAGTGAGTTTGAGTTTCTCCAGCACAGAAAATGCATTTCTAAACCGCTTGCTATACAATGCCCCAACCTCCTCAATGTCACAAACACAATGGTACGTGGTGTTGCCCACCAGCAATGCAACATGTGCTCTCTCTGAGTGGCGTCCTTGACCTCATGCCTGCTGAGTACCCACGTGTTTGGTATTGGCCTGGGTGTCTCAGGACAGGTCTCTAAAACTGACCACCCACTCATGTCTGTGTGCTTTGACAGACTCTCCCGGAGCCCTTAGAAATTCATGACAGGAACAACTTGTGCAACTCGAATGGCACCACCAGGGCAGCTGTTGCTGACCACCACCGCACACCCTGTCTGCTGCAGCAGCTCACACAGGTACAGACACACAGACAGGCACACACAGAGCCCCTCAGGTGCTCAGTCTGACAGATCTGGATGGTAGAGGTATTTCTCATAGGCAGTGTGTGTGGCTCACACAGACATACACACAGAAGGCTGACACTTATTCCCTGCCTGCCTAAGGATTCCTGCACACACCCAGCCGTTCTTTTTCATAATAAATGTCCATCTATTTTCACAGAAGGGCTGGGAGGAGAATGCTGCAGATGTGTGGAATAGACCACATCGCTGCATCCTGCCTCCTCCCCTCTCCTTCCTGTCCTCCTGTCCCCTGTTTATCAGCTCCTTTTTGGAAGGCTAATACATTTTAAAAAGGCATTCTAGAAATTGTTTACAGCAACAGAGATGAAGCAGCTGTGAGGAGAGCCAGCAGCCTTATGCACTATAGCTTAGGCAGAGAAAATCTCCGTGAGGTGGAGGGGAAGGACAGCGTACAGATGGAGGCAGACTGGACTGGATTATGGCTTGAGAGCGATCAAAGCACATCAGCTGAACCTGCCTTTGACCAGGGGGTGAATGCTCTTGGTGATGGGGGCTCAGGAACAAATGGAGGCAAGACTCTGCATGCAAGCTGGCCAGGAGTGGTGTTCAGTGGCAAGGCGAGAGCACTCATTAGAAACACTATTCCTGACTTTATTCCTGAAACTGCTCAGCTGTGCGTCACACAGCCCTCAGCACAACAGGAAAATCAAGGAGCTCTTTTCTGCCAGCTAAACAGGGTTATATGCACCAGGACTGCCAGCCTTTTAACTCCCTCTGTGTGAGCACTTGTACCTCATCCCTCCACAGCAGGGCAGGGATTGACACCAAGAGGAGGAAAGAGGTTTGTCAGCTCATACCATAAACCTGTAGGAATGGAAGGCTATTGCAATGGCCTCAGAGGATTGGGAGCCAGTCTTCTCCCTCTGAGATCAGTCATTTCTATGGAAAGAAGCATAGTCCCCCTGTATTGGAGCTGGTTGGAATGGTGTGATTTGTGAGCCCAACAGGAGCAGTTCCTCCTGTCTCCCACCCCTTATGTTTGGTGGTTGGAAAGCAACTGGCTACCTGAGGGTAGGAGACCCACTGAGGGGACTTCTTCCTTCTTAAATTCTTTTGAGAGTATGCATTTCACACAGAAAGGCCAGAGCACAAAGGCAGAGAGCAGGATGGCTCTCAAAGGTGTTATGGCCTCTCTGCTGCACCTTGCTCTGGATCAGTTCTGCCTCCAGCCTGGCAGAGGGCCCACTTGGGGGGCTGGAGGAAGCCCAAGCAGACAGGGGTTGAGACCTGACCAGGATTTCTTGGAGTGCCACTTGCTGTCACATCTGCAGTGTCTCTGCTCTAAGTGCCTGTGACAGGGGCGTGCAGCAGTCTCATCTTGCCATGCCATTTCCAATCCTGCTGCCTCTCTGCAATGAAGATGAATGTTGCCTGTCCCAGGTTATCACATCCCCATGTGTGTGAGCCCGCATACAGACAGCAGTTTGCTGCTGAAGGCTGGTGCTACTGGGCCAAGTTCAAGGAGGGTTTGCATGGTGGGGCAGAGGGATGCAAGGGATGGGTCAGGGAGGGTGGAGGAGTCTGTGTCTGCGTGGGTCGTCAGTGAAGAAGGGCTGGCACTGACAGGAACAGGGCTTCCACCTCAGCTCCAGAGCAGGGGCAGCACAAAGGTCAGGAAGATGCAAGGTAGGAACACCCTCTGAGCAGCCTGCAACCTCTGCCACAGCTGCTGTGCCACACCACCAGGGGCACCTCGTGTCCACCAGCTGTCCCCTTCCGCGGGGACTGGGAGTCGCGTCACCAGACGTGCCAGCCCCACACTTCGGGGAGACAGAGGGGATGGTGCAAGGTGGCCATCGCATACGGGCCCTCAAAGGCACAGCCCGTGCAGGGGGAGGACCATATGTCCTGCCAGCACAGCATGCTTTGCTCACGTACCTTGCTGAAGGGACCTGGCAAAACTGCCTGTGTGGGAAGAACAGAGATAACAGAGGAGCAGGGAAGGGCAGTCCTTGTGGGGTGAGACAGCTAGCAGCGTGTGGGGAGAAGGGGGGCAGGACAGATTGCAGAGATGTCTACAGAAACCATAGGGCTCCTGAGACCCGGGGGCTACACTAGCAGGAGTGCAGCCCTTCACCTGGGGCAGAACCGGGGAAGGGCGGCTGTGGCTGTGCTAGGGGACGTGGCAAGGTGAGTCATTTAAACTCCTACATCTGAGGTGCCAGCTTGACCTTAAGGGACGTACAGAAGAGACGTTTTCTGCTGCCTCTTTAACTATGGTGGGTGACAGAAAGGTTCCTGGAGTTGGCTGAAGAGGTGGTGATTTGTGCAATTAACATCTAATCAGTTCTATGAATATTTATTGCTAGTCAGCAAGCTTCTGAGTGACAGTGAAGCCCCGTCTGATTGGGATCACATTCACAGGTAAGTCAGAGCCTCCTTTGGGGGTCACAGACCTCCCAGTGGGGCAAAAGATCACAAAGGTATAACCATCGAGCAGCACACGGCAGGCACATTTGCAATGTGAACATGGAAAATTGTGTTCAATCCTTTTTTGGAGAGGTGGAAAAACGGAGGTGTTAAAATTGACTTGTTGGGGAGAGACACCTTGAAACAGTCTGAATATATTAACAAACAACACCTGGCTGAGTTTGAGCTTGGGTATTTGCTTTTGGTTTTTTTGGATTTGGTTGTTTGCTTTTTTGTTTGTTGGGGTATTTTTGTGTGTGTGTTCTGTCATTTATCTTCAATTGTAACATGGGAGAGAAAATAAAAGGGAGAGAAATATAAACCCCTGCAATTGTGTGAAAACTCACATAAGTCAGGAATTCTTTGGAGCTTGTAATTAACCCTTCCCCCAACATGGCACAAAACGTGCAGAAAGCCAGCATTCTGTTTCCTCGAAAAATACTGCTTTGGGGACTTTCTGTCATCATCAGAAATTTTGACCCTTCTCGACTTTGTCCAAATTTATGCTGCTTTCCAGAATCCTCCATTTTCTTCCTTTAGTTTCTCTCTGCTCTAATCCTTTCACCTCACCCCTGCCTCTGGCTTCTCTTTCCCCTGGTACCTTCCACCTTCTGGGCTTTGATCATCCCTCTCCATAAACTTGCCTTAACAAATCCCCTTTTTCCTGATGCTGCCTCTCCTGCCCTCCTGCTCCCTGGACAGACTCAGCCTGCCCTGGCAGAGCTCTGGGAAAACCCCTGTTACCAGTGGAACGTGAGCTGCTAAACCTCAGCCAAACTCTTCTCCTCCTGCTGCTCACCTGCAGCTTGGGTTTGCACTAGAGGTGCTGCCAAAAACCTGTTATTACATAAATGAAAAAGACACACAGCCCTCCCTGAAAAGGAAGACACACAGATAACAGTGATTTGCCTGTTGCCTGCTGCCTTCTGGCTGAGAAAAACGTCCCAGATTCCAGCAGGGCTTCCAGGACCAGCCCTCAGTGCAGATAGAGGGACAGAGACAGCTCTGCACATTTTCACTTACTGGACAGTACCCTGTGAATCTTTTGTGCCTGGGTGGGAGAAGATCCTCAGAATTTGCACCACAGATATCCCCTTTTTCTCGTGGTATTATGCTTGGCCTTGAGCGAATATAGGTAGGATGGGAAAAAAAACCCCAAAAGTGGGAACCAATAATAGACCCAGAGCAAACAGCATGGTAACAGGGGATGAAAAAAGAAAGAGATGGGCGGGAAGAGAAGGGAGGGCTGGCAAGTCTGAAGTCATAATCATAGAGCACAGGGGTTCTGTTGGTTAGAAGTCTGTTTTCCTTGCTGCAGCCCTCCACTTTCCTCACCTGTTGCATCTGGAGCTGTGACTTCAATATCCAGGAGCTGATGGCCAGCTCGGTTCTCTCTCCAGAGGGCATTCAGCAAGAGAAAGTGCATGCAGAGAGGCTAGAGAGACTTCAAGGGAGACGATAGAAAGGGACAGAGGGGAGCAAGCAGCTCAGAGCCACGTGCTGCGGGGAAGAACTGCACATCTTCCAGGTTCCTGGGAATGCCAGCTGACCCTAAAGCCCAGATGTGCACAGCTTCACATCTCATGGCTCAGTGCCCCTACAGCGATGCCTTTACTCTGATGCAGTTAGAATTCAAGTAATGGCAGGCAACACACTGCGGGGTGTGGGCCACCAGTAGCCAACCAGTCATAGACAACCAGCATGGAGTGGTGTCCCTGTCCTGGGACCCACATTATTTAATATCGTCATTAATGTCAGAGAGAGAGGCATTAAGTACAGCGTCAGCAGGTTTGTGGGTGACACTGAGCTGAGTGGTGCATTTGGCACACTCGTGGGAAGGAATGACATCCAGAGGGATCTTGACAGGGGGCAGATTTAAACTGGAACAAGGTAGCTTTAGGTTGGACATAAGGAAGAAACTTCTTGTGATGAGGGTGGTGAGACACTGGAACAGATTGCCCAGAGAAGCTGGGGATGAGCTATCATCGGAATTGTTCAAGGCCAGGTGGGATAGGGCTTTCTTCAGCATACTCTAATGAAAGATATCCCTGCCCATGGTAGCAGGGGATGGATTAGATGATCTTCAAAGATCTCTTTCAAACCAAAACCTTCTATGAACACATGCGCTTTTTTCGCATTTTCACACACACATTCTTTTTTCACTACCCCACCTCATTATATCCATTTACCACTTGACCATAATCTTTTCCAAGTTAGATCAAAATATCATCAATTTCCCAAAAACGTAAGTCTGGACTTTTAAAAAAAATCACAAGATTTTATTTCAATGTTGCCTAGTTATATTTTGAGAGTATTTATTTGTCTGGAGAAAAGAATCTTGCTTCTCTCATTCCTTTTCATATTTGGTCTGAGAATCGAAATCATCTTTTCACTACCTTGACTCCAGGTGCCGGGGCTTTATGGAAATAATTAATTTTTATGATGCTTAGGACAAAATGGTGAGAATCTGTATCATTGCCGTGCACTGCTTTCATCAGACAGCTCTACTCCTGCTGTTAGATGTGCCCTTATGCTCACATCTCCCAAGTGTTTGCCCTCCTATGTTTCCCTGCACCTGACCCAAACATCTCTGCATCACGTGCAGCTGTGCTTAATCTTTTGCAATCACACACACAAACACCTTTTTGTTTTGGCCTGGTTTGTGGTTTTTTCAAAGAAAGGCCAATGTTTATCTTGCCCCATGCTGACATTTGTCTTGCACCCTTCAGAGCCAGGCTTGTTTGCCTGAGCAGCCAGAACTGCAGATGAATCCACGAGGCACTGGGGAACCCTCTGCAAACCCAGGGGCTCTCTGCTATGAGGGAAGAAGGAGCAGAGGAAAGCTTCCAGCCTCTAGGCAGGCTTGGGAGCTGTTGCGTATTTTCTCTCCTCAGAGCAGATAGGCTGCTCCTGTGAGATGGGAATTGCTAAGAGATTGGGAACTTGTTGCTGTGAATTTCAGAGGTGCCTGGCAGAGGCAGCTGGAGCGAGGAAGGGTTCATGTATTAAACTCGCCATAGTAAAGTCATAATGTGATTTTGCATGCTGCTGTGACCAGAATACCCAAACCAGCTCAGCGCCTCACCTCATCAGGGATGCTCTCAATATCTCCTTTTTGCTCCAGCCCCACTCCCTGCACCTGCAGTGCATGTCCCAGCCACTGAGGCTTTGGAAGAACGTCAGTCTGTACAGGAGGAAGGGGGGACTTTACCCCTCGACATCACCCAAGTCTCACAGGCTTGTTGGCTTCTTCATCTGCTCCTTTTAGGAATGTGCAAAGCATCATTTATAGGAGGGAATACATCAGCAGCGAAGGGGAGAGGGCAGGATTGCTTCCTGGGAAGATGAGCAAGGAAGTGAGATTTTGGGAAGGTGCGTCAGTTGTATGTGGAAAGGACACTTGGGAAGAGACAGGTCAAGTGTCAGATGGGACAAGAATGAAGGGCATGGAGGAAAACCAGGAGGAGACATGCTCCAGGGAAAGAGCTTGGAATGGTTTGTGGGAGAGGTACCTTCAGAATAAGTAGGATGTGGACAGGGATCTGGGAAGAAAGGTACCGAGGAGATGGGGCTGTGGGAGGGCAGGCACTGGGTTTGCACAAGGGTTTGCAGTCAGGTGAGCACAAGGAGGGTGATGGACATTTAGAGGGGGTATATGCACCACTTCCCACAAGGTATATTCCCTTTATAAAAATCCACTTTGTAATCTGGAATCTGGGATTTGCTCTGTTGGATCTGCCTCTCCTCTGCAAAGCACCTAAGAGAGTTCATCTCCTCAAATCCTCTGCCCTGGAGGAGGTGAGGAGGTCAAATGCCTTCCGAGGGATAAACACTTAGCAACGCTGTTTCCCTACTGTTGCAGAGATCTTAATCCCTTGCCTCCTTCCCTGTTCAGGCTCTGATACCTAGAAGGAAGAAAAGATGAAAAATACAGGTAGCTGCAAGAGTGAGCCCTCCCTCCATCTCGCATGGGACTCCAAGTCTGTGTGCTACAGTCCCAGGTGGATTGTGCCACCTGCCCAGCTCTGCAGCTGCCCTGAAGGGGTGAGGGCAGGGAAGGCCTGGGGCTGCCTCCCAAACCTGTGTCCTGACTAACTCACAGCCACCCAAATCTACTGGTGAGACACAGACTTTGCAACGAGGGAAAACACAGGGCAAATGCCTGAGAACCCTGTGCATCTGGAGACAAAAGCTGGTGTCAGGGTTTGCATGACTGAGGAGAGGCCCAAATAGTACAAATGTTTCTTCCTTACTCTCCGTGGTTTTGATCAGAAGACCTCAGGCATTGCAGAGGTCTCTGTCACACACAGAGCTGACTTCGGGGTGCAACTCAGGTGCGGAGGAGCCTGACTGGAAGCGAAAGAGATGTGAGTCAAATAAAGGAAGATTTGTCAGTGGCAATTATTTAGTAACTTAGAGGTTTTAAGGCGACTACCTCTGACACGGTGGGTATTAGCACAAGGAAGTTGCGAGACATTTCTATGCACATTGTTCTTTTCTAGACCGGAGGAAGCCAGGAAGGGACCTGAGGGTTTGCTCTTCAGCTGTGAGTAAGCCTGCAAAAAAACCTGCATTACTTGGGTCACTGACAACTTGTCTGCCCCAGGGGCAATGGTCCCTGCTGGCTGGGTAACAAGCTCTTCCATCTCCAGGGCTGGAGTGTGGCAGTCAGCCACTTGAGGAAAAGATGGATCAAATCAGAATGCAGCCAAGGAAAACCTGAGAGGGAGATGGAGTCCAGCTCGGTGAGGCCAGGCTGAGTCTGCTAAGCAGTAGAAGGACAAAACTCAGTTTCTTCAGCACTTTGGAGGGTGAGGCAGGAGTATGGATAAATGGGAGTGAAACCTAGTGTTCCTCTGAGCAGGAAAGGGTCGGGGCATCATACTTACCCCTTCATTACCCTTCCCTTCCAGCACCCAAATCAGACAACAGTTGCCACCATTGCTGTGCCAAAAAAAAGACCCACCACACATACAAAGGGACAGCAGAGCAGATTAAGGGGAGTGCATGGAACTAGCAAAGGCTACATTGCTCTACCTCCCCTTGAATGCTCTTTTCTTTCCCTTTTTCCTTTTGGTACCCCAGTGGTTTCCCATCTGCTCAGTGAGGAAAGGCAGGTGAATCCCTTCCTCTCACCACCTCTCCACAGAGTCTCCAAGGGCTGGGGGATGACAGTGTATTTTTTGCCAGAGGTTCTGCCACAGAGCAGAGAGGCAAGTCACACCTGACTGAGGATGGTGCTGCCACCAGAACAGGCTGGAAACACCTAACAGGGCTCCAGCCAGCAGCCAGCCACTCGTGCCAGGGGAGACGGCTCCATACACAAGCTTCCTCCTTCCCTTTGAGGGACGGACATGTCTGCCTTTGTTCTTCTCAAGGGAAAGGCACCGCTGGGCATAGAGGAGGGGAGCAGATCTGTGTGGGTGATGGAGAATGTCTCCCCACGTAGAAACAGGCATGCTGTTAGCAAACAGCACTGCACAGGGTTGTCATCATGAGGTGTGGAGTCACAGGAGCAAGGTCCCTGACAAGAGGAAAGGGCAACCTTGTACTCAGCACATACAGCCTGTTGGCCCTAATTTTTCCTCTGCTCTGGGCTCTATATGCCAGGATGAGATGCATCAGGAGAGGTACCATTTTGCTAAATCTTGAAGCTGACACTTCTAATATCCATTAGTGCTGCTACTCTGCCAGAGAGCATTAACTAAGATACATGGACTGTTCCATGCCTGATCCCTAGTTTCAGCCCATACTGTACCTCCTGTTGTCTCCCCAGCCCAGCCTGGCTGCTCTTCCCAGTACTGACAACTTCAGCCATCTCAGGTCCAACCCCCTTGTTCAACAAATCTGTCATGTCCTTCTTTCACTCTGCTCATTTTCAAGGATTTTTGTGTCTTGAGGAAAGCATCTCTGTGCAATGCACGTGGACCAACACCCAGACACATACCTAGAAAAGGACAGAAGGCAAAACTTCCTTCTGCCTCCAAGAAACAGACATGAAGCACTAAATGGAGCAAAGGAATGAGAAAGTTTGAAATACAAATGTTGGCATTCCCTCTTGGCTGCATTGCAGGAGTCAGCAGAATCCTCTGCCAAGATTTGGTTTTAGGCACTGTGCAAATGAGTTGTCAAAGCCGCCCCTGTCATGCCTCCACTAGCTTGGGCTACTGAGCACCCAAAAGCAGGATCACAGAATTACAGAAACATAGAATGGATTGGGTTGGAAGGGACATTACAGATCACCTAATCCCAACCCCTCTGCCATGGGCATGGACATTTTCCACTAGAGTTGAGTGGATTGCACAGAGTCCTTTCCAGCGTGGTCTCGAACACTGCCAGGGATGAGGCATCCAGAGCTTTCTCTGGGCAACCTGTTTCAGTGCCTCACTGTTAAAAATGGCAAAAGGTGGAGTTGGCTTTCGTATATTTCTTTAGGGTTAAAGCAGTTAACGAGGTTAAGAAATTAATTCTTATATATAAACAAGTTGTGGTTAATTGTTCATGTTACATTTAATGAGGTTATAGTTAGAGCAAGTCGTACGTTACAAATATTCTGGTTATTGTTGTAATGTTCCCTTTCTTTGTAACCTCTCCATTATTGTTAAAATGTCCTTGTTATAGTTGACAAAAACTATTAATGACCTCCAGCAAACAAAGAGGGTGAAGCAGACCTCAGATCCATTAAGGAGGCACACAGCTACAGTGCACCAAAGTGGGTGCCTTTGGCATGAGCTTAAACAGACCTCTGGGGCCTGGGCAGAAGACGTGTGAGTGGAAGTCACAGATAAGACTGACCAGTGCAATTAAGGCTCATTAGTGCACTTAGGGCCCTGACCCTGTTTAATACCATTGAATGCCACGCCCTGGGTGTGTTGGTGACTGCAGGCGTCACTGAGGGTAGGTGGGCAGCTGTTACGCTGTTATATTCAAGTCTGTGTTTTTGAGGAAGAGGTTTGCACATGCCCAGTGTATCTGTGCATACTGATAAGAAGCTGTGTGACTACTGAATGCAAAGCAAAAAAAAATTGCAGCTGACAGAGCCACTCAATCTACTCCCCCAGTAACCTGGTCTGCTCTCAAAAGTATGGGCAAGTTATTTTTACCATTCCTATTGTCCCAGTTTAAATAAATTAATGATGGGAAAATCTTTTTCATCAAGACAAGCCTTAGCCTTTTAATTTCTTGGTCTTGGCTGTTGTTTGTGGCTGAGTTTGAATCAAAGCAGCTGCCAATCACCGTACCTAGACAAGCAGTACAATGTACAAATATGCTTGAGTGATCCCTGTTTAGAAAGATGCTGGGCATCTTTAACCACCATCTTCGGGCATCAACCCCAAAGATGGTAGTTAAAGAGCTTGTAGTTGTGCTAGGAAGTGGGAAAAGAAGATTGGGTTTTCTTGAAGACGGGGAGACATTTTTTGTCTGAGACTTACTTTAATAGGATATACTAGGGAGTTCTCTCAGTGAGAAATAGAGGAAATAAAAATTTCCTCCCTGCAGGCAGAGGACAGTGTCACCTTGTTCCTATGCAGATCAGAGGTAAAAGAAAGAGGTAAAAATGAAGAGAAGAAATGAATGTGTGTTAAGGTGCCAAGCACACACAGATGTCTGAAAGGACAGTAGTCACAGAAGAAGAACTGATTGGAAGTTGCACACAGGAAATAAGCACCTAGACAGACAAAGTCTTTCAAAGGTGTTGTTATTTAGAAATAATTCCACAGCAAAGCACAGGTGTGGAAAATCAGTATCTCATACAGAAATTTCCATGGCAGCTCTAGGCTGGCTCTTGTTATGGACCCTAGCCCTACTTTCTGGCTCAGGCTGGGTCTAAGATCCCAGCTCTGACCCACACCAGAAAATCCCACCCAGCACTACTTTCTCAGCAGTGTGCATTTAGTTTTGGCTCCCCTGCCTTAAAGCTACTCCTCTAGTTTTTATACCTTCTCTAATGGCTTTTATCCTCTCCACAGGATAAAATGGATTTTTATAGACAAGACTCTTAGCCATGGTCTTTGCCATACTAAGTTCGTCTTGAATCCTCAGATAGCTTTCTAAAAATATTTGAAATAGCAATCCAGTGTCTTCATTTTACCCTGTCTATTGTTTTTAAAAGCAGAATCCAGCTATTTATCTTAGGACCATGAGACAGTATTTGCAATGTCTCCTATCAACATGGTGTTCAGGCACCAAGCAGAAAAATCCCTGGGATTACAAAAATTCTGGAACAATTTCTGCATATGGGCATGCTCAAGTCCCCTGGGACAGACCAAAAATTTTCCTCTCCTAAGGTTCTTCACCCAGAGGGTGGTTGGGCACTGGAACTGCTCCCCAGGGAAGGGTCACAGCACCAGCCTGACAGAGTTCAAGAAGGATGTGGGCAATGCTCTCGGGTACATGGTGTGACTCTTGGGGTGTCCTGTGCAGGGCCAGGAGCTGGACTTGATGTTCAGAATCAGCATATTCTGTGATTCCATGAGTGTCTAATTCCTATTTAGGCACTTGAATTCCCATTGATTGGAAGGGACTGTAACTGTGAAAACTAAAGTAATTTATCATTCCTTCACTCTGGTTTGTAAGGGCCAGAGTAGCACAGAGACAGACAGACGGAATGAATGAATTAAGCAGCTCTGAATTAATCTCTAGTTTAGCAATATGTTCCTTTAGCCCTCTGGAAGGATTAGAGAGGCAACACCTCAGAGCTGACCTCTAAGTTCTACCTGCTGCTGCTCCAGACAGCCCAAGGTTGATTTGCCTTGGATTTGAAGCAACTGCTGTCAATAACGTAGAACTCGAGAGGTGAATAACAGGCCCCCTCATGAGATCTTATTTTTTTTTTCCCAGGCGCCCTCTCTGCTCCTGCAGCTTTAAACCCAGTGAGGGAATGAGTAATTTTTTTCCTAATGATTGAAAGAAGGCAGATAAGAGGTAGGTCTTCAAATTAAGAATCCAAGACTTGATTGCAGCTCTTATCATATTTTTCCATTTTTTCCCCTTCTTCCCAACAGAAAATAAATTGCTTCAATAAATTATATCTTTAATCTGCATAGAGGACCAGCAGACTGGGCTCTCCTTTTAATACTTTCTGTTGCGAGATAATCAACCCATTCCTCTCACTGCATGGACCAAACTAATAGATTTTAAACAATTCCATTATTTGATGATTTCTACCATTATTAATACAAATTGTCTCTACTCGCTTTCAATTAGGGAGTTTTTATTTTCTAATAAATCCCAATCAGGTTCTCTCAAACGCCACCTAAATATGGAGAGATTACTGCACTTTTCATTTAAACAAAGAACCGATCACACTTGCATGCATCACCTCCCTCTGCTTCTCATGACTTTCCTTCTTCCAAACTCTTTTTCCATTTTCCCCTCCTGTCACTGTCAGCAGACCTCACTTATTTTCTTCTCCTACTGCTTTCTTCCAAATCTAAGTCTGTGTCTGTGGGGTGTGGTTTGCCCCACAGGCAGAGCTAAGATTGTAGTGGATTTTTTGTTGGGGATGGGAGGTTTCAGGCTTTGCGGTTTTGGAGGCAGAAAATATCCTTTTTAAAGACCCTGAGTCACACAAATAAGGCCACTGAAGCATGTGTGAGAAGGTGCACCAGAACATAAGCACACAGTAAAAATGTAAGAATGATCCACCCTGAAAAAGCCAAAGATCTTGAATTTTGTCCTAAGGAACAAATGGTTAAAGACATATAAATATAGAATACTACCCTCAAAATATAATGTCATCTTTTCAGAAACCAACTGTTGTACAAACAGGTCTCTTACTGCTATCAGTCGAGTGCATTCTCTACATGGTGCTGCTTAGAGCAGACATTCAGCTCACTTTTTAATACAGCTGCTTCTGGGGTAGAACCTGCTGCCCTGTGTTCTCCCGCAGTGCAGCAGCATGTCTGAGTGACATGAGATGCCTGAAGAGGCACAATTCAGTGTGGAGGATGCCTGCACTGCCAGCTTGGAGCAGTCTGGAGACCCGTTCTGTATTCCGTGCTGTGGTAGCACAGTTTAGTTTTCAGACGGGGCACCATGAAATCCAACCCAGCAGCTGGACAGGACTGGTTCTGGGTGAGGAGCACCATGCACACCCAGAATGGTAGCAGCTCTCCCCCAGCACGGCAGCTGAATGCTCTGAGGTAACCACCAGCCTCAGAAGGCTACCAAAGGCATCCAGCTGCTTTTCCCAGGCGACAGGAACACAAACAGGCCATAGGTTTCTTCATACAACTTGTCTTTTTCACTTGTCTTTTTTTTTTGTCAGCTGCTATGGCAACCTGCCTTGTCTGGCAAGGAGTGGGGAAGGATGAGAATGAGGGCAGGGGTGGGAAAGGGTGTGGTAATAGAAGGCCTCCACAGCTTGGTTCAAGATAATCAGTTTGCATTGATCATCCCTCATCGCTGCAAAACAAATGAGGCTGCCAGGAAGAAAGGGAGGGATGGGCAGGAGTAAGGACAGGAGAGCTGGGTTGTGGCACAGTGATGGGCTGGCCATAAACTCCTCACGCATGGGCTTCATCTCCTTCTGCACTTCTGCCCCGTCAGGTTCACAGCGTGTGCCACGCATCCTCTCCCAGGGGGCTGCATCTCCACCTCACCTCCCTCGGCCTCCTGCGTTCCGTGCTGCTCTTGCCCACCTGAATATGTTCTCTGTGAGAGTCACTTCACAGCCCCTCCTTGCCGCGCACAGACTCGCCTTTGTCCCCACCTGCGGGCGGGTTCGCAGTTCACAGCCGCAGGTTCCTTACCGTGATGCAAACCCCACCGTGCTGTGATTCCGGCCCCCCGGCCACACGCACACACACCTTGCGGCACACACAGAAGGCACAGCACACACACACACGCTCCCAGGCTTGGCCTCTGCCACGTATGTTTGCACACACTGCCACAGCCAGCTTCCCTCCTCCCCTCCCAAGCAAATGTGCTTGAAGCATTTGAGTTCCCCGGCATACACACATCCTCCCCTCCGCCCCGGTACTCCCTCCTGCCACGCCAGCCAGCACCAGCCACCCCCGCAAAAACACACGCATGCAGATCGAGAGCGGCGGCAGAGCCCTCAGTGAGCTGCTGGAGCAGAACAGATGGCTTAGCAACCAAAAAAACAGTCATTTGCTCCACAAGTTTCTTCCTCAACATTCTGTTTGTTTTCAGAACACGTTCATCACCAGAATAAAATCCAGGCAAGATGGGCTGATATAAACACCCCAGCCTTGAGCCCCTGAGGTGTGAAGTCCCACCTGCCTTTTGCACCCTTTTCTTTTTTTCACAGATTTCAACTCACTCTTCCTGAGGCATCCCCTCCCCCTTTCCTGCTCGCAAATGCCCCCCTCATCAGCATACAGATTAACTTCTTCCTTGGGAGACAATACCCCCACAGCTTGTCTCGTCCTTCCCCTCAGCTGGAAGGCATACTCCATATTTTCCAATGCTCATTTTTCCATTCCAGGTGTGCACCTGACTCAAAAGAGTACCAAAAAACATTTACTATAGGTTTGGGGAAGCTACATAGTGAATCTGCCACAGTGGGCATAGCACATAATGCTAAAAGCAAGGTTTGGGGGTATTTTGCAGCTTCTTCTCCCCTTCATGGAATTCCTGTCTGGGACTTGGGAGAGCAAATAAAGGGGCACTTGTATGAGTGAGGGGGAGCTCTGTCTCTCACAAGCAGGAGGAAAGCTCTCATAACCTTTTTATGTGCATCACAACCGCATGGGAGCTTCACCCCACACAGGTCAGTTATCAGGGCTGTCCTTATCCAGGACCTACAGCAATGGGCAGGGGAGTCATAAACCCTGCCCTGCTACAGCTTTCTGCCATCTGTGGGGATTGTAAGTTTCCATATCTGCTGTACATCAGCACCTGAGCAGTTCAGTCCATCAGTGGAAGCTTCTGGTCAAGCTGAGGTGCAGCAGGAGGCAAGTCTGACTCCCTCCAGTGATATATCTGGAGCTGGGCCTCATAGACTCACTCCCCCCACAACTTTACCAAAATTCAGGGCTGGGCATTCAAGATGCAGGGTCCAGCCTCCCCTGCCAGCTGAAACCCAGCTATTTTTACAAGCAAGCCAATTAACAGCTCTCTGTTCATTCTCACACTGACACTTAATGATGATGCCTCCTGGGAGAGTTCACCAGATGCATGGGGTGGACGGGGAAAAGTCACAGGAAGGCAAACAGCTGCTTCCAGTGAAGTAGGAGAACAGGAGAGCTGGGTTTGTCTGGGGTCACGCTGTGGCTTCTGGACAAATTGTCTCAAACCCTGTCTCCGCCCACTTAAACAGGAATCTCTGCCTTTGCAATGTTCTCCACTGTGAGGGAACTGCACATCTCTGTTTCATCACTGAGGACAGGCCCCAAAGCCCCAGAGTACAGCCAATTAAGAGCCAGGTTGTGCACAAGCTGCCTTTGTATTTCTAGCAGTAGTTGGGGTAGTGCCCTGCCTGCACACCTCTTTCCCTACTCCCCTCCCCATGAAAAAAAGAAAACATAAAAAGCTTCTGCACGATGAAAAAGAAGTTTTGAAAACAAAGGCTAGGTGAAGAGGTAATAGCCAAACACAGCCAGCACGAGGAGAGGCAGTGAGAGGTGTGAGGAGTCCACAGGTACGTGAAGGCAAGGAGTTGTGTCGATAACTCATGAGGAGGAAGCACTCCTGTGCTGCTGTCCTCAGCCAGTGGTGAATGGCTGTCTGACAGGGCAGCAGGCAGGGGAGGGTGTCAGAACTTGCTTCAAAAGCTCGGTCCAGGCAGGATGAGTTTGATGAGATGGGGATCCAGGCAAAGGAGGGATGCAGAGGTTGAAAAGAGAAACTGATATTTTATGGGAGGTAAATGGGGACTAAGGAGTGCAAAGTACACAAGTGATATCCTTTAACCCTAAAGAAAAGTTGTGCTCCCACATAATTATGCTAGGTCATGCTTACCTCTGACTAAACCAGCTGTATTATACTTAGGGCATCACACCCACAGCCCAACTTACACTAAACACAGTCATCCATGCTGTGTCCAGCTGATGGGACAAAGTTTCAGTATAAAGGCAAAGACAGGGTCTGCTGTAATTTTTTGTGCATCATCAGCCTCTGCTGAAGGCTTGAGGCTGTGTCCTTTGTGAGACTCAGTTGTGCTATCCAAAGGAGTTCTGCTTCCCTTCCTACATCTAGACTGAGCTGCAGAGACAGGCTGCACCATGCCTTGGTGACCCCATCCCACACGGATGGAGCCAGGGACTGCAGCATGCCACGGCTGCCTGCCCACCTGTGCCCTGCCCTGCCACGGGTGATGGGGTCCCACTGCACACGGGCTCAGCACGGGACAGGTGCACATTGCAGAGCGGAGCTCAGACGAAGCTCAAATGTCCGCTAGAGAGCTTTTCCTTTGTCCCCAAGGGCCCTTCCAGGGGAGGAGGGCATGAGCGTCAGCCTTGCCACCACCATGAAATTGTGAGCAGTTGTGCTACGCAGCGCAGCAACAACTGTGAAATCCCGACGGGAGTCACGGATTCGTTACACTGTAGTGTATCTGGGTCAAAACTGGGCCGGCCAGGGAAAGTGGCAGGACAAGGACAGCTGAAATCCATCCTCCCAGGCTGCCTCCTCTGTGAGCAAGAACAAGCACCCACAATGTCGAGCAGGCTGTTGTGATGGCTGCTGGAGCCATCCAGGGCTTTTCCCAGAGATGGGGAGAGGTGTTGTCCTCGTTCCGGCACCTGCTGAGTAGAGTCTTTTTTTTATGCTGAGTATCCTCACCAATTGCCAGGCTGAAAGACCAGGGAGAAGTAGGAGTTCCCTTGCAAAATCAGTGGGTGCCCAACACACCAGGAAGGCTCCTGGCCCTTTGACGTCTGGTTCCTTGCACAACCCTCTCATCTAGTGACATGTGTCCCTCTCATCTAGTGACAACCACAATTTCTCCTGCCTCCTGCTTTCACTGGGAGTTGTCCCCCAACCTTCCAGCCCTGCTCCCTCCTTCCTCCATCATTGTGCAAGACACCCGCAGGTTGTGAGAGTGGGTCTGGGGGATGAAGGCTGCATTTCCTGACAAAGTCAGTCAGGGCTTGTCTTGATCAGCAGATAAACCCTTGGGCCTTCCATGTGTTTCACTCACCCTTCCTCTCATGCTCTTTCTCCCAGAAAGCTCCCCCACAGTCATCACCCAATGCAGTAATTTCTACCACCACAGGGCCATCCTCATTTTTGTTGCCTTTTCTTCCTTGGTGCACCCATAAACAAAAATTTATTATCACAGAGGGCCGTTATGGATAAATGGTCTTGTGGCAGGTCTGTCCAGCAGGGGATGGGGAGGAAGCAGGAGCGAGCCTGTGTGAGCAGAGGTGGGGGAGGCTGGGGCTGCTCTCCCGCTGACAGCAGCGTTCACCCGCAGAACTGTGCAGGACCTAATTAACGTGCAGCGATGCTGCCCGTGGCAGGTAGTGCCACGGCAGGACATCAGCAGGGAGGGAACAGACAGCAAAAAAAAAGAGAAGAGGGTAGAAAGATGAGTGTAAAAATAGGGAGGTCAGGAGAGGAGGGGAAAGGGGGAGGCAGGCAGGGTGATGAGGGCAGCCCACTGCTTCTCCGTCATCCTATATGTGCATCCTCCCTCTGGCTTCCCTAACAAATTCATAATTGCAGCATCCTTTTGTTTTTTGCCTCGCTGCTGTGCAGTGACAGCCCTTTTTGTAATGTTAATAACATCTTCAAGCCCAGAGCAGCAGCCAGACCCCATGAGGGGCAGTGAGAAATGCAAGGGTGTGGGGCAGGGAGAGAAGTGGAGCACGTAAGGATTTTTTTGCCCTTTCAGATGAATTCAGGAATTGGGCTTTTGGTTGACAAATAATAAGCAACGCCACCTAGGTTTAGAGAGCCAAGTCTTCTCATCCATGGGCACTCACCTGGCTGAAGGTAAGAGGATGGGGATGAGGAGTGTGGAAGGGGAACAGAGCCACATGCGTGGGCATACAGAGGTGGCAGGAGGTTTGGGTGTGAGAGGGCCAAATCAACCCCTTTCATATAAGGAGAGAGTAGATGAAAAAACCATCATGTGGCAAGGGGAGACAAGATTCATACCACACAAAACCAGCTTTACTTGCGGTGACTGGGTGTAGGGGTGGGGAAGACACCTGGTGGTGTGCCCACACACGTTTCTTCACCGTGTGCTCAGGGCTTTGTGCTCATGTGCCGTGTGCCCCTACAAACTCAGACCTCTCATCGCCCATGTGCTCAGGCTCTCTGCATGCATCTGCCTATGTCCACCATCCCCGTGTGCCTGTTTGCTCACTGTGAGCCTGTGAAAGTCCAAGTGGCAGCTTGGGTTTGTGCCTGCGAGGTGCTGGCCCGGGCTGCCGTCGCACAGCTGTGCAGCTGAAGCGCGTGTGTGTCCCTGAGTGTGTGCGCACACATGCCCACAAATATCTCCTGCTCCCCTCCTGCACCAGCTGAGTGCCCAAGGGGCTGCGGGGCATGTGGTGCCCGGACAGCAGCTCCGTGCTCGTGGATGCTGTGAATGATACAGGCTAGCTGTGGCAGTTCTCAGCAACTCAGGAGAAGGCTCTTAACTTGCACAGACAGCCGGTGCTGGGGGCAGCTGGCAAGGGGCTGGAAGCCAATCTATTTTGACAGCTGCTCTGCCAGGGGTGGTTGGGGGCTTCTCTCTTCGTGTTTTCACCACAAACTGGTTACCTAGTGTGAGGCTAAGAGGGCCACTGCTAGATCCGACAGAAATGGGATCTAAGGGGACAAGCACGGAGTGCATTAAGCAGAAGAGCATCAGGAAAGCAAAGCACTCGAGAGCTGCACGCTTCGTGGTTCATACGCTACTGATACACACTCTTCGTGCTTGCTGCTTTTCTCAGGGCCCCTTTTCCTGTCTGTCTTCCATTGCTCCTCCTCTTTCTCCCCACCTCCACCACATCCTTTTCCAGAGTACCTTCCCTCCGTGACCCTACTGAGTGCCCAGTCAGGATACTGTGAAAGCTGGAGCTTCCAGTGTTGTTGGGACTGGCTCTCTGGATATCTTTTGGCAAAGAAACCTGAGAAGCGACTACGGGCATCCTCTGCTGGTGCCACACTTTGATCAGCATTCATGGCCTTAGCCATCCTGGGAGACCCAGAGCCAGGCAGGTTGCCAGCTATCCCAGAAAACTTGAAGCCGACAGGCTCCTGACAGCACTGGAGAGCCTCCTGCTATGAATAAGGGAGAAAATTCTAACAGCTTTGAGCATACTGAGGAGATCCAAAAGGGCTGTGATGTCTCAGCATAAAGTTCATCCTTGTAGATAAGTATTGGCTACAGAGGGCTTAGGAGCAAGCAAAGAAAAAGAGGAAAAAAAAAAAGTGCTCTGGCTTACTCTTGAAAACTATCCTGAGTCTATTCTGAGTCTTTCTGGCCCCGTCATGCCCCACACTGATCCATTCTCCACAGCCTCCCTTTCTTCCTTCAATCCACTGCAGAAGGGCTGGTTCTTTCTCCCGTCACACAAATGAGTTTGAGGAGTCAGTGAGGACCTAATTTTCTAGCTCCACAAGTATTGGGATGGAAAGAAAAAGAGTAAAACATGTGACTTGGCAGAGGAAGCAGCTTTGTGGCACATCACCCCATAAATCTCATGCCTGACAGAGTTTCTAATGCTGGAGTCACTTAAAACCAAGGCGTTGTATTGGGTTAAATTGATGGATGGCACTGAGAGAGGGACAGCCTAAAGCGCTGAGCGGGGACCCTGCCTGGCGTCAGGCCTCTCACTCTCCTTCACACTCTGCTCCCTCTCTCCACTAATGGAGCCTCATCTCTTTAATCAGAAAGCAAGTTCTCTCCAGGTTACTGCCTGAAACGTTCAGAGGCACTCTTCGGGGAGACCTGCAGGCAGCAACGCTCAGCTTGTGAACTCTTCAATCAGGAGAGGACAAAAGAAGGGAAAGCACAAGGTTGTTCAGTGTTCATACACAAAGGGTTCTGCTTCCTCAGCTGTCAGTGGTGTCAACAACAGCCCATCAAGTTGCTGGAGAAGCCCAATGCCAAGCTAGCCTTGGCCAGAAGGCGAATGAGTACAGAAGTTCTCAGAAAAGGGCACCTCTAAAATGAATCAAAATAATGTTCTCTCCTTCCAGAGAAAGGAATGGGCTTCTGAGGCAGCACAGTGAAGATTGTGGGAGACTATTCCAAGGCAAGGCTCTGACCTCACTGCAGCCAGTGCTGGGATCAGGTTAAGCCCTTCTCAGAGCCTTTGTTTGGCTCCCCGTTTCCATCCCTTCTCAGATCTTATTACTGAGAAAAGGTTTCTGTAGGTATCTGCCTGGTTTGGTGTTATTTCCTACCCTGTGGTGATCTGAGTGCAAAACAATGTCAGAACATCCCACAATCCTGTGAACATCAATTTTTTACTTCCACTCTGGGATCAGACCCTTTGGCATTTCTACGTATGTCTGCACAGCACCGAACACGAACACTGTGAATTGCCTCACACCCACTGTTGCTTTGAACCTCTGTCTTCCACTCCTCCCACCTGCCCCATCCACCTTTTCTTGCAGTCCCAGAACCCTGTCCCTTTCTCTGCCACTGCTTCTCAAGGCCTGCTTTCCCCCTCTACCTTAATTCCCTACCTTCTCAGATTCCCCTGCCAGGCACTGTATTTTTCCCAGTTTGTTCCCACTACTTTTTTTTCCACTTGATGTTCCCCAGGGAAATCCTCTTCTGTTCTTCACATCATTTTTCCTGCAGGTGCAGGATTCATTAGGTACCAAGTTTACTCTTTAACTGTCAAAACCTGTAAATCAAATGCCCCCTTCAGAGCTGCAGAAGTGTTTTGACTGAGGCTTTCAACAGAATCCTGCTGTGATTTTGGTATGCAGTTCCCAACGTGGCCGCCAGTCCTCTCTCCTTTCACCTTCAGCATCTGACTCAGCATCAGCCTTGTCCTGTGCCACAGGAGCTCTGCGTGGCCATCCCTGCTCCCTCTTTTGCTCTCTGGGGAAAACACAAAGTTAGAGTTCAGCATCTTTACCATGTAGCTCCACTGTCACTGCCTTCTACTGTCACTGGGATGCAAACATGAGGGTGGAAGGGAGACTCCTTATGTGCCAGGAAAGCACTTGAATATAACTTGCACTTCAGGTGCTTCAAGGGAGGTCTGCTGAAAGAAAAGGAACACATAAGACACCTAGAGACCTCACAGAAGGTAGGCTAAAAAGAGCAGTGAGATGTGCTAGATACCAAAAGAGGTCTGGAGATGGGAAGGAAGGTGGAAGCAGTCCTGGGGAGGGCACCTTCTCTGCTTGGCTGCTGGCAGACACAGTGACATCAGTTCCCCTATGAAGGGACCTGAGCACAAGGTAATTTCAGCTGTGGTATTTTCCAAATGCTGACTATGTTGATGAGCAGGGCCGTTGGGATGAGCTTACCCTCTGAATGCGCTGTACATGGGGCTGGAAAGGGAAGGAGAACCACAGTTTGGGACAGGAGAAAGAGGATTGATTTTTAAACATTGCAAACTTTGATCTTCTCTGCTTGGGTTGCTGCTTTGAGGGATGGGGGAACAGGGTGGGACCACATGGTCCCTGCAGGTAGAGATCAGCAGATCTTCCCAGCCAGATGTCTCCCTCTCAGAGCTGGGACTGCTCCCTGAGGCAAGGGAAGCCTTTCCATCCAAGGCTAAACCATCTGTGACAAGTGTCTGCCACTACACCATGTTCCACCTTCTCTGACAGTTTCCAAGCACCCCAGCCTTCCTAAGGTGTTGGCCCCCAGAGTCCTCCCTTTTGCTCTGTTTTTGTTGGATATTCTCCCTTCTTTACATCAGCATGAGCTGATGTAAAGTCCTTAAGCAGGAAGGGACTCCTGGAGTCTCCTGATGCCACATTTGCCTTGCCAAGAGGCTCCCTAGGTGGCTCCTGTGTTCTGAGGTGCAGAGAGCAGGATGGGGGCACTCCCTCAGTGTGTGCTTCAGGGCGGCTGCTGTAAGGAACAGGGCAGGAGCAGGGGAGAGGGCTGGATGGAGAGAGATAGCAAGTGGCCCCTGCTTCCCCCAGCTATCAGAGATGCTGCCATGCTTGCCCCTGCCATGTGTGGGAACTCCTGATGGATGCCCTTTGGCCATGTGTAATCAGTGCCACATTCAGATGGCACGGCCTGCTTCACTCCTCTGCCTCTCAAGGCTCTGCATGCCTGGACTGTTCTCCACTCTAATCCCAATGAAGAGGGGAGCAGGGCAGGAAGTTGCCACCCCTTTCCAAAACTGAGATAATTTTTCCTGCTGACAGTGAGAGTATTCATCTTGCACCTCCCTTTCTCCCTCTCTCCTCCTCTCCTTTTCCATGTGTTACATTTTCTCTTCTAATGAGGGCAACATCTGCTTCTCAGCCTCATTTGAATCCCTGAGCATCCTCCCCCAGGGAGTGCAACAGGAGCTTATTAAAGGAGGGCAGGTAGCCACCACTGGAAGACTGTTCTCCCGTCACGATGTTGGGTGCAGAGGATGAATCACTGCCATGGCTCTCCTGGCTATGGGTGGGAGCAGGGTTGCTTGTGCAGGACACTTGGAAAACTCTGGCCCCCAGTCTCTGGGTGTTTGAGATCTAATGCTCAGGTTGTCATACTGATCCTCCAGAGGTTATTCCAAAGCCTGTACACTTCAAGAGCCTGTGGAAGTATGGGCCTGCCCAGCCTATTCAGTCTGGGGGACACAGATTTATTACACATGCCACATCTACACTCTTCAAGTCTCTCGGGGGGTCCTCTCCTCTTCCAGTTGCCCAACCAGCCAGCCCGACCACGGGACACAAAATGTGTCACCTTGTAGCTGTGTAGGACAGATTTTTTGGAGGGAGCTGTGAATAGGGACGTGGGGGTCACTCTGTCATCCCCTAGGCAGAGGCTCCCCTAGGAGCCTGGGCTGTGACTTCTTCCCTGCAAGGCAAGGCCAAAGGCTGAGCATTCATAAGGGCAGCCTCAGGTACCGGAGAGCCTGCATGTGGCTTGGCTCTGAAGCAGAAATCCCCATCTTTTCCCTGTGCAGCCTTGGATGCACCAGCTGCCTGGCTAAACCTGGTGATTGTGCTAATTGGGAGCACAGGGAGAGGGGCTGACACATGTCAGGGAAAGATGGAGTGACTGAAGGAGCAGGCGTCAGTGGCAGCATCGGGGGACGGTCGGAGGGAGAGGGGAAGATTGCATGGCGGGATGAGGAATGGCAAAGAGGCTGAGGAGAACGAGCAGCTGAGCCAAGCAGAGCATTTGGGAGAGCGGGAAATCATGCGTCAGAGCTGCAGGGGCTCGGGGACGGTGTCACAGGCAAGGCTGAAATATAAATGGAAATTCTCACTGAGCCGCATCAAAGCCATATTGGTGAATGAGAAAAAGGGAGGCTGAAGGAGTGAAGGAAAACCACACAGCCAGGGCAGCCCATCCAGCACCTTCTGAGGCGTCCTCCGTGGCACTGTCCCACCCCATCAGTGGAGGCTGCTGAGCAGAGGGCCAGGCAGTCAGCGCGGTGCGAGAGTGGCATTAAATCATTAGTTTGTCATTAATACAGCAATAAGGAGAGTGAACAAAGACACACAGGCTTTTTTTTATCATTTTCTTCCTTGCCTTTTTCCCTATCACACATATACACACACACCCCCCACCCCATTTCTCCCTGGTCCCTGCCTGGACAGCTCTGGTACCCTCAGCAATCAGCTGTCCCTCCTTTTCCTACCACCCCTACCCGCAGCTTCTGTCTCTTGCAGGAGGTGTTTTGTGTGCTGGTATTTCTCATTAGGACCCCAGGAATCCATCAAACATGTGACTTTGACTGCCGCAGGTGCTAATACACCTTATAACTTAATAACATAGTTGCTCCTTCCCTCAGTCTGGTCCTAGGAGAGCTGGAGAGGCTTGGACTGATGAAATGTGCTGCTCTTGGAAGAGTTGGGCAGCACCTGTCTGACAGCTATAGGCAGTGCAGTTAAGGTGAGAGGGAGGTAGGGGAGCAAGGAGAATGATCTCTTAAGTCAATGGAACTGTGATATCACTTGCAGGACAGGCTTGTCTCTAACTCCCATGGATTTTGCCCCTGTGGCCCCCCTCATGGCCATGTTTCATTCAATTTTGTTTTCTACTTGGCCACACGTGCACCAGCCCAAGTCCCAGAGTCACCTCTGGCCCCAATCAGATCTGCCTTCTATCTACCTCCTTCAGTCATGCTGCCTTCTGCTCTCACATTCCTCTTTATCTAACACCTTTGTTCTTCTCCCTCTCTGTACAGTGAATTTCATGGCGCTGGAGAGGAGCATTAGAAAAGCCCAGGTGGAACGGTGAAGATTAGACTAAAGGTCTGCCTGTTCATACCATCTGTCTTTACCCACTGCTCATTCCCCTGTGTCCCAGGAACAAAGTTTCCTCCAGAGCAAAGGGGAATGCCTTCTCAGACAGAAATAGAAGTGCTGAGAGCATAAGTGCCACCATGTCATTGGGGGCCTGCAGGTTGATGACTCCAAGGACTGAGCTGCCAAGAACAAAAAGACAGCTGGGTGAGCCAGTGGTATCTTTCAGTCTGGATCTGCTGTGGTTTCCTAATGGCAGAGACCTGACTCTTCCTGTTCACCAACAGAAAGATGGTGAATCTCTGGCTTTGAAAGCTCAAAAGGCGAAAAGCGAAAGGGATACCCCTGTGGGGAAAACAAGCACACTTCACCTCAGTGGAGAAGTTCACACCGAGAACTTTGCAGCTTCCTGGTGACTCCACATGGGCTACATGAATAGAGAAGAAAGCAGAAGTGTTTCCATTTCTTGGTGCTGAGGCTCTCTGTGGTATACCAGCAAACCTAGATCTTCGGTCTGAGAGGGTCCCAGTGTCATGGCCGTGACTGCTTTTGTGAGCACCACTGTGCCATAAGATATAGAGCTCCCTCCTGTGTAAACAGCACTAACTCAGCTCCCGCAAGGCAGGAGGAAGGATCATTCTGCATCCAGCCATTTCCTCAGATCATGAGCTCAATGTGAGGGCAACCCTGACAAAGCCAGTTCAGTGAGCACAAGCCACTGCCCACATCAGAACTACTCAAACAGGTGCTAAGAGGTTGCTGGTGTTCTGTGGAAGGGATGTCATCTGCATGGTGGCATCTTAGCAGGCCCGTGGTCCACACAGTCGGGATGAGCAAGGCCTCTTCAAATGCTTGCTTCAACATGGTGTACCAGCAACATCTAGATGGGGCTCTCTGGGCACAGTAGTTGAAGCTGGCACCAGCGATATGGACATACACAGTCTGCCCCAGATCTCTCAATGCAGTCAAACCCCTATATGGTTTTAACATCCTTCCTCCTCAACATAAAGGTCAAAACCCAGTTTTCCTTGGGAGGTCAGAGCTCAGGAAGCACATTCTGGTTTTCCTCAGTTGGATCAAAATTGCCAGAGGAAGAAATTTCCCATGTGCCCTAGATATTTTCAGCAACCATGTCACCCCCCCGGGTCCACCCTCCCATGCTGTGAGGGGAAAGAAGAGCATCTCCCTGCCCTGCACAGCACCCTCCCACCCCTCACCCTCCCTGCCATCGGTCCTCATGAACATCACAGCCAGTTCCTGTGCCACTGGAGCAGCTGGCTTCTCTCTTGATTTTTCACTTGTGATTATCCAAGTCAGAATTTGTCACCCACAGAATGAAAGGAAAATGAACCTTCAATCACAGATGCAGATCTACCTGCTGAAAAAGAAGCGGGTGGAGGGGCAGGGGGAGAGAGAAATGGGCAAAGGTAGGGAAAAACAAGGAGAAGAAGGGCATGTGCAACAGAGACAAGAAACTATGAACAGAGTGAGCAAGAATGAGGATAGGAAGGAAACACAAAGAAAAGAGGGGAGTGAGGAGCGTGAAGAGTCTGGGGTGAGGAGATTGAGGCTGAGCACCTAAAGGGTAGTTTTTCATGACAGCATGAAAAATGGAGGGGCAGAGCAGGAGAGATCACTATATCTGGAGATGGAGCAGCAAGATGTCCTTATTTTCCATCCCATCCCATCTCCCACCTAATTCAAGCCCACTACCCTCACCCTCTCTGACTCCCAGCATGGCTGGTCTGTCTTTGGTGCCGTGAGGGGGATTCTGCCTGCCCTTGAGCCTGTGCAGGGGCATGGTAACCACTGGGGTCTGGCTCTTTGAAATGCCTTGTCCCTGTCACCACCCTAAATCATGCCCACACACACACTTGCACATAGTTATTCATGTCTCTCAGATGGCAAGATGGTTATCACACGTCCTCTTAGTCATCACTTAGCAAAGATAAACACATTTAGTGCTTAATCTTCCCTCATCATTCAGGCCTTCCTTTGTCCCTCTGTCTGCTGCTCTGCCCTGAATCTTCTCCATTTTCTTTCCATTTCAGTTAATAAGCTGCCCAGCCAAGCAGAGCCCTCCAGAGAGGGGCCAGCAGCTCCCTGACTCTGTGCTTCTTTAAGGACAACCATTTCCCTCTCTCCACTCCCCCCTGCTCCCTCCATCTCCTCCAAAGAGCAGCTATGGATTTTCTTCTGTAATCTTCTCTACCCTTCCCCTCTCTACCACCCTTGCTAAGCCTAGCAATTTGCCTCCAGGTCTCTCAACAGCTATTCTCCTTTAAATAACCACTTCATGGTGTCAGATGAAGAGGGGACAATTTTGAGTTTTGAGAATTATGTATGAAAGTTTATATGCTTCTGTTAAATAAAAGAAAGGTTGTGGTTGAATTAAGAAGCTCATATACAAACAAAGCTCAAAGACAAAAACCACCAAGTATTCCAAATATAATTTAAAATTCATTCTGATAACCATATCTCAGTTGTATTAACCCAAAGACTTTTCGTTACACCACAGTGTTTGGGGTGTCACATGCTTCCCAAGATACTTATCTATGCCTTCCAGTAGCTTGCAGAAATCTGGTATTTTACAGCAGTGCTACTAAAACCCCTCCAGCTATCCCAGCTGTAGCCCTGAAGTAGCAAAGCTGAGCAGTGCCTTCCCTATTGATTGACTGGCCACATACCCACAACACAATCAGATTTGGTCTTCTTGCAGCCTGAATGTGCCCACAGTGACCTGTAAGATAGGAGCAGAAGGGTGAGGCAACTCACTTGCCTCCAAAGCTGTAGTGGGACCAGGCTTTGTCAGGTATCCCAGAGAAATGATAGGGAGAGCCATGGAAAGTAACCAGTCATGCACTGTGCTGCACACAGCAATACAATGATCACTTCAAAAGCTCCAGTACACAAGCACAAATAGATGCTGGCCTGTGCAGCCACACACACATCCCCACTGGGAAGGGAGGGAGGAGTCCAGGACAGGGCTGTGAGTGTCTGACAGCGCTGAATAAAAGAGATGCTGCAGGTGTAATGATTGCTTGGGAGATTGCATTTGCTTCTGGATGAGGATGGAGGATCTGACTGGATTTTGAATAAGTCCTGCACCAAACCGATCGAATGTCCTTTAATCAGATGAATTCAGCTTCCGTCTTTCTTTAAGATGGTTCCAGGACACAATCAACCTCCTGTTTGCAGCACTAATGGTCATCATCTAAACATAGGCACACACCATTTCCCAAAAGTAGGAGGTATGGGATAAAAGAGCTGTGTTTGAGAGAGGAAAGGAAGCAGTGTTTTCTGATAAAACAATGAAACTGCAGGCAGGAAGTAAAAGACCACTTAGAAAAGGCTGAATAAAGGGGTTTGGGCAGGAAAGAAATTGCCTCCTAGTTTTTGACTTACCAAAGCAGCACTTTACAGACACAGAGGGTGTCCCCAGAGAACTTCCTAGATCTATTGTTAAGATGTCTCATTAAGGGAAAACAAAATACAGGAGCTTGAACATCAGCCAGCCACTTGAATCAAAAGGGTGCAACACATTATCGGTGGAGAAGTCTGGAGCAGGTAATCTATGTTTTCTCACTCTAGAGTGCATCTCCCATTAGGTTCACCTCTTCGCAGCACTTGGCTAACCCCAAGTGAGTGGCCTGGGGGAATCTCTGTCCTTTCTCTCCCAAAGCAGCATGTGTGTGTCCTACAGGTCAATGGTAGCCAGGGAGCAGACACAGAGCTGCCTGCATATCCACCTTTGTCTTTGGATGAGCAGAGGAAATAGGGAAAAAGGGACAACAGTAATATTTGAGGAGGATGGGAAGGGACTCACACAGACCCTTGCCATTTCTCTGTACACTGACTTTCCCATCCTTTACCTCCTGATCCACTGCAGCCAGAGGGATGTTTTCCCTGTTGACTTCAGAAGCAGCAGGAGCCAGCCACTAATTAGGATCCAGTATGACAAAGCACAGAGTAACCTGACACTGCTAGACCGCAGTTGCCTAGAGGCAGAGGAGACAGTGCCTGCCGGAGGATCACTTTCATTAAGATGAAGAACATCAAACAGCCTTCCCCGAACCGACATCCGTCTGTCAAAGGAGCCTGCAAAGAAAGGCAGGGCTGACAGGGGCCCTAAGGAGAATCTCATTAGGATGGTTTTAGAGGGGCTTCTTGATGAGAGAGCTGTGGGGACTGTCTTCCTCCTTCCATCAGGAATGGCTGTCAGTTTGTCGTCTCAGTGCTCAGAGGCTGATGGGGATGGACAGGTAATACTGATGGAGGTCACGGGCATGGGAATGTGACCAAGGAGGAGGCAGTGGACTGAAGGAGAAGTAGTGGAGCAGGACACCATAGAGCAAGTGCACACAGGGAACATTCGAAGCCCGCCTCGCTTTTTGGCTCTGAGGACAGGAAGCTGCTGTGAAAGGCAGACTACTCCAGTAACCACCCCAGGCAGCACTGGGCTGCCCAAGGGGAGCCTGGTGAGACTGAGAATAGCATCTCAGTGCACACTGGGCAGAATTGAATACAGACAGCCCATTTCTGTGCACAGGATTTGGGCATAGCTTTCACTCCACATCTGCACACCACTAGAGCCTCTTCAAGTTCTCAACCCAGCTGAATCCTCCCACAGCCCAGCTTGAGAGGTTAAGGATATTTGTCCATTCTCATGGAAGCAGCAATGAAGAAAGGCTCCTTCACCCCACAGACAACAGCAACATGAATGTTTGAGTGAAGAGGTATAATGCCACTCTGGGCTTGAGCTACAGCCACATGGCTCTAACACAGACCAGTGATTTCTGGAAGGCTTTAAACAGGCATTTATCTAGGACTGTAACTCCCTCCCAAGGCACTCCTGCTGGCAAGTGCATTCACTTGCCCTGCAGTACAATGAGAAGGCTGTGCTCAAATTCCCCAACCAGCTCTGATTCAGTAATCACAACAAGTGTTTATCAGTGCCTGCAGGGACATCCTACTTATTAGGAGTGGTCAGCTGGGCATTACGCTGTGCTGAAGTGGTTCAGCATTTAGAGTCTACAACTGATCTTGCAAGTTGCTGCTACACAAGTTGGTGACATCATTCAGTCTCTTTAGAGGCTGACATGGGCAATATCACTGCCTTTTGTTAAAAGTTGCTACTCACAGTCTCTCGGTGTAGAAGGAAAGCACCATGTTTCCATTTCCTTAGAAAGCTGATACTGATGGTCTGTGTTTGCAGTCACCCTGAGGGCTGCCACCCATATCTAAGGCCAGGGTGGGAGTCCTAAAGCCCCTTGGGCTGTAAATAGCCTGCAAGAGCTCATGAGCCTGGGACAGACACTCGGCATGTTCAAAAGACCTGCACCTGGGCAATACAAAAGATGCCTCTGGTGCAGACCAGTGTCTCTGCATATGTCATCACAGTCTCAATCAAAGCTCACAAACACATTCCCAACTAGCACTGGAAGACACTTTTTGCTATTGCCGTGCAGTGCCAAGGTAGGTGGGAATTTGCAGCCAGCTGAAAGGTGCTGGGAAGACCTGCTCTCTCTCCAGCAGGCTGGTGAACAGGCTCAACAGCCTTGCATCAGGACTTTGCAGTGATGACATCACCCGGGCTTTGAAGAGCTCTGCCAGATGATTTCTCATGGTACCTCTGAAAATCTGCAGTGCTGATGCTGTCCTGGGATTTAAGGGTTAGCACAAATTATATCAGTCAAGGAGTGAATCAGAGTTCTGAACACTGGTGCACAGTGCAAGGTCACCCACCTATCTTCAGCTTCTCTTCCAGAATATCTCCCACAGGTCTGGTTAATATTCACCAGCACTTAGCTAATGTCCTGGATAACCCAGGGCACTAAAAATGGCTCTGGAAACCAGAACCTCACCCTCTAGATCCCTGAGGACCTGCAGCAATGGTGCCATTCCCCATCTCCAGAGTTTTGCTGGGATGCATTTCTCCTAGCTTTTCCTCTCTCTGAGGAAGAGCTGTTCCCAGCTGTTCCGCAAGGCTGTTGCCAGCACCTGGCTCATCCTGCTGTCCCTCCAGCTGACGGAGAGCTGAGCTGCATTTCACACTGCATGGGCACTGCAGAAACCCTCGCTTTGCCACCATACTTGTTTCCCTCACTCTTGCAGGGCTTGGAAAGGCCTGAGACCTGAGCAAAACTAAGGGGTCTTTGAGCACTGGATGGCAAGCAATCCCCTCTGCAGAGGCAGCAGGAGCAGGACATGTGTGCAAGCTAAACAGGTGCTGGGAAGGAACACTATGTTCCCATCTTTCCAAGACTGGGAGTTTGTGGTGAGACACGACTGGGTCTGGCCAGCTGCAGGACCTGGCTATGCTGTGCTGGCCATTTGGCTCCGTGGAGGAACCTCCTGCAAGCAAGAGGAAAGCTGTCTACCTTCTCTGCTTTCAAACGGCACAAACACACAGGCAGCAGGACAGGCTGTGGGAGCAGAACAGCAGCTACCATCTGCCAGGGCATTTTACTAGTTCTTCTTGGCTTCCCAGTGTACATGGAAGGGAAAAGGTTTGCTCAACTAGCCTCTTTCACTTCCATCCTCACCCCTGCAGACCAATCAGGTGGTATTTCAGGTTTGGTGGAGATGGAGAGCAAGCACCACAACAGGGAAGGCACTGTACAGACAGGAGGTTGTGGTGACTCCCACAGTGATGTGGTGCCATCATTGACTTGAGCCAGAAGGGTCAGTGCACAGCTCTAACAACTCCCCATCCTCACCTGAAATGCACAAACCCACAGCAGCTCCAAGCCCCTTAAGTGGCTTCCAAGGCAGGGAGGAGGTTGGAGAGGCTCCACTTTGGCTCACCCCTCCTTGTGCCTGGCTCTCACACTCCCCACTCACACGCACATGGGAGCTGTCTCGGGCTCTCTCACACAGGCTGTCTCACGCTCACAAGCTCTAACACAAACACAAAGGCTACAAGACCTGAGTCTCTCAAGCATTGTATAGGATCCCTCTCCCTCAGTGTCTGTTTCACACACACCCTCTCTCTCCCTCACACTTGTGCTTGCAGACATCTCTTTTTCTTCTGTCTGGGTTTGTTTTTTTTTTTTTTTTGGCATTGGTGGGAGTTTCAGGGAACAAGGCTCTGTCTTATTCACTCTATTTGCAGTATCTCATTCCCTGCTAGTCTGTACCATTTGTTTTGCTACATTACCATTTGGTTTGCTTTATTACTATTTGCTTTGCTCAGGACTCAGTTCCCTCCCCTCAAGGAGGAGCTCAAACCCTTATGGCTTATCAGAAACATAAGAACATGCTTCAGTTCCTAGGATTCACCAAGACGAACCTTCATTGGCAAATCCATGAGGGTTTTACTTTAGACTCTGCTCTTTTTGGCTCTATTACCTGTCAGAAAGTGATGTTTCCAGCGTGTGGCAGGTTCATGAGTCAACCTGAACAATCTGTGAGCTTAATGTGAGAACAAGCTATAGCATAGCAAAGATCAGCTCTGAAAGATTAACTGTTGAACTGCAGTTCAGCTACCTGGAGGAACAGCTGATCCTCTTCTTCCTTATTGCAGGTGTGCATTATAACTGTGGGTACTCATATGCAAAGAGATCATCAAACAAATCCTTAATCTTTGGCTTTCTTTTCTCCCCAGCTCACCAATGAGTGTAGGGTATGTTGCTTTCACAGCTTGGTCCTTGTGAAAATAGGAATTCATATTTCAAGCTCAGGGCTGCTCTAAGTGTGATGTCTGAAGACGGTAAGAGTGGCAAGGTTTGTGTGAAGGATCAGCTAGGATACAAGCAGAAATGTCAGGCCCACAGGAGGAGGTATATGCAGCAAGTCCAAAAATGAACTTGTCCATTTTTACATTTAATTTGGCTTGTCCAAAAAAGTCATTTATCTCCCTCTATAAGCCTTGCCTCACCAACATTGTTCCAACTTGGCAGGAATAAGAAATGCATGGATTCCTCACAGCAGCATCACCCCTCTGTTCTAACGTGCCATTAGAACACAGAGGGATTTCAGTTCCATCCTTTCCAGTTGGCACAGTCCTTCCCATGACTTCCTATAAACTGAGACTTCCATAGTGACATTTACATTCCTCCAGTCCTCAGGCACTTCTCCTACTCACCATGAGTGTTCAAAGATTATTTGGATTGACCTTGAAATGACACCAGCCAGCTCCCTTAGCACTGCTGAGTGCATCCCATCAGGGCCCATGGACTTACACATGTCCAGTTTGCTTAAGTATTTTCTGATCCTCTTCCACACAGGTTAAGTTGCTCCCTATTTTCCCCTGGTCTCTGAGGCTTGGCATTTCTGAAGGCCTGTATTGTTACTAAAGACTGATCTGGAAAAGCCACTCAAATACCTCAGTGCTTTCCATGTTCTGTCTCACCAGGGCACCTGCCCCGTTTAGCAGTCAGCCAGCATTTCCCAAGTCTTCCTTTTGCCTGCCATACTTTTGTATTTTTGTGATTTCTGAGGTTCTGGACAGTCATGGGAGTCACCTGGAGGTTAACTCAGAGCCACTCAGCACTGAGTCCCACAGGCAGGCAGTGCAGAGCGTACCTACCATCTGCTCGAGAGAGGACGTGAAGCCAACTGCAAACAAGGTCATTAACACATCTAGTGTAGCCCTATACCTCCCAGGATCAATCCCACAACTTTCCTGTCTCAATTTCCCTATCCTGATTCAGAAGGGGCTTTAGGTCATGAAGCCATGTGTTTCAACTTTTTCCTTGTCTATTTTCACCAATAAAATCCTGGTTGTTTTCTATCCTACCCCTTCCCATACACACTCCTGTGTTAGAAATCACTGACATCAGCATTCTTGTTATGAGGCAAATTTTCCTGGTCTGAGGATTCCACTGCCCTGGTGCCATGGCTCGCTCTCTCTCTCATGTCATCTGGTGTGCCTGGTCTTGGTCACAA
Source organism: Vireo altiloquus (assembly GCA_013396875.1). NCBI lineage: Eukaryota > Metazoa > Chordata > Aves > Passeriformes > Vireonidae > Vireo > Vireo altiloquus. Next base: position 1,756,794 of record VZRF01008470.1, on the reverse strand, counting down.
CACCTGCCTATGTGGGCACTCTGCTCCCCAAGGTAAGCATGTCTCCAGGGGAGTCCTGCCTTAAATGTTTATGTTTTCATTCGATGAGAAACCCAAGATAAATGTAGTTCCTTCTCCTGTTCATTTGTCTGATTGCTGCTGTGTACATTTAAGCTTTTTTTCTGCCTGCACATCCCCCTTGCCCTTTCAGTCCATGCCCAATAGTTATAAGACCTGAATTTATGCAAGTGCTCACTGTGTGCTGGGAGAACTGGACACAGCAGCTGCAGAAACTCTGTTCTGAGTCTCACTGCTGCAATGCTGGGAAGTTTCAGATGCAGCTCTTTTCCCATCAGGTCTGTCAGATGATCTTAGTATCAGGCTAAGAGTTATCTGGCATTTCAGACCATTGCAGCAGCCTTGCTGGGGAGACCTTGGCACAAGGCTGACAGAGGTTGGATAAGATGTGCAATAATGCAGAAGAACGGATGTACTGGATTGTCGTGAAGGTCCATCTGTCCCAGTGTCCTGTCTCTCTCCTTAATGCTGGCCAACAGCAGTTTAAAGACTCTCAGAAATTTTGTCTAAACCTTTTGGCAAGGAATTTCATCAGCTATTTCTTTACTATGATATTTTTTCCTTGATTTTTCTCTTAAACCAGATGCTTAATCATTTCAAGGGTACTCAATGTTCTCACTTTGAAAGGAATAGCCAGTACTTTTGCCCTGCTTGCCTTCTTCAGACCGTTTGTAATTTTAGAATCCTCAGTGGAGGAGAAGATGCAGACAGCTTTGATTCGTGCTGATATGGCAGATTTTCTGCTGCTTCTCCACAAAATATTTCCTTTGTTTGGAAGAAAGGCCATGATCCCTGGGAAGATAAATTTGCTGCTTCTGCCTGGTGGTTACCTGGAGATGATCATACAGAGACCAGAAAGCACGTGCCTTCTTCCAGCCTTTTTCCTGCCCAAGATCCCAGCAATGGAGGAGTAAGCTATGAGGGCTGCCCCATCTGGAGGATGAGAAACCCTGATGCCACGGCTGTCTGCAGGGAATGTTTCTGGCAAGAGCCTTCTGGATGTGTGCAGATCCAAGGAATTTCTCCTGTCCAGATGGTCCCAGGTGGTGTCAGTAGGAGCTGACCCATAAGGAGAATCCTTTCCTGCCCACCAAACCCCCTCCTGTATGATAGCAGGTGGGAAGCACATGCTCCACATCACACAGCAGAGGAGCCCGACTGCAGCTCCAGAGCCTGGTCATGTACAGATCATCACAAACTGGCAGCACCGTCACAGCCTCTGCACTGCCTGGAGACGCTGCCCCGCACCAGACCACTCAGCCTGGGCTGTGATAAACTGGGAGAGGGGAGGGATCTGGTACCCTGCAGGGCAACGCCACACACTCCCAAGGTCTCATTCCATAGCTACCACTCTGCCACTTTCCCAGTCTCCCGTCTCTATGCAGCCTCGCTGTACATTGAGATCCAACACTGCCCCATCACCCCTGCACAACGTGCTGTCTCAAGCATTGAGGAAGCAGATGCCTGCCTCTCCAGCCTCTCCTCATCTTCTTGGATCCCATCAGCGTCACACAGTGAATTAGCCTAAGATCCAGCTGTAGAACAGCTGGTTCAGCTAGATCCCAAGGATGCCATGATGATCTTTTGCATTTTCTTTTATATACCTTTTATACAGCTTTTATATATTCTTAGTGCTTTTACCATGCATACTTGTAATTCCTTAAGTTTGATAACTTAGCATAGTCCTAATATTCCATTAAGCCAAGAGACCAAACATCCTGGAGGCCTCGCGGTTGGAGGCCAGAAAGCCCTATGCTATCCTGAGAAACCAAGGTCTTCTCTAGAACACATCCTGTAAACTAAGATAGGCCCATCCAGGGGAGAATTCCTCAGGGTGAGGGGCTCATTTGAGCCTCTCATTGGAGAATCTTTGACAGATATGCTAATTTGCAAGGCCTATAAATTGTATATGTGATCTATCATGTGGGTGCATTTCGGTGTGGATTTCGGAGCATTCCACCTGGATGAAGTGGTGTACCTAAAGATCCTTAAATAATTACCAAGATAAAAACCCCTTTTCCCTTAACCGTGTTTGGCTCTTAATTTTAAGACCAAGAAAAGGCAACACCAAGATATTTTTTTTTGTAATCAAACATCTTGTGCCTCTCACCGCAGCACTTGCAGACCTGGATTTTCACCTGAGATATACCTATTTACTAGGAATCTTTGGAGTCTGGCTTCAGGGCTCCTGTAACTGAAGCAAAAAGTCCCAGTTACCCTATCCATGAGCAAGCTGCTAAAAATATCGGGATCACATGGGATTAAGCCTGTACTTGCTGTACATAGAGATATGGTTTGTTTAATAGATCACTGAAACAGAAAGGTCTGCGGGATTCATTGAGATTTTCTTTGCCCACCAAAGCTGCTCTCTGAGTCATTATGTGTGGTGCTGAGTCTGTCCCCTGCCTGCAAGAACAGTATGTTACTTTCTCTCCTTTAGTCATTTCTGAGGTGATGCCCCTGCCCAAATCTATTTGACTTCCTCTGTACTGTGGCCTTTGTTAAGAAATTCCAGCCCGTGGGTGATGCTCAGGCACTGCAGTGGGTCATCTCTGGAGTCAAGGTGTAGAAGCAGCTGGTTACAGCTGAAAACATTCAATAAGAAGCCAGGAGACATCTGGGGATCCAGCAGGGAAATGTGTCTGTAGGGCAAGGTGCTTGATCCTTCCTGGAGGTCCTTTCCAGGGATGCTTTGAGTGTTCACCAGGTTCCTATATCTGATGATGTGGCACCATGTTAGAAGAGGCCCCCTGCCCTTCCTACCCCTCAATCAGCCATTTCTGGAAGAGTCACAACTGGAGTAATTTGGGCAGAGACATCATCTCAGAAATTACTGCAGCAGAGAACATCCAACTGACTCACACACTAAGTTTGTTTCACACACCGACTGTATCTCAGCTTCCCCCCAGATTCCACCTTCTGTCTGCCCCTGTGCAGTGCCTGCCTGCCTGAGAACCTTAGCAGCACTTTCAGCGCACACTGATGCAGAAATGCTCTAAACCCAGTGGTGAATATTGCTCACACAAGTTTTGCCTTTCCTCATCCCTTTCTGAGCAATGAGCTGGCTTTTTTTCCTTTTTTTCTTTTTTTTGCCTAGTTTGATGGCTTTTTTTTTTTTCACCCCATATGGTCAATATTTAATTTTTGGTGAACAAAGATATTTTTCACATTCTGTTTCCCTGCAGGAAACCACTTCTTTGCAGGTTTGGATGACTCAAGATGTGAGGAATTATATTAGACATTATATGAGAGGGGAAAATATGTGGACATGGGAGGAGACAGAAGGGGTTGAATGGAAGGAAAGAAATGGAGAAATAGAAAAAGGATAACAGATGGAAGATGGTGAGAGAAAATACCAAGAAAGCGAAGGGGAGGAGAGATAATTATTATTCCCTAGGGAACAAAGAGGTGAGGGTCAGTGGAGGAAGGTGGAAAATAGGAAAAAATAGGAGAGTGTGAAGGGAGTAGTCAAAAATTGTGAGGAAAGCACAATCTTCAAGAAAGGAGGAGGGAGCTGATGGCCTAGAAGATAAAGCAGAAGTGAGAGAAGAACATGTGTCCTCTTCTGACAGTGTTTGGGTGACTGGTTGGTTCCCACAGGTAGCCAGGCAGAAGAAGCCCAGAGGTTTGGCTGCCATCATGTGCTGCTTCCCTCCATCCACCACACTGACCAGACTTGGGACTTAGTGATGTGAAGAGAAACTGAGGGAGACAAATCTCTTCCATTTCCCAGAGATGTTTCCTGAACTCTGGCGGGTGGACAAGGGATGTCACTTTCCAAGAGACCCAGGCAAGTCCACTCCTCCTCTAGAGCCAGAAGGCAGAAACTGAAGTTCTTCAGTTTCTTCAGACCCAGGACAGTATGTTATGCTGTAACTGTGTGAATTCACAGATGTAATGACCTTGCAGCTTATACTTTTCAGTGGAAAGACTCCATAATATGCCAAAGTGATCACTCCAAGGCCTTCAAGCAACGAGTTTCTTATTCCTCTGAGAGGGCATGGGGATGTAGAGAGGCTGTGCTGGCAAATCCAACCACTTCAAAGCATCCCTGCATAGCAACAATTGAAAGCAGGAAGGAGATCTGTCATCTAAATCTTCTTTCTGGGCTGGCTAACGTGCCTCAGGCAGTTTCAGCCTCAGGCACTGCACAGCAGGGCTGGAGAAACCAGTGCCCCCTTCTCCGTACAGGATCTAGGTGAGGGTAAGGGAGCAGTGTCTCCTTATCAACCCCAAAGTCAAACAACCCAGCACAGGCAGAGTGAAGGCAGGTGTAGACAGAGTAGCTCTGAGACAATAGGAACAGCCAAACTTGGAGGATCGCCTCTCTCCCTCTCACACTCCACTGCGGGACTGGTGCTCTCTCCCAGCTGCACACTCAGTCACAGGCAGGACAGCCTTCTTAGAGATGCAGGATGGGCCCATGATGCCTCCTTAGAGAAAGAGGCTACTCATCCAAGAGCAGAGTTGTCACTCGGCAGTCGTGGGTGGCTGAGGGCTTTTCAGAGGTCTCTCAAGCCTAGGTTTCTCTGGACATTTCCCTGGCAAGTTCTACCTTCCAGTTCAGCTCCCTGCAGCAGTGGAGAGAGGAATGAGGACCAGTGAGGGATTTACCACCCCAACATCAGACCACAGCTCTATAGGAATTTAAAAACCCTTCACCTCCACTCCATCAGTCTGTGTCCAACCTTGCTTCTCACTCTCCTGAGTTGTGTGCTCCACCCCAGCACCTCTAGCACCACTAAGGAGCCAGAACATCCTTTTACTGGCCACCACAACCACCATCAATGCTACTGACACCTCCTTGCGGTCCTCCCCCATAGGTACCGTTTCCTACTATGGCCCAAAAAGGAGGGCACCGTCCTCATGGATTATGGTAATATAGCCCTGAAAAACCTCTAATTAACCCTTATTATATAATTCACAGCTTCATCTGGCAGCTCCTGCCACAAAGGGCTCAACAGACAGTGTCAAAAATACCAATTATCTCCCTGGCTGCCACTTGAGAAGCAGAAAGAAAGAGAAACAGGTGTCACAGGTAGGAAATCTAGTGGATGACAGTGACACAAGACAGAAAATGTGCAGCAGAGAAACAGAGGCAGCAGCTCCTTCTCCACCTTAACTTAAAGGGATGAGAACCTGGGATCTCATGTGTCTTTCGGTCCAATGCCCATTTTGAGCAAAGCCCAAAATGAAAACCCTTTTCCTCCAGACAAGCAGATATCATGACATTAAGCAGCCACTTTCTTTATCTGAAGGCGCTAATCCACAACAGGTACAGCCACTGCAGCCTTTATAGATTTAACCTCCACCTCCTTGTCCTGATGAATCCATCCTGTGACAAGGTTTGGTTTGGCTTGGCCACTTCTGTCAGCTGCATCACCATCTTGCAGCTCAGGACCTCAGCCCAGCAATGCCATATTTGGATGTTAGGAATCCCCAGTCATCAACTCCAGATGTTCAGGAAGGGAAAGAACAGAGTAGAAAGAATTCCCCAGGCCCATGTTGTGATCTGGCAACAGCAGGCAGCTGGGGCAGGTTTGTGCCTATTTGCTTGCAAATCTGTGGGCAAGTCTGGTTCTTCCTCATTCTTCTTGCCTGGCTATGCTTTTCCCCCTTCAGTCACTTCACCCCAGAGGTCCCTAGATCCCCCCACCCATTCTTCAAGTTTCATCTTATTATTCAGGTCTCGTTTGTTCCTCAATAGTCATGGCAGAGCCTCCACTGTCTTTGGAGCTGGAGCAAGACAAGTGGGACAAGGCACTGGGCCGGAAAATTGGGTGCAGAAGTTGCAATGAATTCTTAATGATGCCCTTTCTGGCAATGTAGACAGAGGGATGGAGCAGAATACTTCTCTTTTTTTTGAAGTGTTTTTTATTTAAAAAGTGATGAGGCTCTTGATTCATTTTCCACAGTAGCATTGGCTGGGCACCTGCTTACTTCTGCCTTGCTTAGCAGGAGTCACCAATACAGCTCCTCGGCTCATTTTAGATGCCATTCCTTTCTCCTTTGGGAATGCATGTTAACTGCCAGTCCCTGAGGAGCCTGGCAATCCTACTGTAAGAGGTATCACATAACCATGTTGTGAGAGACAGACCTGTCCCAAGGAGCCTGACAAGGGAAGGAAAGACACAGATCCCTGTTGAATATTTGGGAAGCCAAGGAATGGAGCAGTTCTGTGCCCTGCCATAGTCCCACCAAATCTGTGGCAGAATCTCAAGTTTGTCCCTATAGGGGAGCACCAGTGATAGTGATCTAGTCATCATTTTAACAGTGTACATGAATGAACCTGTGTAAAAGTATTCGAGTCCGTGTTTCTTCTCTCTTATCCTTTCACTTCTAAATATTTCACTTGCAGGGTGTTTGTGTTTCCTTTAAGGGTCAAAAGGGAGATTTAGAGGTTGATCAGTGACATTCTCTGCCCCGCTGCTACGGTTGAGCATGGCCTGTGCATTAAAATCCCCAATCCCCTTGGGCTCCATGTAGCTCTGAGTCTGTCCTCCAGCTCCGCACATTACACACCTTTTTGTTTTAATTGAAAGTGCATCCAAGGCATGGGGAAAGATGCTAGCCTGACCATTCCCTAGCCTGCACTGCTCTCATCCCCTTGAGAGACAGCCCTCAGGACAGAGGTCAGCAGCATGACCTTCACACCCTCAACCATTTGTTCATTGCCCTTCAGAGCTGTTGGTCACTGGTTCCATTGGAGTCAACATGATCTGGAGAGGAGAGATTTCTCACTCTGCTCTCTTGGGCTTGGTCTGACCTTGAGGAGTCATGATTGCTCAGGATGCCTGGGCACTTAGTGCTGCAGAGAAGTATCCTCTAATCCAAGCTGGCTATTGTAAAAGTCACCAAGATTTGGATGGGAAATCAAGACCCAGAAAGGTTGTTACCTTTGCAGTGGAAATAGGATTCATCTGCCATTCCATCAGAGATGCTCTTCCAGTGCTTACAGTCAGTCCAGAAGAGGGCAATGTTGCCTACTTGCCTGTCAGTACCACAACACAGAGGCACTTCCACATGCACACATAGGCAAAGAGATGACAACTGTCCCGTATGACTTCCAGCAAAAGGCTCTGTGGCTAAGTCAGGTCTTTCTGCAGCAAATTATGGCTTGGATAGGTCACTGAACTTCATAAGGGTGGAAAAGAACCACGTCAGCATGAACCAACCACAAGAAAACACAACATGGTCTTCCTGAGTCTGCAGCCAACCAAACGTGAGGCTGTGCAAGGAACCCTGTTCTTCTCCAGGGTGGGTTTGCTTTGCAGGCCAGCTCACTCTGGCCACACTCCCACTGCCTGCTGCAGCCACTTCACTGTCCACAGCACAGCCCTGGTCCCTTCTCTCACTCCATGATGCAGACATTGTGGTCCACAAGACAGGCTCTGGAAGCAGAGGTCAGTGTGGTTTGCTGCAGGAACTGCAGTCTATTGGACACAGCTACATCCAGAGGCACTTGAGAGAATAATGTAGACTCACAGGCACAGCTCACACCTCATCCCTTCCCTGGACACACACCAGCTCACACAACAGCGTGCAGAGCAAAGGACTCTAAGGTCTCTGACTGGAATCAGCCAAAGGCTGCTCAAATACAAGCACTGCTTAACTATTTCACCACAAATCATTTTGGCCTAGAGGGCTGACTACAGTGCCTTCATGTTCCCTCACCCCAACAGTCCTCACCTGGCTTCAGGACATTTATGATGACTTCAGCCCTGACAGTCTTCCCTTCCCAAAGCTTCCTGCTCCCCTAGACAGCATTTGCAAATACATCTTGTCCTTTCTCATCTCTGTGGCAGAGCAACCAAATGAAATGCAAGGACTGTGGAGACAAAATCGAATTTAGCAACAAAATAAACAGCATGGGGGCTCTCTACTGATTAGATTACTCCTCTTTATAATTTATGCATTAATTCCTCCCAAGGTCTGAAATTCCCTGTCTCAGAAGGCCTGTATCCCTGCACTGCAGAGATGCAGATGCCAGGAACATCACTTTGACTGAAACATCCAGCTTTCCACCAAGCAGATTAACCCCAGAAGAGCTCCTCTTTGTTATGCACCATTGTCCATCCTCCAGAGATACACAGCCCAGCACCATTCCTTCCCACACTCAATCATTCTTCCCAAGTCCAATGGAGAACATAGCAGACTGTGAAGCATCTGCCTGTAGTAGTGTCTGCTTCTGGGTCTGCTCTCAAATCAATTCAAACATTAATAAGAGTCATCAGCTACTGCAGCATATATATCCAGGAGCTGTTATGTCCATATTCACAACTGCCTAGAACCATTTATTCCTGTCCTTTGCTACACAAGAAGCAGACTGTGAGCTCAGCACACTCAATAAGGAAGTCTAGAAGCCATGGCTAGATCTGTCTAATCAAAGCTGCATGTGCAAGAGCAAAAAAACCAGAAACCCTCTGAGCCAAGGAGCCGTACTACTCTCAGGAGAAACTAGAAACATTAAGAAACAGGAGGCAGAGAAGAGACAAGACATGCAAGGGAATGGCTGCTATGTCACCATACACAAATTGGCCTAATTATGTGTATAAATGCACCAATAGGCATGGATTTGCTGGCTGTATTCTTGACTTTAAATATTGATGCTTAGGAAGAGCTGAGATCAGGGTATCTGCTGGTGGATTAGGCTACAGATTGCTCAGTCATTACCCACGGCTGGATTGCCTGCCTCGGATTGCCTTCCTCCAGAGAGCTCTGGAGCTCAAGCAGAGGATTTGTTGTGTAGGTAATGGGCAAGGAAGCTCTGCCCGACACCCCGGCAGTGCTGTCTGCCTGCCCTGGGTGGGGCAGAACCTGGGTGCTGATCGGTGCAGGAAAGCGCTGGTATCATGATAGAACTGATAACATTTTTACCCACAACTGGGTAAAAATGAGGATGTGTCCAACACAGGCAATAGCCAAGGGCAGAGAAACAGTGTGCTTGGGGGAAGCAGGTGACCACTGGGTGCCAGGGAGAATCTTCCCATGCCCTGACCCAACTCTCGTAGTTTCGCCCACACCCAGATTCCTCCACTCCACTCCCGTCCCGTCCCGTCCCGTCCCGTCCCGTCCCCTTTCCACCTCCTCTACCAGACAGGGCTGGAACAAATGGACTCAGAAGCAGCTTTTCATAGTTTTTGATTGTTGATTTTTTTTTTTAGGTTTTTTGTTGGTTTTTTTTTTAAATAAGAAATTTATTGCAAATATAGAAATTGATTTTCTCCATACAGGAATCTCCGAGTTGAGGAAAAACGATTTCGTGCCATTCAGTTTTAAAACAGGAAAAGAAGGAAAAGAGAGAAAAAAAAAAAAAAAAGAAGGAAAAGAACAAGAAAGAAATACAAATCTAAAAGAAGAAAATAAAGGAAAATTTAAAAAAAAAAGAAGAAAGTAAAGAACGTAACTCCAACTTAAATTTGTCCATACACAACCGGGGGGGTCACAGGGTTGTTACGGAAGGAGGAACACCAAAGAGGCCACAAGGAGCCAGTCCCAGCAGCTGCCTCCCAGGCCCTTCCTTACATTCAAGGGCTGACACCCCCTGCTCTGTGCCTGGCAGCTGCCGGCCCCTTCCCACCCCCTCACCCCAGACGCTGTGCTTGTGGATGGACCAGCCGGACCAGCCCTGGAGGGTCTGGCCTGACCCGGACAGACTCTTCCTCTTCCCCCCAGGGAAGGCGGAGAGCAGGCGGTGGGGACAGGCCACCCAAGAGCAAGGCCTCACAGTGGCGGTGGTAGTTATGGGGGAGGCAAAGGCCAAGCCGAACGCGCGAGGATGGGGCATACGGAGGGGGACTGTAAGGAGGGGAAGAGGGAGTTTACCCCCGGGCGGGGCAGGCAGGAGAAGGAGCGGGAGAAGAGGGAGAAGGAGAAGCCAGGCAGAGGATGCCCTCTCTCCACTCAGGGACGAGGTGGGGTGGGGTGGGGCGGCCCTGCAGAGAGCTGCCCGAGTGGGATGGCGGATGGCCGGGGAGAGGTACGGAGACACCTCCCCAGGGCACGCGGGGGGACAGTCAAGGGGAGGCAGACCGAGAACGCCCCTCACAGTACAAGGCCAAAGCGGCTGAGGGACAGGGTTGGGAATGCGTGTGTGTGTAGGGGGGACGCGACAGACGCTCCCCTCTGCCCCTTCTTCAGGGAAGGACCCAAAAACACCTGCTCAGACAGGGTGGGCAGGGCGCAGCTGAGGTGGGGCAAGCTCCGCCAGCCCTACAAGAAACCCCCATAGCCTGGTGGGAGGTGGCACAAAGTGTCCATCCCACACCAAGCCACCCTGAGGAGGCTTCCTCCGGCTCAGATGGTGGGACAGCAGCAGGCTGGCTCCAGCAAGAGGACACGGCTCCATGAGGCTCTTCTTGACTGCAGCTTGTGTGGAAGGAGGTGGTGACGGTGGAAGGGATGTTCTCCAGGCTCCTTGAGGCTCTGTGTCCTTCCCGATGCAGCTGAGCTTTCTGGTCCGCAACAAGCATGGCAAATGTGCTTTTGGGGCCCTGGGTCCAGCTCCTGCCCATGTAGCAGCTGCCCACCCTGTAGCACTGAGCTCTGCCCTACAGAGAGGGGTCACAGCTCATCATGAAGCCTGCCCAGATTTTTTTCTCCAGGCACTGATGTCTTACTCCCCACCTCCTCTTAGAGAGCCTTCACCCCTGCACTCAACTCTTTTCCTTGCTGTTCCCTTTGTCCCTTTATCATCCCATTCTTTCCATTAATCTCTTCTCCAGGCCTCTCCCTTTTCTCCACCTTCTCCATCTCCCTCTACCTGTTACCTCCTTGCCTCACCACTCCTTGGTCTCACCATATCTTCTTCACTCCTTCTGTGTCTGCCCCTCCTCTCTCTTTCTTAGCTCCTTTTCCACCTTCTTCCTGCATCTTCCCCTCCTTCCTTCGAGCCTGCCAGGCAGAGCCTCCTCCAGCAAGGCAGGCTGATTAGCATTGCAAACACACAGAGGCCTCCTCAGCCCGACATAATTCTTCATTTGTCAGTCATGAATATTTCACACCTGCCTCAAGAGGGATTTTTTCAGCATGGAAGAGTGGGGAGGGGGAGAAGGGAACATGGTACCGCAGCATAAACTGGGGCAGCACCAGCAAAGAAAGGGAAAGAGCTCTGCCTCATGGGAACAGCATGCCTGGAGTGTCACCTTCACTCTCCTGGGTGCAGGACCCCAGCCCAGGCTTCTCCCCAGGCTGTTCCTGGGGCTCGGGGGCAGGTCTGTGCCCAACCTCATTCCTCATCCTCCACAAATTCCAGTGAGGTGAACTAAACCCCTGTTTTATCTGCCAATAGTCACCAAGCCAGAAATAAAGTGTGAAAGGGTTTGGTCTTGCTTCAGCCCCAGAAGTCCACTTTGCCCTGGGAGAAGGGAGCATTGAGAGACTTGCCAAAGCCAAGCCATAGCGGCCTTAGAAACTTCAGGCGGTCTCTCCACACTTTTTCCCAACAAAGAGGCTTTCAAGGATTCATCGTGTCCTGCCCATTGCAGGGCCAGCCAGGGGAGAGAATGAGTAGGACAGATCTAATCCAGAGGTCTATGCAGTCAATGAGAGGAAAGTGGTGGGAGATCTTCTAAGTGATTGTAACCAGCTCCACATCAAATTTTCACTGTATCAGAGGTTTCCCTTCAGCTAAAGCACTTCACATCTCCTCAAGAATAACCTCACTTTTTGGGAAAGAGCAACCAGGGCAAAGGGAGGGTAGTGAACATTTCTCTTACAACATCTGTCTTGACAGGCCTCACTCCTGTTCCTCAATAACTTGGAGAAATGATGGCCACTGGAAAGAGGAGGCCTTTGGTATATAACACATACCCCTTTACACACGTGACCATGAAAAGCAGCTGAGAGACCACATTTGGAGCAAGGGCAAGGGGGACACTGAAAAGAAGAAGGAGTGAGGTTTATGGGGGGATTGGTTTGGGTTCTCTTTGGGGTATGTTCCCTCTCAAACTGGTAGGAGTCTCTCATAAAATCACATCAGGGATGAATGAAAGGAGCAGAGAAAACAGGGACAAGGACAGGAGAGACTTTGAGGAAGGAGGTTAAATTCCAACAAACTGGCACATACACAACAGGTGTTTGCTCAGAAAAATACAGTAAAATTGTCATGCAAATAGAACGTTAAATCTGCTTTCCTCCGACAGGGCTGGCATCACTTTGTGAGCCCTCATCCTGAGGGAGAGAGCAGGACAAAGAAGAAGGGAGGAGGAAGGAAGGTGAGACACTTTGTTCCCCTTCCTTGCCCTCTTCCTCCCACAGAACAGTCCATCTTGTGCAAACTTCATCCAGTGGTTTGGAGTGGGGTTTGGGCAACAGATGGGAGAGAAATGGCTTTTCCCTCCAATCCAGCCTTATCCCCACCAGAGAAAAAAGAAGGGCCTGATGATAGCTGTATCCCTGACCTTTCTTTTCTGCTTGGTTGAGGTGTTGAGGGGAGAAAGCAGAAACCAGTACAGGTTAATGCTCCTCCTTAAAGTACTGACTGAGCAGAACTGTTTACAAGACCATATAGCAGAGAAGCACAGGGAGGGAAGAGTCGGGGAGAGGAACAGGACTCCATCCCCCCTTGCCTGTCATCCCCTTTTTCCTCTTCAATTCCGTGCCCCAGCCATTAGTCTTTTCTGCTTGGATGGGTGCCATGCTGGAAGACCACTGAGCCTGCTCGATGTGGTAGTCTCTGTTGTGCCTAAGCATCTCTCACAGCATTGTCTTGGTTTGCTGCATGGTCCCAACATGGAGGGACACCTGCCAGCAGTGATGTGACTTCCCTTTGCGACTTCCCTTCATCCTCCTGCACACAGGTGTGCACACACACCCCTTCCTCTGGGTTGGACTGGTTCTTAATATGTGGAGTCAGTCCCATGAACACCTCTGGACTCCAGGCAAACAATGCTTTGATTGTGGGAAAGCAGGCTGACAGTGAAAAGTCTGAGGCAATGGGGTCATGACCTGGCTTAGGATAGTTACCATCAGCATCCCTTCAAGGAAGAAACTCCACAGATCTTCACAGGTTTACACTTTGGGGATACCTGTTCCTCATGCACCAGACTCTGCCTACTGCTCCCCCTCACTTACAGAAGGTGAAATTGTCATCTGGCATAGAAGCCAGCTCTCACAGCTGGCAGTGCTACTACCTGGCAGATAACAGGCAAGTTCTCTGCATGCAGCATGTAAATCCCTCCTAGAGAGGCTCCTACACCCTCATCCTTCTCACAGGGCCCCTAAAAACACTGGGTCTTCTGAGGAGCACCTCAAAGAGGAAATAACTACTTAAGGAGAGCCAACAAAACCTAGGCCCTCAGCCTCATCCTGATAGAGGTGAACAACGGTCAAGTTTTGGGCAGATCATGGAGAGAAGGCTCACTGTGCTGCATAAAGATGTGTTCAGCAGGCAGCACTCCTGCCTGACAGAAAAACATTGGGGGAGATGATGGTGCCAAGATTGTGCTTTGTTGGGCTGCTCAGAAATGGTACTAGGTGGAGAGGGCAGCAGGCTCATTCCCAACTCTGTGGCCGACCTTCTACCAAGAGGCGTAGGTTGGGACCTAGCAAGTGCAACTGGGATTTTGCCAAGACGTGAAAGGATCCCTAAGAAAAGTTTGTCACACCTGTGAGGAGGTGGAGGATTTAGGAGGTGATGTGTTGCTCTGGCTCTCATGAGGGTCTCTAAGTAGTCAAAGGAACACTTCCATCCGGAGGCTGGTGCTCTCTTCTATCCCAGCATACTCAGTGTGGCTGCACACACAAAGGGAGCTTCTTCCAGGCCATCCGTCTTGGGCTACTCCCAGGCCCCATTCTCACACCCCGTTTGTTCCCTGTGCTCCTGTCTTCACAGCCCTAGGTTGTCCCCTATCCATGCCAGAACACCCATGGCCTGTTCAAGAGAAAGACTCTTTGTGAGGCCAACCCAGTGAGATGAGCAACTGAAATCCTGTTCTTCACACCCATCTGGAAGTGAGGAGGTTCTTCTCATGGACACCCACCCCATAGCCCATGGCGCAAGCCAGTTGGGAAGGGCTGCAGAAGCTTCATGGAGAACTTGTTCTGCTGAGGTCCTCTCCAGGTCCCTTCCTCATAGTAAGGGACACATGAACAGAGAGTATTAAACTGACTACTCAAGGACAGCCTGCGCAGAGGCATGTGTGGTGGGGAGGACCTCTGACCTGTAACGCTCATGGAGAGATGGGAACCCTATGCACCTCTGAGAGACCAGATCTTCCTGCCTTTTCCTCCACCACTCCTTGAGGACCTGGCTTGCCATGACAAAGAGAATATTCACAACCCATTTCTCTCCACCAACTGGCAGAAAACTGGCTCTGAGAAGTCCTGGAGAACACCTGTCACTCCAGAATTGCTGGTGTTCATCAGCAGCAACATGGCAGGAGAAGGGAAGGAGGAAGAGCAGCAAGGGCACAGAGCCTGTTATATGGCAGGACCTACCTGCCTTGGTCCTTCACATCTCCTCTCCTTCCTCTGAGGAGGAAGGAGGTTTGTGAAGTATCTAGACAGAAAGTTCAAGCCTAGGGGCCCTTAACAGAGAGGGATAGGGAAGGGCAAAGGAAAATAACTTCTTCCAGCCATTCCCACCTGTCTTGGAAGGGGATGGGAGAGAGAAAAAAGCCTCCACTGCTAAAGAAAATGAGGGAAAACGTTAGTGATGGAAGATTTGGCATAGCAGGTATACAAGGTGGACAAAGGAAGTTTTCTAAACCAAAGTCCTTCTCTCCCACCCAAATGAAAAATTAGCCTACAACAGGAACAGAAAGATGAATAGTTCGCAGCTGAGTTTCATGCCCAGTGAGTGTCCATCCCTCCCCTTCTCCTGCCACCATTGCCACCCACTCCCAGGCCATTCCCACCCACCCACACTCCAACATTGTTACCACAGTGTCAGAGCAGGACACTCCTCCCAACCATCTGCGGGCAGAACAATGGTCCCCGTAACACAGTAGAGACAATTTGGCGTGTGTGTGTGTGTGTGTGTGTGTGTCAGTGTGTGTGTCTGTGTGTGTAAGAGTTGTTGTAAACTTTAAGAAAAGGTTTTGTCAGTTTTGTATTTGTCAGGAGTATTTTGTTGTTGGTTTATTTTTCACAGTCAAGTGGCTTTTTTTTTCTGGTTGTTGGAGGGGGGTCTTGGTTTGTATTGTTTCCTTCTGAGGAAGAGTCACAGCTTCTGCTGAGCAGAGACTCCTTTCCAGTAATCCAGGATGTCATGCAGATCCTCGTCCTTGGCAAATTGAACTTTCTTCCGCAGGGCATGCCCAGCTGCCATGTAAACCTCCTCCCTATGATGCTTCTTGTAAGGCCGGAATCGCTCCCAGATCTTGTGGGTGCTCTCTGAGGAGTACTCGGGGCTGGAGGAGTAGCCCGAGAAGTAGTGTCTGGGGGAAAGCTGGGAGTACGTGGAGTCTCGCTTGGACCGGGACAGTGGCTTGAGGAACGACACCCGCTGGCTCAAGGTGTCAGCACTTTCCTCGTAGTACAGGGCCGGGAAGGAGTGACGGTGCTCACTGCAGTGGTAAGAAGGCTTGACCTCCAAGTGGTGGATGGCACTCGGAGACACCAAGGGAAGACGATCCAAAGGGCTGTTAAGTGGGCTGCCCTTCTCAATGTATTTGGAGTCAGACTTGCTGAGTGGTGGGTGGTCAGGCACATCCAAGCTGAACACCTTGGCGCTCTTGATGGAGCCACTAGAGGAGACACTGCAGGTCTTTCTGGCCACAGCAGCATCAGCACTGAGCTGGCGCTGCAAAGGGTGGTGAGAGCTTTCCTTGTAGGGTGGGGAAAGAAAGCTGGGCCGCTCTAGCCCACTCGAGGAACCGGCTGGGATGGACTGGCACTCAAAGGCCATGTCTGAGTCAACACCAGTCCCACCACCCAGGAAGGATGCTGTGTCCAGCTTGAGGGCATCAATACAGTTGTTGATGATCTGGTTGACCTTGTCTACCTCCTTGGCTATAGTAGAGATCTCAGCGGCTGAGCCTTGCCCATTGTCAAGCTCTCTCAGATCCTCATCCCGCTGGGTTCTCTCCAGCCCATCCCCACCACCAGTCCGCACTTCAATGTAGTTACCTTTAGTGGTGACTTTAGGAGTCTCCATCCCAGCTTCCATTGACTTTGATGGGGGCAACTTCTCCCCAATCATGGAAGGGATGGAGGACATCCGTGAGACAGGAATGACAGGTGGCTCACCCAACTTCTGGGAAGGATGGACCATGGTACTGGTATCAATATCTGATCCATAGCGCATTTCCAGAATGGTCTTTTTGACATTGAGTGACTTCTGTTTCTCCTCCTGCATCCTCCGCTTCCGCAGGCAGTAGTACACCACCCCCAGGACAATGACCATCCCAAAGAGGCAACCCAGGGTGGTCATAATATAGTGTGTAGTGGTGGAAGTACTGGAAATAGGGTCCTCCCTGCCTTTGCTCCGGGTTGCAAAGGTCAGGCAAGTATGGTTGTAACGCCTGTTGTTGCGGATAGAGGCCACACAGAATGTATAATCAGTGTGGGCCTTCAGCTTGTTGACAGTGACATATTCCTTCTTGCTCTTCAGTGTTGCTATGTCAGAAACATAGCTGTTGTTGTACTGGACCAGCACATACATCTTACTGTAGGGCATGGGGATGGTGACCATCAGGATGGCTGAAGTGATGGTGACATCATGTAGCTTGATGCTGGGACTGAAGGACGAGTCAGTGGTGGAAGAGGCTGGAGGCTTGACTGAGAGGAAATCCCCAGGGCTGATGGCTGAGCCCTCATCCAGGTCTCGCTGGGAGTCAGGGGTGTAAGGAGTTGGGTTGATCCTGGAGAGGGAGGGGATGGTGCCTCCTCTGCACATGGACTGGAAGATGGTGATGGCATTGCGGTTGTGGTGAGGCCGAGGCACCAGAAGCGGATACCCAGCGAACTCCCGTGGAGTCTCACACTGGAGGCGGTCATAGTTCTTGGTGACGTTGTTGAAGAGAGCCAGCCAGTTAAGAAAGCCATAGAGGCTACAGTCACAGTTAAAGGGGTTGCCAGCCAGCTCACACACCATCAGGTTGCTCAAGCTGGTGAAAGTGTTGCCCTCCAGGCGGCTGAGGCGGTTGGATGACAGGTCAATGCTAATCAAGCTGGGGCACTCGGAGAAGGCAGTAGGGGTGACCAGCTCAATTAGGTTATGCTGCACGAAGAGGAACTGGAGACGGGCCATGCCCCGCAGCATGCCCTCTGTCAGGTTGGTGAGTTTGTTGTAGCCCAGCTGTAAGACCTGGAGGTTTGACTGACCCATGAAAGCCCCATCCTCAATGTAGGAGATCTCATTCTTGGTCAGGTTCAAATCAGTCAGGTTGCCGAAGCGGTTGAGGGAGGAGTACAGCACCACTTTGAGCTTATTCTCGTTCAGACGCAAGTCATGCACCGTGCTGTTGATATGCTGGGGGATGGTCTCATATGGGGGCTGGTTCTGGCTGCAGATGGCCAGCCACACATACCCCTTGTCCCCCTCAATCAGCCAGCAGTCACCTCGCACAGTGCCGGGGGAAAACAAGCAGAGCAGGGCAGCTGCCCACAACCCCAGGCACAGCATGGTCTGCAGTGGTGCCCTCATCAGGACGGGGGAAAAAAATCCCCAACAAAAAACAACGCCAAATCTCAGGACAACGGCAAAAAGAAACAAAGGGGCAGGAACTGGAGCTTAGCAATGCAAGGGAATGAGCACCCCAGTCCTATTGGGTGTCATCACCATTATTTCTTCTTGCCCTCTGGGTCAAGCCAGGAACATGGAGGAAGGGGAACGCATGCAATCTTCTCCCAGAACGCCCGAAAGCTGTGACCATGGATGTTCGGTCTGGAAGGGAACTACCTTGTGCTTCTTTTCTAAACAAGAATTCAGGCCGNCCAAACCCACCCCAAAACAAACCCAAGTCCTCCCCCCTCTAGTCTTCTCCCGCCCCTCCACAGTGTGATTTGGAAGAACAAGGCAGGGCTGCCTCCTGTGTCGCTCACGCTCCCTTGGTTTCTACTCCTTCTCTTCCTTCTTTCCTGGGTTTCCTCTGAGAAACTTCAGAGTTTCAGATCAAACATGTCGAAAACAAAAATACAGAGAGGGAAAGAGCAAGTGTGCACGAGAGAGATCCATCTGTCACTGGAATCTGGAAAAGAAAACACGGGAGACAAGAAGAGACATCATTTGGAAGGGTCTTTGAGATAAGAGTATAGATAGCAATGTTTCATGAGAAGAGGGAGATGAGGAAGAGACACATTAAGGGGGGTGCAAGCAAGAGAGGTGTGGTACTGCCTGCCGTGCTGATAAGCCTTTGAGGAGGGAACCCTCACGATGTATATTGTCATATCAGGGATGTGCAGAAGGGTATCTGGGCTCCCTTAAGTAGTGTGATCACAGCCATGGATCTGGGGGAAGGCAGTGGTGTGGGAGTAGAAGGGGAAGGTAAAGGAGAGTGGGAAACATAAAGCTGTTATTGCAGCGGCTCAAAACCCCTAGTGTAAACAAAGGCAAGCTCTAAGCACATGAATTTTCAAGCCAAAGCCATGAATTTTCAGCTGCCTTTAAATGATGTACACAGTATGCATGAAGCAGGTAAAATGTAGCCAAGCTTCTCCCCCCCACACTCCCCAAAAAAAGCCAAACTTTTTTTTTCCCTTTCTTTCCTTCCTTGATGCAAGAGAGATAAATAATTCAAGCCACGTGTAACCACTTCTGCTCTAAAAATTGTTCCTGACTCTTGGTGCATGGACAAGGCTGTTGAGGTGAACCAGTCTGGCTTGAGCCCAGTGGGGAGCAGGCAGTGTGTCAAACACCAGCCTCCAGTCTCTCACCCAGTAATGCCAGCACTCCTGATCTGAGGCACATCACCCATCTACCCCCCACCAAAGAGAGCTGCACAGTTTCCAACTACGTACTCTACTACCTCTCCCTGGGGGCTATGAGCACTGCCCCTTTGTAAGAAGACACACCTTGCAGGCAAAGTGACATTTGCTTATTAAACCACAACAAATGCATTTTTGGGCTCTGGTCGAACTCCTGGTTCTGACTGCAGAGCGCAGCCTGGAGCACCTTTCTCTCCAGCTACAGCTTCAACCCTTCTCCCACTGTGCTGAGACAGGAGCCTGGCAGGGGTGTCCTCAGGCAGCGCAGAGGAAATAATTTCATACAGCAGATAAAACATGTGGGCACTGTGCTATCTTTTTTTTTTTTTTTTTAAATTTTGAGGAGAAAGGAAACACTAAAAAATAGAGAAAAGGATTCTTCGTTAATGAAAAATAAAGATCCCCTCTTGCCCTTTTTATTTTGGGGGGAGGCTGCTCACTAAAGATATCACTGAAGCTTTTGCTGCAAAAGCTGAACCAATTTCTAGCATAGAGACACAAAGGGCAGAAATAAAACGAAGGAAGATAAATGAAGGAGGAGTGAACCCTTAAGGAACAAGGCTTACGTCTGTGGAGAAATCTGAGCTGATTTGGGTCTGTGGAATTACCAGGCCAGCTGGATTAAGGGATCAGAGATAGTGTCACAGAGAAACACTTAAATATTCAATAATCCAAAAAGTAAAGCCAAGATGGATAAGGGAAGTGGGAGAAGAGCTAGACCAATGGAAAAGAGAGAGAAAAAGCCTCCGTTCCCCACAGCTCATTGTCTGAGGCAACCAAATTCATGTCACTCAGGGTTGTCATATGATGGCCTTCAGCTGCTGCCTCAGCTTTGCCTCAGCCAGCAATGAAACAGAAGGCAGAGGTTTTTTAAGCCTGTTTCTTTGTTTCTCAGCCTTGTAATCCAATGAGAAGTAATTTCCTGATACTGTTTCCCTAGATGCATCAGATAGGAGGCACATCTGGCTCTCCACAGGTTGGGACCCACAGGCCTCTGATACTCCTCAGTGCCAGTCCCCTGCCCTGTTCCACCATTTCCAGAGGTGACTCCATGCAGAGACACAGCCAATTCCCCACACCATCTCTGTCCCTTTACCTTCCTCTCTAGTGCTTCTTCACTTAGTCGGATTTCTTTCGCTGAACAAAGGAGTGGCAGATACTATCATACTTTTTGCGCATTGGTGCCCTAAGTATGTCTACCCCAGGCAGAGGCCAGGGGCAGCCCCTGAGCAAGCAGCGGAAAGGTTTAAGGATTTGAGATTTTAGCCAGCATCCTTCTCTGAGCATTATGTTCTGGCCTGCCTGTCTCACCTCACCAATTACTCTGCACAATACTCAACTCCATACAGGAGCATCCCAGACCCCTTGCTTTGACCCCTTCTGGTAGGGCAGGCTGCTCCAAAAGGTATGCTGAAGTCACCATTGCCTGCTGTAGCTTGTTCCTGGCGCACAGAGAGAAACTCTGAGGCCAGGACCATGTTTTTCTGCAGCAGCTCCAGCAGTCACTGAGAGCTGCCCCATCCCACTTGAGGAGCTGCACTCAGGCAGGACAGAGAGGGTGTGGAAGGGCAGATGTCCTAGTAGGCTGGAAAGGAAAGAGGTGGGTGGGTTAGTGGGGCATGGAAATGAAGGTGGTGTTTATCATTGCTATTTGTCAAAACCAAGGGGACCATGCAGAAATCCCTGCTCCCTGTCTACCTCCCACCGGGGGCTGTGCAGCCTTGCCTCAGGCACCGGCCACAGGAAGGGTCAGGCCACACGTCAAGCCAAACTCATTGCTCCCCTTGGATCCTCAAGGTAAATATGTATGAGAAGTACACAGACCTTGACATTCTTCCCCCAGTGGTTCCTGTCTCCCCACTATCATGCTGGTTTTAAGGACCCTGAGTCCAGCCCAGTTCATGGCCTACTCCACCCCTGCCCATGGCCCAGCACGCTATTTCAGCTCAGCCCAATGCCATCGGTCCCTGCTGCAGGAATGCTGTAGGAATGCTGGTCTCCAGCTCTACCACCGCCATGCCCTGCCCTTTAGGGAACAGCTGCTCCCTGACCCTGGCAATTCACAGTCAAAGGATGGCCGGGAATGAGGGGCAGCACTATGCCCTCCTTTAACTGTCCACAGCCAAAAGAGCATAAATCACACAGCACTGGAGTCCAACAGCACAAGGAAGCAACACTCTGTCCTTTTTGCTGGCCTGAAAGGTGCTGACAATGGAGTTGGCTGTTTCCCTCTCTTGCTCCTCAGGCAACAGAGCAAGAAGGCACAGGGAGGGAGTGTGGGCAGGGAAAGCAATAATGAGCAAGGCCAGCATAGCAGAGAGCCAAGGAAGGGGGATGCGAAAGTTGTGGAGAGCTTGTGGGCAAGAGGAAAAGTTAGGACATGGGACATGCTTTACAGGGAAGGTACAAAGTAACCATCTCCACGTGCTGGGCTTACCCAGCTGCAGGGTTCCAACACTCTTCAGTGTCACACAAGATTTACAACAAGCCCTTGGCTCCTGGCCATCCTCATGTACGTGTGAACATCAAGTAACAGTAGTGACATTGCACCCGTGAAAGGCTGTGCTCTCCATGGCTGGCACAAAGTCAGCCTATCAGCTCCCAGTGATTTCCCTCTTCTTTATCTCTATTAATGGATGTCTCAATGTTATTTGCATTTATTTGCACCACTTTGGAGAAGAGCAGAAGGCCACAGGGATGGTTCTATTGTTCAGAGGAAAGAAAAGAGAAAGGAAGGTGAAACAGAACCCCAAACTGAGTCAGGAGGTAGGTGTCGATGGCCACAGACATCCCTTTGACTTGGAGCTCAAGGTAGCACAGGGGATGACACAGGACTGAGGTCACCAGTGAGATGGCAGCATAAAATACAGCCAGTGAAAGTACGGACAGGCAGGACAGGATGGACAGAGGCCAACTGGGGCCTGAGAAAGCGGAAGGACCAAAACTGAGAGAGAATACAAGACAACCAGAAAAGCCACATACAGCAGCAATTTGGGCCTAAAATTCTGACCTTGTCAACCTTGTCCTCCTGGGGCCCCATGCACTGGAAAAACCAGCACTTAATTCTACCATTGCTTAAATGGTGCTAAGAGCCTCCCATTAGAAATGCATGCATTAAAAACCTGCCAAACACTCTTGACTCCTCTGGGGACACCCCAAAATCAGGCCAAAGCTCCTGCTCCTTTCTTAGGCTTCGTGCTGCAGCTGAGCATCATCCCTCTTCCCAGCTCAGTGTGCTGCTTGCTCCTGGCAGGCCTCAGGGCACAAACACTATCTCCAAGGGACTCTACCTCCTCTTTTTGGCTTTAAGGTCCTTCCAGGATTTCTCTAACTACTTTCTGAAAGAGGAGCCTTTCCCAGGGGTGCTTGGCACTAGGAATTGGTGCCTTACTTGAAGGGACTCTCCCTATCTGCTGGGTAGTTTCTGTAATTCACAGTGGTCTGAGCATCACTGCAGCTACCTCAAATCACCACCCAGAGATTGTCCTTGCTTTTGCACCAGGCTATAGTGGGAGCACAGTGCCATGGGAGAAGCTTGCAGCACTGCTGTGGCACTTAACATGACAGCAGTCCCTTCCCTCTCAGCCCTGCTTCCAGGGAATTATTGCAGGAGTCATGCAGCAAAGAACCTGTGACTGTGCCAAGAGGTGCCCCAGAAGCTCTGAGAAGTCTGGGACCAAGAGAAGAGGGAGCAGGAAGCCTGATGACCTGTGGTTTTGTGGCATGGAAGACATTTGTGCACACACATGAGAGAGAGAGAGAGAGAGAGAGAGAGAGAGATAGAAATAGAATGTCTGCTAATGCAGATTCTCTGATGTTCACCACGGGTTGAGCTCACACAACATTCTTTCCTTTAATGGGTCTCAGTGAAGGTTTTCTTTTTCAGGTTCTCTCTTCTCTAATTTATCTCCTATTTTCATGGAACACGTAAGATCTCAACATCTTTCAGTTCCATCCCAACGTTACATTTGTTTGAAATCAGCCCTGTAGCTTCAAAAATCCAGAGGTCAGAGGAGTTGTACAGTCACACTAGAAAGTCATGCAACAAAAGGTGTTCCCATGTCACTAACCAGACAAAGCCTTCGTTCCTTCAGGGGTTGAACTGATTTCAATGAGGCCTGCTGAAGGGTATCCTCAGCCTTAGAGGCTCCGTGAATTTGGCAGAGTGCTGTTGCAAGAGAAATCTGCTTCAGCTCTGGGTAGGTTCATTTCACCCTATACAAATCCACAGTGACTGCGGGTAGAAAAATCATTCCTCTGAAAGCTGGGCTGGCCCTGCCATAAGTGGGGAGGAAGATTGCAGCTCCCAAACTCCAGCTGTCCCTGACATGGGGAAGCCCAAACCACTACGATTACAGCAGGACACTGCGGTGAGGAAGCCCAAAAAACCAAAGATCCCAGTTGCTTCTCAAAGGACACCACTGCAAGGATACTCACAAAGCTCAAATTCCAGCCAGAAAGGATGAGACTCTGCAGAGAGGAAGGGAAAAGGGCTGAAATACGGGCTGTAGTACTGCCCCAAGGACATGCTGCTCTGCGGTCTTGCCCTTAGGCCAGTTTGGGGCACGGGAAGGAAGAATTCAGAAGGAAAAATTCAGAAGGAAGAATTCAGGCACCCAGGCTGAAGCAAACACACTGCCATTGACTCCAAACCTTTGCTGGGACAAACAGCTTAAAGACTAACCATGAAAAAAACCCAACACGTCGCTGTATATAAAACCCTTGCTCTCCCATCGCGCCTCCCCAACAGCGATTAGATGCCTAATTTGTTAGGCAGCAAGAGAGAGAGAATAGGAAGGCTCAAGGGAGAAAAATGAAGCCGCTCAGAAGCATGAAAGAGAGAGCTTTAGAAGCATAAATCTTATTTTAGAGTGATAAATACTGGCAGAAAGGTCTTTCATATGCCTGTGGTTCCCTGGCAGGCCAGAAAGCCACTTTTGTTTTCCAAAGTGAAATGGTTACCTTTTATATTAATATGATTATTGAAGATTAAGGCGGATTTGCATCAAACCAGCTCCACCCAGACAGCCTGCAGCAGCAACCCACAGAAGTGTGCACGTGGGGGTAGGCTTGGGAAACAGCCTTCTCCAGGTAGAAGAGCATGTCAAGAGATTAGAGGTGCCACAAAAAATATTATCAGCAATAAGGCTGTCTTCAGTGCTCTCCCTCCAGAGCAGGGAGGGGCGCCTGGGAGCCATACTTCCCTTGTCGTCCCATGAGCCCAGACGTGAGGCAGTAGAAAGGCTTAGAAATAATTCCTACTGGCCATGGGGAGGGAGCATGGGCTCTGTGTGACTCTGTAGGGACCTGCCATAGGGAGTGTTACTGCAAGCCCGGCCCTGCCCGTGCGTTGGTATGGGTGTGAGTCACTGTAGAGAAAGAGGTGGCACTGTCGCTCCAGGAGTGCGAGGTGGAGGGGGTGGATGGCGGAGGAGTCACTGCAGGTGATGGGGTGGATGTGTGGGCTGGGGGTGGATGTGGTTTAGTCACTCTGAAGCAGGGAATGAGTGCTGGCTCCTGGGAGGGAGGAATTGCCATGGAGAAACAGGCAAAGGCTGTTTGCGAGTGTGTGTGTGTGCATGTGTGTTTGCATGAAGCAGACATCGCGGAGAAAGGGGTGGGAGTGTTTGGCTTTGTGAGAGGCGCTGCAGGGGATAAGGTGGGAGTGCAGGCTGCATGTGGGCGTGCAGGGATCAAGGGAGACAACCACTGTGCGTTTGGGAGAAGGGCTGTAGGGAAAGGGGTGGGAACGCTCCTCCTGTGTGTGTCCTCTGATGTGAATCGCGGTAGGGAGCAGGGTGTGAGGGCAGGCTCTGTGCATGTGCTTGTGCACGTGGGAAGGAGCTGCTCCAGGGGACAAGGAACGACCTCTGCTGTCTGTGAGCTATTGAGGGATAAAGGGATAGAACGGCAGCTCTGCAGGAGGGTGTGTGTGAGCTGCTGCAGGTAACAGGACAGGAGTGGGGGCTCTGGGAGGATGTAGGGAGCCGGGTGGGAGCACTGGTGCTGTTGTGTGCTCCCATGCAGCATGTCCGGCATGAGGCCAGGAGAAATCCTTGGGCTGTATGTGGTGTCATTGTGATGCCTCTGCTGTCCTGTGCTGGCCTTGCTGCCCTATTTCCTTCAACAAGTTCTGGCTTTCACCAGTCTGACTGTGAACAGCAGGACTACAGGCCATTTGAGAGATGCTCTCACTCAAACCAAGCATACCTCCAGTATTTCTTGATGCTAAAATACATCCCCAGAAACCCAGCAGTGCCAGTTCAGAGTGCCCCCAAACATGCTGCCCTGCAGGTAGGGCAGGAAAGGGGCATGATCCTTGAGTTACCACTCACTACTGTCGCTTACAGGGGGGACTCGGAGCCTAAGGAATCACATAGGTCCTGGAGCAGCAGTCACTTCCTGAGGTGCACTGGCAGCCATTTGCCCTGTGTAGGACACCTCCAGGCCTGCAAACTCCTGCAGGGCACAGGCATTGGCATTCAAGCACCCTTCAACATTCTCTCACCTTCTGGCCAACCTTGCCCTGGGCGGCAACCTGAGAGAGATTCCCTCACTGGCAGTGAGACCCTCAGCCCCTCAAAGCTCTTCCTCTGGTCAGTGCATGCCTGGATTCAGCAAGGGGAATAGCCCCATACTGGACAGGGCATTATGTTTCCAGATGGATGCTTCCACCTTCCTTCCATCCTCCACCTGCAGGCAGTGGCACAGCTCAGCCCCGCTGGGGAGGGACCCTCCCCCTGGCCGGCTCGCCCACCTATATTTCAAGCTAGCATCTGACATGAATTTTGACACAACAGTGCCTCCCCTCTCTTTTCCCCACTACCTTGCCTTGTTTAGAGCCTGTTTTTTTCTTCCATTGCCAAAACACAATGACTGTTATAATTAACAGATTATCTCAGTGCGACAGCTGCAGTCCTTTGAAAATTAGGTTGAATAACAGGATCCTGCCGTATGGTAATTTCTTTTCATCTCTCAAATATTTTCTCTCTCACACTCTCGTTTCTACCTCATTTCTATTTTTCTTTCTTTCTTTTCTCTCTCCCCCCTCCTACATTCTACCAGCTCCCTGACTGCATGAGCAGTATCTTTGGGGTGAGACAGGCTGAAGGGCTCTCTCTGCCTTCATCAGCTGTTTTCATTCCCCTTCTTGACTACCACACCTCACAGAGAAGCAGTGCTTGCAAGCAGGTTCATAAACACATCAGGAAAATATGTGCCCACCGGAAGCAACTTTGAAGCCCCACTCAGTAGCCCGAACCACTGCATGCAACTTTCCCACGGGGAGCTGAGCGCAGCGGTGCAGCTGAGTGGTTTGCACTGAGTTAGCCAGGGTGTGCTACCCACCCACTCCCCGTCCGCCTTCTTGCTGACTCAGTACCTGCCCCTGACTCACCACTTGCTCACTGAATGGGGACTGGCAGTACTTACACGGCATCCTTCCCTCTCGCTCAGGCAATAGCTCTGCCACTTACCACCCCCTTTCCCATTATCCACCTACATCTGTCTCTCTACCGACTCAATCAAGCCAAGACAGCCAGAAAAGCAGCTTGCTAGGAATTCAGGGTTTCAAAACCAAAATAAGAACTGCTCCCAGCTGGACCCGAATTAGAGGCTCTGAAAATCTCCTCCTCCAGGACTAGAGATCCCCTGGCCCTAGCTGTAAATGGGACTGATCCATTCACAAAAGTGGCTGGGCTCCTCGGTCTCTGCTTGAGCAGAAGCACTGGCACACAGTGTTTCAGGCTGTGAGGATGACCAGCCAGACATGTGGGATGGTTCTGTTGGAATGGTGTCCTGGATTTGGCAACTGAAAGGTTTCGATTCATTATGTTCTGGACTCAAGAAGTCTGCAACTTTGTTGTTGATTGCACCAGGAGCATTTGTTAATTATTCTCAATGCCTGGCTTGAACTCATGCAAAATGCCTCGGTCCTGCACTGCTTTTTCCGGCTATGTCTGTAATCTATACAGTATCATTGGTTATACTTAAACACTGCTTTTTGCTTTTGGAAAACAAGGAGGGATTCCTCCATATGACGTGTCCATCACATCCTAACACACCTCTGCAGAAGCCAGTTCCAGCTGGGTCCTGGGCCTCCTCCTGCCTCCTCAGCACTGCCATTTCCTCTCCTCTCATGGAGTTCCACCTCGTTTATTTTCTTAATCCCAACTCGGTAGAACAGAAACTCTTTGTCACCATTATTCTGCCAAAAGCCAAGTAGTTTCATAACAAACACTCATCGTTCCATTGTATTTCAGCAGTCTCCAGTAGTGCTTCTCCTTGTCGTCCATGATCTCTCTCTTTTCATCCTTTGCCATCCTCAACCCTGCATTTTCTCTCTGCTTTCACTCCAGGCCCTGTGATAGCTCATGGCATTTATAGCACATCTCCTCATTCATTCACTGTCACTTACCGAAATGTTACCTTCATTTATTAATTCTTCTTTTTTCTAGTAGCATCCCTCCTCTGAGTGCTTTGTGCAGTCCTACTTACGTATCCAATAATAGTATTTTCCCAATGAGTGAGTCATATACCCCTTTGCTGACATTTAGAATTCTCCTTGTTCTTTGAAACACGTTTATTCATTCCCCATCTCTACAATTATATATGTCTACTCATGGCGTTGCATTTCCTACAGCAGCTGTGCAGCGAACAGATGATCTGTGCAAATAACCCAGCAAAATCATTTTTCTTCCTGGTACCTTGACATCCTTCATTTTAATTATGTAGGCCAAAGCTAATTCAAGCTATGATGCAATCAAAAATACGGGACAGCTCAATTTAAAAAAATTTCCCACCCTTTCCTTTGTTCTTGCTCAGTCCAGTTTTCCATCTTTTTTCCCCACCTATTCTCTGCTCTGCCTCTTTCAATGCTGTCAGTAGCAGAGTACATGGAGGCTGCAATTGTTATTTGGCCTCTGATTTCGTAGGTACTAAAGATATTTTCAGTGAGAAACAAGCTTTGCTTCAGACTGTTTCCAGGCTGAAAGGACCAAAATAAGGGAGCATTACTCAGCCGATAGGGGCACATAAATGTCTTACCCACTAACACAGGTAAATATGTACCTCATGGCCAGGGAATGATGCTATATCCCCCTAAATCTCTCTCCAGGTATCCCTAGAAAGCAATTAATCAGGCAGCCCCTCCTTGTTCCTCACTGTGGCCCTATTTCTTCCCCCACAGTTCTTTGCTTCTCTTCGAGTCCTTAGTCACCCTTGCATATTCCATATTTTATTTATTCCCTACTACTACTCTTAATCTGCATAGGCCAAACCCTAAGCTCCAGAGTCACCCTGACTCATTTCCTACCCAAGAAAAGCAATGATTTATATCAGTGGGAAAGCCTGTGATGTCAATCTGGACAGAGACTGATTCTGCACAGGGACTCCCGCATGATTATTTCTTATTCTCACTCATTCAGGTCTCCATTTAGCAACACACTTAAGCATGCACCCAACTGTAAACTCATGCAAGTCCCATTCAGCTTCTCAATTGCTTTCTTCTGCAACATCTGTGTTGATGGTTCCCACATCTTCCAAACACAACAGATTCTCCCTCTGTGCTTCCTCTTTCTAACCTCTCTGTTACCCACTCACCAACATCCTTCCTCTTGCCTTGAGAAATTCAGTTTTTTCCTTTTTTTTTTCCTTTGCTTGCTTGGATTTTCTCATTTTCACTGCTGCTCGGGGACTCCAGCTTGTAATTTCACCTCCCTGTTCCTGAGATTGCTATGTTGAATAAAACACTGACTTCCCCCTCTTCTCTCCAGCATTCTGAAATACCGAATTGGGCCACTGAGGAGAAAAGCTATTGGCCAGGACTGCTGTCTCTGATACTGAAACAGAGCCGGCAGTAATATTTACGGGCGACTTTGAAAGCTCTAAGGATGGCTTGTGGCCAGAAATGATGATATCCACCCCCTCTTTTTTTTAATGATGTCTTCCTATGACTCAGTCTGGTCCATAAGTCAAAATAAGATTTTTTTTTTTTTTTTACCCATATTCCCTTTAAGCAATGAGAACAAGAGCCTAAGAACAGAACGCCGTAGCATCACGGACAGGACAAGTTACGTCACGAGCAATGCAACTTGGGGTGTCCTTGGTGGCTTTAAAAGAAGCAGAACAAAAGGCATATGTCCTCTTTCCGGAGAAACGAGTTTTGGCAGAGCTAAACTGGCAATTGCCTGAGTTTTCTAAACTTAGTTTTATCTGTAAGCAAAGCGAGAAACACGCGGGAAGCAGAGACACGGTGACCTCAGGGGCTCATGACTCCCCAGGCTCAGCAAGGAGCTGCTGTGCCCTTTATTATCCACCACTGTACAGAGGCAGAGCCTCGAATAAAGGGGACGGAGTCGGGGGAGCTGTGACAGCTGTTTCAGAGCGGGGCTGTGGCGTCCCAGCACAGCCTGCCCACACACTCGTACCTCTGCCTCCAGCCACGCAGTCTGCAGCAACAAACAGCCGTGCAAACGCTTGATAAACGAGCAGTTCAGCCCCAGACCACTTAATTTGCTCCTCATCTTCTTTGTCTGCCAGTGGCAGGGAAAAAATGCATGTTTGGAAATTGGCAGTGTTGCGTACACCATTACCAGGCTGGAGTTATACTGACTGATAAACTGCTACAGGAAAAAAACAAAACAAAAACCAAAACAAAAAAACTGCATTTCCCCTCCCCAAAAAACAAAACAAAACAAAACAATACAATCAAAAAAAGAAAAAAGAAAAAAAAAAAAGAAAAAAAAACTAAAAAATTTTTTAAAAACCCTGAAAAACAAAACCAAAAAACCCCCCCAGAAAACCCCCCCCCCCCCAAAAAAAATCAAACAAACGAAAAAAAACCAACCAAACAAACAAAAAAAATCAATAAAACCTGAGGAAAAATCAAACAAAAAATAAGCAGATGAGGGGAGCAGGCTGAGAGCTGTGGAGAAAGGTGGGGTGTGAGCAGGGGAGAGCCAGGTGAGGGAATAGGGAGAGAAATGAGACAGTACTGCATCCAAGAGTAGATACTATGATGATGGGGACATTAGGAATATGATAGATAGGCAGGGAAGAAAGGCAAACAGACAGAGGTAGGTACAGAGAAAGAGAAAGTGACAGAGACGAGGGAGGGAGGGAGAAGGAAGAGAGAGAGCCAGAATTAATTTAGGAGGAATATACTGAAAACATAATCTTCTCAACAGAGTTAAAAAAGAGAGCGAGAGAGAGAATTAAACAAACAGCGACAGGAAACTGAGAAAGAATAACTTTTTTTTTATGAGCTTGTTAACATTTGTGAAGTTAAGTAACCCTAAATTTATGCCATTAATTTGCATGTATTACATTTTTTTTTCTGTGCTGCCAGTTTATAGTCTCTGTGAAACCTTTAAAAAGTGGCTTTTTTTCTCCTTTTCCCTTCGCCAGTGTTAATTAAGGCTTGTGATATATGTATATTTTTACACTGCTGCTGTGCTCTAGCATTTAATCATGAAATGGCCCTTTTTTGCCTTTTCTTTGGGCTGCTCCAACCTCATCCTTTCACCTCTACAGAACCTGAGGAGGCCTGTGGGTTTACCCACCGCACCTATCTGTAAGCATGCCTAGAGCCACGCTGGGATCCTGTGATCCCAGGCCAGGATTCTCCCTGCCTGAGGAGGTACAAGGCAGCTCTCACAACAGGGAGAGGGAGGATCTTCAGCTGCTGAAGGGTTAAC
Source organism: Vireo altiloquus (assembly GCA_013396875.1). Taxonomy (NCBI): domain Eukaryota; kingdom Metazoa; phylum Chordata; class Aves; order Passeriformes; family Vireonidae; genus Vireo; species Vireo altiloquus. Next base: position 1,726,171 of record VZRF01008470.1, on the reverse strand, counting down.
AGTTCCAGTGCACCAGGGCATTCACATTGCCATACTGAAGCACACTGTATTTACACGTTAGCAATCACTGGGGAGCCATAAATCAGATTCTCAGGGGAAATCCAGCCAAAGAACAGAGTAAGATTCCTAATGCAGGTAGTTACAGCCAAAGCTGGGGGAGGCACAAGTGACGGATACTCCGGGGCTTTAGTAGCACCTAGAATAATCCAAACTAGGATGCACATGGAAAGAGCTGCTGTAGAAAATGCAAGTCCAGTTTCTCCCCTGCTTCTGGGAGACTGCAGCACACCAGTTCTCATGGGCAGTGTCCCTCCTCTCCTCCCAAGGACTCTTCTTTCTGGGCAGACAGATCTCTCTCCTAAGCACATTGCTGACTTTGGAAGTGCCCAAGGCCAAGACAAAGCGTAGCTGGTGGAGCCCTTTTGGCAGCTGTCCCAGCGAGCATATTTCTGAGCTCAGCTGGACAGGAGTCCTGGTCCTAAATGTGCTTTGATTGCTTCTCTCCTCTCTAAAGGCTCTGTTTCTCCCAGCTGTAAGTAGAGTTTGCTGAAGCAAGAAGCAGGTTGCTAAGCCTGGTTTGGATGCTGTTTGGTTCTTAGTGGAGCTGATGGGACTCATCTTGTTAAAAGCCAGCTGAGCCGAGACCATGAACAGTGAACACTGAGTCAGACCTGATCACCCTCCATGGGAGACACAGCAGCTGGAGGAGGGAATAAGGGAGACTGCTGGCCACAGCAGAGGTGGTGTTCCCTCATCTCCTCTGGAGGAGGCTTGTGATCTCTTTGGGGTCTGACAGGCATATGAGAGGTCTCAGGAGGGTCTCTGCTGAACTGGAGTTGGGAAGGAGAGGTAGGGGAGACAGACCAGGTTTTCCACACTGTCATTTATTTTGCCATATGGGGGTGTTGAGAACCAGAGAGGATATTCTGATTTACTCCCTGGCTTACCGTTGCTGTGGCAACGGGAGAAATACAGGCCAAACCAGGCTGCATCTGCAATGTGGTGGTAATAGGGAGTTTGGATTCCCATGTGTGTTTGTTTGTTTGTTTGTTTGGCTGTTTGCAGGAGCCACATGGTAAAAAAGCACCATCATGATGAAAAGGGAGTGAGGTCTGAATTGTACCCAGACAAATACACCCTCCTCTCATGCAACAGCCAAACAGTCATGCATGCAGCCCTGCTGACAGCACATAACCGGAGGAACACCAGCACAAACATGTGGCCTCTCTTCCCACCACAAATACACCCCTGGAGCTGGGGGTCCCCAGCTGCTTTCCCAGTCTCAAAAGCAGCCGGACTTCTTTCACAGGCACAAAGCCCCTCTGCACCAGACACTTTGTGGCTGGGCTCTGAAATGCAGCTAAGAGTCCAGGGCCCAGCTGGTGTCAGCAAGAGGATCTCCTCTGCCGTGGGACCCACACATCCCAGTTAGCTGTGATTCTAAGGGATCACAATCCCCCCACTGGTTACTGAGCAAATACTCCTCCCTGCAAATACTCCTCCAGCACATTGTAGTGACAAGTTCTTACCTCCCCCCCACACACACTCCCCAAGCTGATCAACAAAACAAACTCAGCCCGTTCTCGACAGTCATATCCCCAACAGGGAGAGATGGCCTTCATTCCCAACATCAGAGTGAGCCCTCAGGTCACATAAGTTGGCCTGCTGCAGAGACCAGCCTCCAAGTGTGCGAACTCATGAGTTTGCCAGTTCAATTCCCACCCCAGAAAGCAAGCTGTAGAGCACAGTTAAGTACAGCCTCTTTCCCTCCCTCTCCTCCAGCCTAAACATCGGCCTCTGGAGAAAGGCTCCATGTCCAGTACATCCAAAATGCTGGCCCCAGACACCTCTTTTAGGTTAAGTGGAACGAAGGAAATTATTTTTCAACTGCCTCTCAGAGCCTCAAAGCTGCAGAGCAGGCAGCACAGAATAGCCTTGTAGCAAGACAAAGTTGTTAATCAGTGACACCATGGTCTGTTCTTCCTTACCCCACCATCCCTAACAGGCTGAAGCTAGCATGGGTGCAGGGAAGAATGACCTGGCATCAGGGCAAGGACGTGGTTCGCTCAGGCATAGAAACTTTGGAGTTCCTGGAAATCAGACTCCTAATCACCTTTGGGGGTCCTGTGGTGCAACTTTTGCAAAGGAGAGACAAAGTCCATGGCAGAGGTAGACAATTTCCTCAGAGCCTGTGAGGCAGGATGTCTCTGTGAGGACAGCACACTTGGGATGAGACGCCAGCAAAGGGGTGTCACTGAAAGGCTGGCGATGCCACTAACCTGTTGGCTGCCGCTAATAGTGACACTGAGATAAAACAAAGCAGTGGTGGTGGGAAGCAAAGGCACTAAGGTTGAGCTGGAAAAGATGAGGGGATGGAGATGAGAGGCTCTGCAGGCATGAAAAGCTTCTACAGAACATTGTGCAGAGAGATGTCCAGCTCGATCCCAATGAGGACAGCCACAGTGTGCTGCAGGGAATGCTGTGAGTTTGCAGAATGCCTGTCCACCCAGGGTATGCAGGAGAGGTGAGACAGGATACAGATTCGCCCCCCTTGACTCCTGGCTGCCTTTTCTCCCATTATTCCTGAGACTCCATCTGGCCCCACTATTTTTACACACATNAAAAAAAAAAAAAAGACACTAAAAAAAAAAGATAAAATAAACACTTGATTTCTAACCTAATCAGCCCTTCTCTCACTAATTAGCACCCTCTGAGCACATCCACAGGCTGTGAGAGATACTCTAGGGCTGATAATGACCCCCAACCTGCAGTTGCATATGCTGAAGGGTCAGCAGAGCCAAGAGCAAGCCGTGGGGAGGCAGGGAACAGAGCGACCTCTGTCATTCGGCTTTTTTCTCTGAAATCTGGGATGATGGAAAGGGGACATCTCTTTTTTGATAGGGTCCATTGCATGTGCGTGTGTTTCTGTGAGAGAGAATCAATGCGTGTGTGCACGCGTGTGTGTCAAGGAGGGGGGAAGCCAGAGAGGTTTGGAGGGAGGGGACTGGAACAAAATTCTGGCACTGAGCCCAAACCTGAAACACATGCCAATTTGTGCCTCTTGCTGGTGGTAATGAAGGGCTCCGTTCAGGACACACGGGACACTAATTAAGGGGCTTCAAAGGCAGCTTTCTGCAGAGTGCTCTCTGAAGGGGGGCTGAGGGGAGGAAGGAGCACAAGAGGGGGGTGTTCTCCACTCAATGGAAGACTTCTGGCTCCTAGTGCTGCTGGGGAAGGCACTTTTTCTTTCTCGCTGTCTCCCATAGCAACTCCTACCCATGAGAGCTAAGAAGGTGCAAGCATCTGGCAACTCTGGGCAAGCCCTCAGCAGCCAGCAGGCAAGGCAGGCTCCGGTATGCAAAGGTGGAAAAGCAGTACGGCAGAAAGGAAGAAAAGTAGAAAAAGGTGGAATTGGGGAGGCAAATCGGTGTGATTTGTTTACAAAGGTAGCACCTAGAGTAACAGGAGTTGCCATTAGTCTCCAGGGATTTGCAAGGACAAAGCTCTGGATCACTGCAGATCAAAACTCCATAGCTGAGCCTTGTCAACTTCATCCCATGGGGTTATTTCTTATGGAAGTGTGGGTGGGGCAGACTTGGTGAACAGGACAACGGGTAGGGCTGGGAACGTGCCTCCATCGTGTCAGTCTGGGCACAAGGGCTTAGCGTGGCACCAGAGACAAACAGAAACTGCACAAGCACCCAAAGAACTCTAGCCCACTTCTAGGAGCTTCACAGACCTTGGCCCTACAACCTCTAAGCATTTCACTTATAGCTGAATGTTCCCGTGTCAAAGGAAAGGAGCCAAGCCACAGAACGGGTGACATGACTCAGACACGGTCACCAAAGGAGGTCTCAGCTCAACGCTCCTGCTTCCTACCTGTTACATTACCCTCACACCTGCACAGCCTCCCTCCACAGGAGTAAACATGAAACAGCAGCTCTGGTGAAAAACAGGATTGTGCTGAGATTGATTAAACGGGGACAGAGTGTGGGAGGAAAGAGAAGAATAAATTGGCAGGGAGAGCAACAGAGTGTTAGTGAGAGACAGGAAGAAAGGATGAGTGAGAAAGGTGGCGAGGAAGAGAAAAGAGAGAATAGAGGTTTATCTATGGATTATAGTCACTGGGCCATGCACCACACAGAGAGAGAAAGTGATGGAAAGAAAAGAGAGGTGATATGAGCACATGAAAAGGACAAGTGAGAAGAGACTCACAAAGAGCAAGAGAAGCAGACAGCTTGAGAGATGAGCAGTGCTTCGCTGATCCTGCACGACAGCATGTTGCCTGCCATCACTCACCACCCCACAAGCTGCCAGAATGCCCCACAGCTTCCCTTGGTTTCAGACGGAGCTGTCTTCTCTCTATGCCAGGCAGTCTCAGCACCACACATGGGTCACCTGGACACTTTGGGAGTCAGGACCAGTCCTGCCACGGTGAACCACGAGTACATATTATTTAACCATGGTGAAGCAGAAGGCTTTCAGTACTACTCTAATGCTTCTCCACAATTGTCCAAACCTTTAATTTTTCTAACCTTTCTGCCCTCTCCTGTTCACTGCCCTCCTATGCACCAGCCCACATTTAACTGCTTATTCCAGATGACCTGCTCCATGTCTCCCATGTTCAGTGTCACCCGGCCAAAAGCACGGCCACATGCAGCCCAGAGCAGTTCAACAGGGCTGTGCCTGCCACTGGAGACAAGGAGGGAGGAGGCTCACCCTGGAAGAAGCACCTGGGGTGAAACTGGCTGAGGTGTGACTGAAGCCAGGGACTGCCCAGAGCAAGAACAGTGCAAAGCAGTTCTTAACAGCAGCTCTTGGGCAACAGTCTTCATATGCTTATCCAGCAATTCCCTGGTTGCTCTTACTACTGCCCGATGGTGAATCTCACTGCCCAGCCTGAGCAGTTTCTGAGAAGAGGTGATCAGGTTCCTAGGCAGGTAGAATCAAGAGGGGGTTGGATGCAGAAACACATTATGGTGCCAGAATCAGCCCTATAGCAGGTCTTGCAACGGCCTGGATGGAGGAACATCTGGGGTCTGCTAGGATCTGCAGAGAAAAATCAGCCCCAAGGAGGTACTGACACAGTCTCAGATGCAAGCCACAGCCTTGAAAGGGCTTAGCTCGATCACTGACCCTTGTCCCATCCAAGCACAACAACCATGGCACAGGGCAGACAAGTCCAGGGCACTCGTGTGTGCTGCCTCCTCCCATCCCACAGATGACCAAACACTTCCCATCAGCTGCTAACAGCTACTGAACCTGTACAAAGAAAACCACAAAAGGTCTAAATCAAAGAGGAGAACAGAGCTGTGATCACCAGCCTCTTCTGACCATAGGGGAAAAAACAGCCAAGACATTCAGGTTCCCAGAAAGACACCAGCCTTAGTTTCCATGGAGAGAGGAAACAGGAACACTCTCCAGTTTCCCCCTTCATCTCCCAGTTCTTTCTTCTCCCCCCACACCTCACCTTTCTGCCCTGTGCAATCCAGATTGGACATCATGCAAAGACAGATAAACAGGCAACTGGTGAATCACTCTTATTAAATTTGAACTTATTATTTTAAAAAAATGAAAAAAAAAAGAAAAACATTAAAAGAGGGAGAGAAAATCAAAGCTGGGATTACAGGCTTAGCAAGCATGAGTGCATATTCAGCCTACACTGTTCTCTTTGTGGCTCTGTCACACCGGTAGACTGCTAAGAGAGTTATACCATTACTAACATGACAGCATTGTCCTATAGAGCCTGGATTAGAAATCCCAGTGGCTGTGTGGAGGGGAAAAGTCCCTTGGCAGTGGCAGGCACTTGGCCTCATAATGCCTTCCATTCGCAGCATGCAGGCCAGGCAGGGAGAAGTATTCAATTATCAGACAGGCTCTGCCTTTTCCTAGGCCAGCTTTCTTTCATTGTCTGACTGCTTTCTCCCTGGCCAGTGATGCCTGAGAGGTCTGTCACGCAAGAGAAATTCAAGATGGTCCAGGCAATTCCCGAATCAGGCAGACTTCTCACAGCTGAACCCCTCCTCCTCCTCACAAACAGTCTTCTCCAAGTATGGATAGGATGTTCAGTCTTGAAGGTGGTGAATATCTCATTCACCAACACAGGACCTCCAACAACTTCCCAGAAGACTGGATCTCCTTGTTCTCTGCTGGGCAGGAACATCAGTCAGTTGTTATTCCTTCACATTTCTCTGGCCTAAAAATCATCCTACTGAGCCGAGACTGATTGCCCTCATTACTTCTACTTCTTAAGCAGGACCACATCAGTTTTTAAACACATCAAAGACATGTATGTTGCTCTGATGCGTTTATCAAACGCGTCCTTTTCCAAGTAATCCCCATATAAACATAACCCAAAACACCACAGCAATCAGATAAACGCCCATACCCTCATCCGCTGTTTGTAGCCTTTGTGATGTCCTTGGGGACTGTGTTTCCTCACTGGGACAGTGGTGTTATAGCGTGTCTGTGAACTGGCACAGATTGACAAGAAAAAGGCAGCTGGCAACAATAAGTGCATCTCCCCAGCCAGGATGCAGAACAAGGAAAGGTCATTGAGTAGCATGGTCTCTCATTTCTCTGGCAGCAGCCAGAATTCCTGCTTATGTGGCCACCAATGCAGGGGCCCAGCTTTGGTACCACTGAGGGAAGATGGACTGGATGCTGCATGAATTGGCTGTGTCAGTCCCTGGGTCTTTGGAGAGGGAAAGAGGAGCTGAACTTGGAGTGAGAAAGGCAGTGAGCTGAGAGGAGGAAAGAATTGGGTATGCAGTGCCTGGAGGGTGAGGGTCAGGACCAAGAGTAGCAGAAGGAGCTGCCTAGGACAGCTGCTCACCCAGATGGTCCCCAGTCTGTAGCCTTCAGATCTTGCCTTAGCTCCAGCCCCGTGGCTAGTGCTTGTGGCCTCATATCCCCACATCTCTGTTCTTCAGCCAGCAAAGCCACCGGTGGGGCAGGCTCCATACCACTGCAGGAATTGGGGCAGGGACCATTCCTCATTCACAGAACCCCAATACTATTTTCTCTGTCCCAACCTGAAGAGACGAAGGAAAAAAACAGTTTTTCTTTCCAGGTCTGCCCCAGGGCTAGGATACAATATTTTATGGCCCAGTTCTTAGCCTATTTGCATTTTGTATTTTTACTTCAACTGCTGTTTGTTTCCAGGCATTTGGGATGCCTAATGATTTTCAAAGCACTGTTTATTTTAATCCCTCTAATTTATTAATAAATTAGTTGGCCTCGAAGTGCTTGGGAAAGAAGGGTAAGGACGTTGTAACCAGTGCTTTGAATAAAGCATCAAACTGTCGTATGATCACATCAAAGCAACAGCAAGCAGCTCACTTTGTTGGCTATATCATGATACAGCCTCATGGGTCCTCGCAGCTTGGTGTCAGGTTTCTTCATACATGTCACCCTGCAACACTACCAGGCTCACCAACTCCAAGGATGAAGCAAAAAATAGCAGTGCCCAGAGGCAGCTCCCTCTGAAAAGTCTGCCCCTTCTCACCCTCCGCGCACTGTGAGAATGTAACATGCCACCGTGGTGCAGATAATATAAACCATGCTGACATCCACGTGGATTTGCAGGCAAGGTTGTAATCTTCCCATAAATCACAGGTGCACTCAGCCTCCACTACACTCTCTTCAGCCCAGTGCTCTGTGGCGAGGCTGCAGTTTCACACACAGGACAGTCCCTGAAAACACAGTGAGCATAAACACTGCTAATCATGCAAATGAAGGACTTGGGAATCCCAGTCCCAACAGGAACATGCCAGGTGTTCTCATCACCAGAAAGCAACTGACAGATCCTGAAAACCCTACAGGCTGCCCTCAAATAACTTTTCCCATCTCCAGGAAAGCAGTGAGTGTGCCCCATCATCTGTTTATGAGCCTGCCCCCATTTAGGGCCTTAAGACCACAGACAGACTTTTGCAGCCAACAACTTCATCACATCCTTACTGCTGCAAAGCCCATTTGCTCTCAGCGATCCCACTGAGAAGAAGATCCCCTTTCTCCCGTCTCAAACTGACCTGTCAGCAATGAACCCTGGACTAGCATTTGCCAGGGACACATGACCTGCAGGAAACAGAAGCCTCTCTCTTCTGTAGAGGTAGGGCTTGCTGCTAGTGTTTATCTTGTGCTAAAGGGCTGAGGTGATTCCACAAACAGCTCTGTGAAAGCAGCCTGAAGTTGCTGCTGGTTGTCATGATGAGTTAGTTGTGCTAGATGTCCTCCAGAAGCACCATTCTGCCTGGGAATAGGCAATGACTACGGTTTAAAGGGGGTGAACACATCCTGCCTGAATGAGCTTATTACAACAGCCAGCACGGCTTCTGGCACGGGGCGGGACACCTGCACCCGTGTTCTCTTTGTACTTGTGGATAAATTGACAGGAACAGAGATTCCTCCGGAAAGTGTTGGTGGGACAGAAGCTCTTTCACCCAGGATGCAGAAAGGACAAAAACATTTTTGCAGTACCAGTTGCAAAGAGGATTCTGGAGTGGCTCTCCTTGCTGATATCCAAGGGTCCTGTCATGCCGATGCAACCTGAGGAGGAGCAAGCCCAGCCTGGCTCTGCACCCATCCAAAGCCAGGTGCCTGCACGCCTAGCAGCTCAGATGCAACACATTTGCAGGACAAGTGGATCATCAGGAGTGCCAGGTCAGGCATCCTCCAAGGATCAGCAGTCACAGCAATAGATTTCTCCTCTCCTCACCACAGATTAGGCCCACAGCTCCAGGGGCAGCTCCAGTTCCTGCACAAATATCACTGCTGAGCACTCACCACGCATTGCCATAGCCACAGTCACCATATTAATATTTTTCATTCTATTCTTTACTTAAAACCCCACTTCTCTCCAAGCTGCATCTCCCAGCTGATGAGTGGGAGCCAGGGACAAGGACTGACTACCACAATGCTTGCTGGCTCCCCACCACTTTGAGGGGTGCCAGCCTGCCAGCAGGGCATCCCCCCTCCCTGTCTTCCTTCCCTGACTCCCACCACCTCTTGCCATCACAAGAAGGGACACATGGGGAGGCACTGAGACTGCTCACTCTCTTTCCTAGCTGTTTCCTCTCTCCCATCTCCTTCTCCCTGTGTGTGGACACCCTGGGGGCACCCACCCACTCACTGGGAGGGGCACCAGAGACATCGAGTCTGCCTTGCCCCTGGTACTCAACATCTGACACCTTGTTTTGAGGGCACTTTCAACCATTCCTGCAGCCTTTCCCTCCCACCCAGCGCCCCAGAATCACCAGGCAGTGATCCATGCTGTGCAGGAAGAAAAGGGATAGCATGAATCCCATCACCCTGCTCTGTGTTGTGGACAGGGCATTATCTTCACCCTGCAAAGAAAGCGTAACTCTGCTCTTGGCCGGATTGTGGACACTCAGTTGATAAAGTCAAGTCTGGCAATGCACCAGCTCTCCTGCCTGCCCATCTTCCCCGGGGCAGGGAGCTCCCTGCTTTAACAAAGCCTGATCACCCAGCGAGTTCTCCTGTGTGGCAGAGGAAATAGAGATCTTCAAAACAGGATTTGAATTGAGTCCTCAGCTTGATGATGTACCACTTAAAAAGGCCAGGGGGGATGAACCCTGATCTTTGCTCTCAAAAAGGTGCACCAACAAGTGATAAGGACTTTGGAGAGAAATAACAAGGGGAACAGCCTCTCTTGGAGCCTTCCCGAGAGGAGCATAACCAGCTCATGTACTTAAGGCCGTAACCTTTCTCTTTCTCCCCATAGGTCTCTTGGTGTCTTTTCTTCTGTTGCCTCTCTGATCCCTGAGCAAAGAGCACAGCCTCAGCAACCCAGTCTCCGCAGGGAAGTCCAAGAAAGGCCAAACCCTCCAGGATCATGCCTTACTTATCTAAGGGCACAGGCAAGGACCATCTGCCTCCAGGATGCTTTCTCCAGCAGTGGCGAACACTGAGGCCTTGGAAAAAGGAGTGGAAGCTAGCCAGTATAGAGATGCCTCCCCAGGCCTCCTAGACAAGTTGAAAATGGTGGATTTTGTGAGTTAGCCAAAATTTACTACGAAATTATTAAACCTCACAAAATTATTCCACAAGGATCCTGCCCAGTGTTCACTTTAACTGTGCTCCATTGTTACACTTCACAGCTACATACCAGCTGCTTTGCTGCTGGGAAGAAAGGGGGCTGTAAAAGGCCTATCCATGAAGGGAGAGACTGCTTTTCATGGTGTGGTGTGTCTGTAGGCAGGGCGGAGGGCAGGTATTTCTTCTCCATGCTCCTCAGCAGGAGTGAGCAGTAATGAACATGCTGGGAAAAGCCAGCAGCACTTGAGTAAAGGCGTATGGGTCTTTGTGTAAGAGATGCCAGCCAAAATCAAGAGACCATTCCTGCATTAAACCACGTTCGGTGTGTCTGTAAAACCAGTGAGTGCAAACATCTATTGTGAATGTTCACATGTGGTGTGCCCACAGCGGCCCTGGGCCGTGTCTCCAGCCCGTGAGCGTGCGAGCCAGCCCTACGGGGTGTGCGTGTGTGCGTGGGCTGGCTGCCAGGGCGCCTGCCCACGGGGGAACTTTCCATCTAAACCAGCTGACAGCTGCTCTCCTGAGTTTCCTGGACACCAATAATGTTTTCCCTTTTCTAATCTCCCCGATGTAAATCCATTCACAACGAGTGCCTAGAGACTTTTAATTCCATCGGCATTAAACTCACTAAAACCTCTATTACCAAAAGCTTTTAGGATTTTCCCCAGAATCTACAAGTCAGGTTCATAACATGACAGAACTCCACCTCTCTAGGGTGTCTGAGAAATTAATTCATGCTTTCTAAATGCCAGGATCACTGACCAGACATTCAAAGTATCCCCCTTGCCATTAGCAAGCTCGAGTTGCTGGTACAACACGGCCCTTGCCAGGGGCTGAGCTGTCTTCTGAAACACCTCTAACAGTCTGGGAAGGGCCCCCTCCCTGTACCAGGCAAGAACAGATCACCTGCCGCAGCAAAGCAGTACCAGAGGTTCACAGATGCTGTGTTAAAGGGAAATGGTTTACTGCAGTGCTTCCTCACTGCATTCATAGAGCAAAGGTGTGGCAAATGCATCCCAGCACTGGTGCTCCCCAGCACCACAGTAAGTGAGAAGATGGTGTGGTCTCACCTCAGTGCTGCACACAGGCAGGCACTGTAAAAGCACAGGGCTTATCCAGCCACACCTCGGTAGAGAAGGTGGCTGGGTGCCGAGACAAATTGAAAGTGGTTGTGGTGGAGGGGTCAGGCAGCTGTGAGTCACTGAGTGAGGTTTCTAAATGCTATAATACTCCAGAGATGGCGCATTTATCCTTTGGCCCTGGAGGTTCATTGGCTGCTGTAATACAGCAGAGAGATGCAATCATCTTTTGATCCCAGAGGTCTTTTTAGGTGCTGTAATAGAGTAGTGATGATCAAGCCATCTCCCAAGCCTTGGGGTTGCTGGCACGCAGCGTGGGTGACATCAGTGTCTCTCAGCCCCCACAGTCCCCAGCTCCTGGATTCCAGGAGAAGTGTTGAAGATGTTGCTTCCGCCCCAGAGGTTTGCAGGGGCTGTGGTGACATCGGCTTTGACACACTGCCAAAGTTCCCTCTGGCCTCACAGGACCTTTTAACCACGTGGAAAGGTGTGATACTGACCCTAGCTGTCTTGGCACTGGGACACAAGCCTGGCTGCTCCCACTCTATCCACATCAGCTGCAGTGGGCGTAGCTCCGAGCTACCCACCAAAACAAATCACAGCTCTAAGAATACAAGGGAGCTCAGAGATCCAGAAAAGAGCAGCCTGCAAACACGATCCCCAGTGTTTCTTTATCTAGCTAAAAAACATTTCCCCATGCAAGTAGTCACTCTGCTTACACCTCATGGGCTGTCCAGACATACAGACAAGGAGTCTGGGGTTTGTATGCAGCTACACACAAATAGCTAGAAATCAAGCAGGCTCAGTTAGCCAAGCTGTTGAAGATTTCAGCATCCTATATCATGGACTTAGAAAAAAAGTCCCAAAAACTGGGACCATGCTCCCAGCTAAGGAATGCTGTTGGACAGGGAGGATGTGTTTGTAGATTCAGATCCTTACGCTGAAGAGAGGAGGAAGTAATCAAATGAGGTTCCAAGGTTTCTATAGGCTCAGGGATTTCTCTCCTCCCTTCAGCCCCAGCAGATTTTTAATTCTGGGTTCCAGCTTGGCCTAAAAATTGGAAAGTTTGATGGATACTCTGTTATCCTGGCATTGATTCCCACATCCATAGCTCAGGCAGAAGAGGGGAGCATGGGCAATCTCCCTGGAATGTCTGGGAATTTTGCAGGTTAGGTTTCTCATCTGAGGCAATATCAAGAGTTTAGGTGGGTTTGCAGCTTTTCTGCAGAAGGGATGGGGTTTAGTTTTCCCCAGAACCAAGTTCAAACTCAGAGGCTGAAAATCCTCCTTCATACTGTGGACTTCAACATGACCAGACATGAACAGAATTTCACTGCTCATGTCCCAGCGGGGAAGATGTACACTAGGGAACAACCATTCCAGGTCAGAGAAGTGTCCACACTGGCTCTCAGGAAAAACATCACTGGAATTCTGGGGAGAAAAAGTGGAAAAACATCAAAGCAGACAAAAGAGGGACAACGCGCTCCTATCTCAATTTTCTTATTTGATGCTAGGAGTTGCAGGTTAATATAGGCTCTGAAGATTGAACATGCAAGTTCAGGCTCCCAAACTGGGTTCATCCTTAGTTAAAGCTCATTGAGGTACTCTTGTTCTTCACAAAACACACAAGCCCACTATGAACCTTTCTAAATTCTTGGACCTGACAAATTCTCATGTCTTAGACCTCCACAGTTCAACCCTGTGAACCTGAATCCCATACGTTTTAATTTCACTGTGCATTCCCTCACTCCTAGGTGATGAAGAAAGGAAGGACAGATATCCTCATATGTCTCATAATTTTATTTCCTCCCACCATCCACTCCCAGCCTGCTGTCTGACACCAACCACCCCTGTCTCCATGTCTTCACTTGGGGATGTTCACAGGCTTTCTGTCTCACCTCGGAGGCCCTTCAGTCCTCCAGCATCCTTTCAGAAACAGGCTGGCCCGGGCTTGGCATGCAATTCCAAATGAAGCAGCACTGCAGGTGTACCAAGAGCTCTTCCAGAGCCTTCTCCACCCACTGCCTCTGCATCCAAACAGCTGATTTGCCTGCTCAAGGGCATCACAGCATGGGGCAGAGCTCTGCAAAGACATTCACCCTCACTTTCATTTGGTTGATTCCCTTGGTTCAGGACCTTTTGGGTATCTAAAGAGTTTTGAGTCTGCCCTGCAACACACATTGCTTTGAACATGCCAACCTTCAGTTTCATTCACCAGAGCACAGTGCATTCATTTTACTTCATTTTCTTTCCCAGGCATTTCCCACAGCCCTTTCCGTCCGCAGCCAACATAATAACTTTGTCTCATCTGCTGATTTCCATATGGCATCTGTCTCCTCCCACCTTTCCAATTCATTAAACAATAAGGTAAATCACAAGGGATTTAGAAGAGAACCTGGAGGCCACATTAACCTTTTACTGTGGTGAAACTTGACTGTTTAATCCCCTCATTCTTTCAGTCTCCTACTCAGTTTTTGATCTATGTCAATATTTTGTCTCTCACTGACTACTTAGCTTCTTTAGCAGCTCAAGTGCGGGATCTTTCAAAAGAGCCTTCAAGCCTTCTGGAAGTCTAAATACATTATATCAATTGGTTCTCCTTTATCCACTGTGTTACTGACACACTCAAAAAGTTGTGGGAGATTAGCACAACGCAGTTTTCCCCTGCTGAACCCCCGCTGGATAGGCCCTATCAGACCACAATCTTCCAGATGTCTTCAAGCACTGCTTTTTAATTATCATTCCCACCAGTTTACCAGATACAGATGCAAAGCCTACTGATCTTTAATTCCCCGGATCATCACTGAAGCCTTTTTTTAAATATAGGTACAACATTTGGTCTTCTCCAATTCCCCGAATCAGTAGCTTTTTTTTTTTCCACAAGAGATTGCATATTTTTGTTAGCAGCTCAATCACTTAAGCTCCTTCCAAACTCTCGGATTTAACCATCTGGACTTGATAACTTATTGTTCAGGGAAAGGGGGGCGGAGGTTTTGTGGTTGTTGGGTGTTTTTTTCACTGGATTTGTGATTTTTTATGAGTTGCTTTGTCCCAGCACCCATTATTCTACCAGCATATTTTCTAACAGATCTTCATCTGAGCAGATATAGGAAAAGAATCTCACAAATACTGTTGGTAGGGACAGCTGATACAAGAGAAATCATAAGAGAATTCAGCTCCCCAGCAACATCCTAAAAATGGAGATACTGAGTCACTTTAAGCACAGGAGGTGACTGGAATTGATCAATGCGAGTTTTCTTGGATAACTTCCACCCTGTTCTGACCAACCAGGCTAGTTTTGCTCATTTGTTTGGGTCTCTTGCTGAACAGTGATTTCCATCTTGACCCCAGAAGATTCAGGGCAGGAACAGTGCTAGCTTGATTATATACAGCCTAAGGTGTGATGAAAAGAAAGTGACCTCAGTGCTGGGGGACGCATGAACCTGGGAGGAGATGAAACCCAGCGAGGATGAAAGGAAGTAAATCAGAAGGTGAGCAGAACAATGCTGGGCTGTTAGCTCCAGTGATTGCCTTTCAACTGCATCAGCCACAAAACATGAAATGTAATGGGCATTGCTGGAGAACTCAAATAAGTAGCCCCATTATATGAGTGTTTCTCCCTTTGAGCCAGACCGGTTTTCCATAGATTTCACCATGCTGGCTGGCTTTAAAAGGCACGGCAGTTAAGATTGGGGCACATCCCGGTGGTCCTGATGTGCCACTCGCTTTAAGTCACACCTTCCACTGGTCCTACAACAGGGAGTCAGGGAGGAAGTTTGAGGTGGAAAAGAAGCACCCACAGGTTTATGTCACAGTGAACACACGACCAGCTCTGGATACACATTCACCTGTCAACCAGCCTGCAAGCCAGCACTGGCATTCCAGCTTCTGGGAACCATCACACCCCCAATCAAAAGTGACACTGTGAACATCTGTATGAAATCTACCTAACCTGTGACAGACCTGGCACACCTACCTTACCCGACAGACACATACTCAAGTATATTTCATAAAAGAGGAAGAGAAATTTCCATAAATCCCTCTTATCTAATGGCTGCTGTTCAGTTCTTACGGGACATGGCAATGGGGCAATTGAAGAAAAAATTCTGCCACATGTAGCTTGTTGAATTCCTTCCCTGCAGACACTGCTTATGTGGCCATAAGTTTTTCCGGGGAGCCATCTAAAGGCAAGTCTGTGGCTCCCTCTGAGACCTCATCAACATCGCTCCAGTACAGGGCAAGGCAATTCTCAGCAGCTTCCCTTCCTCTGGCTCCATGGGGCAAGGGGCAGGAGGACAGAGGACATGAGGAGGGGTTTCTCAGCCATGTTCCCTCCTCCACATCAGGAGCAGACAAACATGCACAGGAGAGGACATCTCAAAGCAGAACAGTCTGAGGCTGGCTATTCCCTTAATTAAGGAGGTGGATAGAAGATGAGCAGTTTATGGTACAGAGTTGGTCCTCCTGCCACAGAGCTTTTGAGACCACATTTCTGCCCAGTACAAACATAGTCAGGTCAGACTCTAGTCTGTAATATCAGTATAAGATACCTCCACACCATATTGTCACTGCAGGAACATGGTGCTCTCTTTCTGCCTCCCTCTCCACCCCTTTCTTCCTTTGCTGCTTCTGTCCTTTTTCTCTCAGGTCCTCCCTCTTTCTCAGCTCAGTGCCTGCATCTGCTCCATACCCCTGTGTGTCTTGCAATCCCCCTTCCCTCTTCAGCATCTCCCTCCACTGCCTGCAGGTCTCCACCTCCATGAAGCAAGAGAGGGCTCACACTGGGATGAGACAGAGAAGGAACTTGGGGGAGAAAGAGATCTTCTTCGTGCCCTGGCTCAGCCCAACAGACACAGACACAGCAGACACACCAGACACAGCCCTGCTGAAGGTGCCTGTTTGGGCTGGGGTGAAGCAACATGGACACTCGCACAGATGCTGTTCTACTGCACAGGGCATAAACCAGGCAGGGAGGTAGCACAAATCCCATCCAGCTGCTCTTCCAGTGAGGCTTTTAGCTTCTCTCACTCTCCTCACATGCACTGGTCTGTCATGTGTGTGAGTGTCTCAGGGCTGTCCTCAGCTGCTCGGTGGTGGCTGTGCAGAGGGTGCAAGGGGGAGGTGAAATGATGGGGGCTGGGGATGGCCAGCTGCCGGCCATGGCCTGTACCAGGGTCCCCTTAGTCCCCTGACACACACAGGCACGTGGCACGGCTGCTCGGGGAGGCCCAGCCAAGAAGCCTGTCCTTCTCCACTGAATCTCTACTCTGTTTCCCATGTGACAAGCCACAAACTCCCTTTCTCTTCCCAAACAAACAGAGGCTTGAGTGAATCGCTGCCTCGGCCCTGGCACACAGCCCCTGATCATTACGGATTCTCCTCCGGCATCCAGCCCCCTGTGAATGACAGCACTCAGCCATGTCAGCAGAGGCCACAGGCTGAACCTCCCTTTCCCCACAGCATCTCTGTGCAGCCTGAAGCGTTGTTCCTTCACATCCCTACTCCCCAACCCCCTCCTCTCCCACAGGGTTTGTGGCTACTGCTTGTTCCACATAAAGGTAGGGGAAACTGAGGCACGGCATGGTGACCAGTGAGAGTTTGCTAGGATTAGGATCCTTAGCAACAAGGTTTGGTAGACAGTGTCACCTCTTGACTTTAACCTCTAAAAGCTTATTTTTCCGGGACTTAAAGTAAAACTGACTTCAGACTGCTAAACCTGGTCAACAAATTCTCCTCCTAATCACCAGAGACTTGCACACATCCATACAAAAGCATGAAGCAAAACACTCCTCACCACCTTCCTGCCCTTTGGCCCTTCAGCACAAAAAAATTACCTCCCTCAGCAAGACAAGCACCTGAGTGACAGACCTGGAAAAAGTCCCTGCAGCATAACAGGGAGGGTTTGCACTCATACTGTCCCAAATGAGCACCTGCACCAATGGGGCCGGCTTGGCTTCCACCCATGGTGCAACCCCATTTCTGATAACATGATCCTATGAGGAATGATAATGTCTCTCCTGGACCTTGTGCACTGACCTGTGCAGTGGTCAGGGCTGGAGAACAACATCCTCCTGCTGAGACGATGCTTTCCTCCCCTTCCTCTCTGGTGCGATGCCTGCCCTCCTCCCAGCCTATGCCATCCTCTCCAGCATCTGCCTGGTGTGGGACATGGCTTGCTCCCAGACTGTAATTTAACCCTCTTTCAGACTGTCTTGCCCGACAGGAGGGACTGAACCAGGCTGGCTGCAGTGTGTAATTACATCTGTCAGATTAGCCGGAGCACGCACGATCCAGAGCACGTGCCAGATGTGGCACAGAAACAACACTCGAGCCAGCACCAAGATGGGGTTGTGCAGACAGATAATACCCAACACAACATAAATCTTGCCAGTACAGAGTTAAGCCAACATTGTTTTCTAAACAAATCTCAACCAGCAGAGTGAATTCATACTGGATCAGCATTTTCTATGATGTAGCTGCAGCAGTTTTGACCCAGTACCAAGCTCCCTAGAGCTGGATTTATTGTCTTGTCCACCCTGAGCCAGTGCCAAAGCCACGTCCTGAGAGGACTGAGGAATTTAACCAATGCCAAATGACTTTGGAGGCTCCATACGAGAAGAGCTTTCTTTCTGCAAACTCTCCAGCAATGACACCGAGTGCGACTGCATGGGCACACTCCCTGCCAGGCTCGGGCCAAGAGGAAGAGTGACACATCAACAACACCACAGTCACTCGCCACCCACAACGCATGCACGCACGCACCGGAGGGTGTGAGCCTCGGGGGAAAAGATCACTTCACAGGATTGTCAGCTGGCAGCAGCATCCAGAAACAACCCCAGCAGGCAGCATCAGCCCTTCCCAAGGCTGACCAGAGCTGCTCCTGCCCACCACGGAGGTCACAAAGGAGGAGAAATGAGGAAAGGGTGCTGAAAGAGGAAAAAGCAGGGCTCGAGGTACTCCAAAGAAGGAGGAAAAACAGCAAGAGGCACCACAGAGAAGTTGAAGGCAGCAGTTCATGTAGAAGGGTAGGTATTGGAGTAGTGGGTCAGGGGGCATTGAGGAGCTGCAGACGGGGAAAGCTGATGGCAGGGTCCTGCCGTGGCAGCAGAGAGATGCACTGGAAGATGCAGTGGAAGATGTACCCTCCTTGTCAGCATCACCAGGTGGGACCTGGGCAGGAGGAGAGCAACCCATCACCTGCTTCAGGGGACACCACACCAGTGCCACTGTTGGGGCTGAACAGTAGCATAGACCCTGCCAGTCCCTTCCCCTCAGAGAAGCACAACAGCCCCCAAAATCTGACTTGGAAAACCCTGGTCTTTACCAGAGTCTGTGCAGAGCCTGAAACCACAGCCTGGCAGGTTGCAAGCTCCCAAACCTCCTCTTTAAAATCCACTCCTCTAAGGTTACCCACTGCTTTGCCAGCAGCTCATTGCTTTAGGGTCTATTTTTGGGAAAGGCATCTCCAGGCACGTTCGTGCTCCTCGAGGACTGGCAGCACGTCTGGGCCTGCCCAGGCACTGGGAGAAACAGCTGCTCCCACTCCCCTCCCATCCCCACACCACAGCAGCTCCAGCAGCACGGAGACATGGCATGGAAATAGTGCAGCTGATCTTCCTGCCTTCCCTGCAGAGGAGCTGAGGAAAGGGGCACTGAGGGCAGCCCCAGGCGGCAGGAGGCCCTTTCAGGTGCTCCCAAGAGCTTTGCGCCCCAAAATGGGTCAGGCTTGGCACAGGGCCCCTTCACTGCCTGTGCAGGGCACACGGCGTTCCCAGCTTATGAAACACACTGTCTCCAGCAGGAAAACATCCCTTCCAGCTGAGAAGGAGCACCAGGGGACAGCAGATAAGCAGTGACAAAGAGCATGCCCATCACCCCAAAAGCTGTGGCAGGCTGGGCTGAGTATTCAGAGGAGGTACCTGGCTCGGAAATGGAGGCCAGCATCTTCTCTGGGGAATTGGATTCCCCGAAATATCCCTGAGATGAGGGAGGAGGAATCCTCCCCTCTATGCCCCACTCCCGGTAGCATGATGCCCACTCCTGCTCTTCTGCAAGCTGCATCCCTGAGGTGACCCAGGCCAGGACTGCAGAGCCCAGCTTTGCTGCTGGCCAGGCTGCAGCAGGGTCAGCCTGGCTGCCCCTTCTGCTGAGAAATAAGGGGAGGTGGAGGGAAATGACGAATGGAGAAGAGCAGACAGGTGTGTGCCCAGGGAGGGATGGGAAAGGGGCGGAATGCACTCGGGACTGCGTGCAGGGGGCCCGCAGTGCTTCCCACGGCTGCTCTGCAAACAACCCCTCCCTGCACATGCATGCAGAGCCGCAAGGAAGGGGCTCAGAGGGGAGAGAGCAGCTCTCCGTTGTGGGGAGGGTGCTGAAGAAAGCCTACATTGTGTTCACAGCATAGCAGAAACCCCTGCCCTTCTCCTCCCTCACACCTCTGGGGAACAAGCAACGAGAGCGAGGGAGGGAGGGCGGGATGAAGAGAGGCACAGACAGAGGTGCCGAGGTTGGCTTACCTCACAGTGCCTGCGCTGGGGGTGCCCGGGTGCGCGGGAGGTAAATCCAGGGCTCTGCTCTTCTTGGCGAGTGCTGGGAAAGGTCTCTGTTCAGTCACATGAAGGAGTGGCCTGTGAGTAGGTGCTCCAGCTCACCGCTCGATCGAAGCTGCCATGGATTCATTGCGAACGACTTCGCCTTCTGCGAGGAGAGGAGGAAAGGGGAGGGAAAAAAAAGAGGAAAAAAACCACCAGCTTAAGACTTGGAGGGTAGATTCACTTCTTTCTTAGGTTTCCAATGGCAACTGAATATGCCACAGATGAAGATCCAGGGTGTGTGTGTGTGTGTGAATGTGTGTGTGTGTGGGAGGGACGGAGAGATGCACAGCTGCTGAGTCCACAGGCAGTGGAGGGTGTGAGCTAGTCAAGGCGTATCGGTGATTATGGGAACAGACAACTGGACACGGGCAGCAGAGCAGACAGACAGCCAGATGGAAAGAGACTGAAAGGATGGAAGGAGGTTGGCCTGTATGCTAAGAGCCTGGCTGTCCCACTGCACACAAAAGGAGAGAGCACCTGACCCAGCCCAGGGCGAGGTGCTGAGGGAGCTGCACCGGGAGAAGGTGAAGTGTGCCCACGCACACGGCCGCACGCACACACACACGCACACCACCGCCCTGCCCACGCAGTCACCCAGGCACGCCCCCTGCAAGGACACTTGGGACACACACGCTGGACACAAACACACATTTACTCACTGGTCTTTCCACACCGCCTCGCGTACAACCCCTAAAAACTCAGAGCTCCTCTAAAGGATGAGGTGCTCCTCTTCTTCACATGCACCCTGCACCTACCCACCAGGTTGCACCTCTGTATTAAGATGCGCACGTGATAATTCAGACAACCATCGCACAACACCACATCAGCTCCACCCAGCCTATGAGTACACAGCAAAAACATTTTTATATAGCACAGCGAATAGTGATCCTGCACAAATGCACACGGAATACCCAAACATGTCTACCACACACCAGCTCCCGACCCCTTATATGAAACTGTCTCTGCACAAACAGACAGTGTTTAATGAGCCCACTCCCACAGCAGAGACCAGAAAAAGTGCCACATACACACACACACACATCCATATCAGTGCAAATGCCACACCAGCAAATTACATATCTGTAAGAAAATGAGGGCACATAAAACATCCTCATGCACTCAGGAACATAAGTCAAGCAAGAACCAGTGGCTATATATCACACACAAATATACTCTGCTTATGAATTGCCTGCAGCATACAAACTGATCGTATCAGATACTGTTACCTACCTAAACTCAGCCCACACAGTGGCAAAGCATCCTTCTGGATGCTAAACGTTAGCCCCAGCAACCACCAGACATATTCTGTCACATGGAAAACACAAATACTCATCAACATCCAACACAGGCAGACAAACACAAACTAGACATGAAACACAGACAGCCAGCATCACTCGCCTGAAAAAAAATAAAGAAAAAAAGACATTCTTGAAAGTCATGAAGCTGGAACTCACTCTGGAGACAGTTGTATTATTCTGTGCAAGTACACAGGTGCATATGCACACACACACACTCCACTGCCACACCAAATCTGCTTTAACTGCCTCTGTCTCCGAGATTTTTCCCTTTTTTTTGCACTTTCTCCTATTCTGCCCATTCTACAATCTCCCATGTGTCTGTCCATGGACAGGAGTTGCCACTCCAGGGGGCAAAGTCTCTGTAGCAGAAAGCCTGTAAAAGCATCCATACTCATCCCTTCTCTTTCCCTCCGTTCTGGTGTTAGATGTGCATAATTTGCATGCAAAGAGGAGTGCGCAGTCCCACCAGCCCCGAGTGCTCTGAAATTGGCTGATAGTGGCATCAGGGGACGTGACTGCAAAGCCTAAGTGTGGCAAAGAAGTACATAAACCCTTATGGGAAGCGGAGATTTGGCCAGGAAGGCGCCAGCTTCCCCCAGTCCCCAGGAAAGACAAGGAGATGGGTAAGAAGGGACAAGGGAATGAAGGGAGATCGGCCCAGCACCAGGGACAGCAGAGCGAGCACTCAGCTGGGCTTGTTTAAGCAGCTCAGCAGCATCACAGCGAGATGCTGCCAGCGATGACGGGCAACAATCAGGGTTCGGCATCAGGGTGAGCGAGCGTACCTGTGTGCCCCCGGGAAATGGGAAAGGCAAGGAAAGGCATGGGCTTTGCAGCGGGGAAGAGCAGCTGGGTGTGGGTGCAACTGTAGGTTATGTGGTGCTGGGGTCCATGGCCGAACTGGGATCACTGGAGCAGTGGTGGAACAGATACAAAAGGAAGAGCTCACGGGCAGAAGAAAAGCTGGGATAGGCGTGGCTTAGACACAAGCAATGCAGGGCTTGCAGTCGGGTTTAGCCCCAGCCACGCGGGGGAAATGTGAAAGGAGTCCCATAAGCTCTTGTCCCATGCTGTCCTTCCAGCATGTATAGATACATCTCGGTGTAGGTCAGTGGAGCGTACACTGCAATGGCCTCTTGCAGGAGCTCCCTGCCCTCACGCACGTTACGTGCCCCAGCAGCCTCAGCCCCGTCCCAGTGCATGTAAGTACACTTTCCACGCCATTACTCAGGCATGCCAACTCTCCGCTCTCCAAAGCCACCTACTTCAGCGCACTCCCACCTCCCCATGCTCGCACCACATCCGTGTTCCCGTGGCAGCATCAGAGGAGCCAGAAGAAACACAGGGGGAAGGCCCCACTGCCACCTCACCCCTAAACAGCCCCTCTTCCCCTCTGCCTTCACCTGTGCCACCACCATCCACTTTTCTCAAGTGCTTTGAAGGAGTAAAAATTTCCTGTCTCTCTCAGCTAAGCGTGGCCCATGCACCCAGGCGATTTCAGCTTGCTAGGAACGTCAGTGCTTCGGCACTGTGCTCAATTGTACCTGCGTGCCTCTTCCCACAACATCCATTGTGCATTACAGCAGATGAATAATTTAGGCTGAAAGGGGACAAGGGAGAGAGTCTTCTGCGTCTCAGCAAGGCACATGTACAAAGCAGAGTGGATATGGAGTTGCCTCATTCGGTCAAAGCTAACAGATGCTGCCAAACCTAGAAAAGCTACTATGGCCTGAAGTGCTGCTTGGGTTAAAGCACGGTCATGAGGGCAATTTAAAGACGCATTTGGACTCAGAATTTCTAATAGGTGCTAAGAGTGACACAGAGGTGTTGTGTGTGGATGGACAAGGAGGATCTTCATCTCTGAGACACTTAGCGCTGACCTAAGCAGCTGAAGAGAGCCACTAGCGGAAAAGGGAACCATCATCCTAAACTGACCTGCAAACCATCTGCTCCTGTGCTTCAGAGGCATGGAAGAAGTACCATGACCGGCTAAACAAAGGAAAAGGGATTGAGAAGGCACGGCAAACAGGAGCTGAGGGGGATGCATATGCGTGTTTGCACGTGCGCATCAGTGTTCGTCTCAAAGGGACGCCACATCACAGTTTTGTGGTGGCATGCAGGAGGACCAGGGAGACACAAACACGTGTGTGTCAGTGCTGCCCTGAGTGAGCCCATCCACATGGGATAATGCTGAAAGGGGGCAACATGGAGAGTGTGGTGGCAGGCATGCAGGTGGGTGTGCAGGAATGCGTGGCCTCTGGTGAGCACCTGTGTGTCAGTGCTGTGCATGTGCCCACTGTGAGCAGTGGATGCCAGGTATGGATGTCTGGGATGTGCATGTGGGCACCAAGTGCTGCACTGCAGGGTGAACAGTGGCTCTGTGTGAGTCTGCTCCTTGCTGAGAGCACGGGCTCATTTGGGAGGTGTCACAGGGAGCGGTGGGTCCCCTGTGGGCTGCCTCGTGCGTGTGTGGCAGCGTTCACCTCTGGTGTGTTCCTGCACACCTGCAGAGCCTTGGGAAAGCAGTGCAGCTCAGCAGCATGGAACTATGGCAGTGTGCATGTGCTGGGAAGCACCCCTGGGAACACCGAGGTTTGCAGGGATGGGATCCCCTCTCTGGGTGGAACAGTCTGCCTGGCTCCTGCACTGCCTCTCCTCCTGGTCTCTGCTTTTCCTTTCTCACCTTCCCTCAGCTCCCCTTGCTCACTGGCAGCAATGTGCTCTGCCCTGGGAACCAACTCCCACTCACCACACAGGGAGGGAACTCCTTTCTTAGCAGTTCCCTGGTATTTTCCTACATAGAGAGCCAGAAAGTGAAGAAAAAACTCTCTGGGCAACCTGAACTGGACCTATTCCCTTTCCATGTCGTTATCCCCCTTTTCAACCCTCAGGAACTGCATTACAGACTCACAGACCTTCACCCAAACCCACAAACTTCCACCCCCAAGCCCCAAACACTAAAAACCAGGCCTAGCTCGCATCCGAGCCATGGGCCATCTCAGGCTGACACACCTCAGGTAGAGCAACTCAAGGTAACAGTTAGGAGAGAGCAGTTCCTGTAGCTGGGAATATGGAGAGGATCCTGCAGCTGCAGCCACACCTGTCTGACTTTCAGCTCTCCAGCCAGAATCACCCAGAGCTGCGGTTGGAGTAAGAAATTTTATGCAGGGATTGAAGTCAGCACAGCTCAAACTCACGCTTCTGGAGCCGAAGCAACATGTCTTAGCTGCTCTGTTATTTCTCCTATTGGAAGGCTAAACCTGCAGCCAGATCCTGATTCCAGGGGAACTTCCAGGCTGGATTCCAAAGCACAGAGCCTGTCCACTTGGAGCACCTCCTGGGGCAGTGGGATTTGAGCAAGAAGAAAACCCCAAACACATTTCTTTATTTCTTTAGCCAATTCTGCAGATTACTACCTTCCTCCCAAACACCCTACCCAGAGCTCTGCTTGTTTGTTCTGAGGCTGATTTTACCCAACTCCCCAAACTGAAATGCAAACAACTGGCCTCCATTTCAGGATTTGCTTTTGCCCTATATCCCACTTTGTACATATTGCCTCAGGAGGACAAAACTAGCACACAGGAGCCACTTGTGAAAATATCCACACCTTCCCTGGAAGGCCTTGTGGGCTCCCAGTAAGACCCAGTTTCACCCAGGACCAGAAACATAGTTCTGCCATGAAATGAAGCCTTAACACTTAAGGACCATCTGGTTTTTTCTCAATTGCAATCCTGAACCTTTGGTATCCCCAAACTTCACCCAACCCAATGCACTGAGCTCCATTTTGAACCCTCTAATTTGTCTCCAGTTTTCTTCTGAACTCAGCCTTTCACTTTACACATAAGAGTGCTCAGTACCAGATCCCTTCTCTGATGTTTTCTCCACACCATCCAAGACGACAGACTGGGAAAGTCTGGCTCTCTGATCCACTGCGCAGCGGCAGTCACGACCCACAGTGCAGGTCTCCAGGAGGCAGGACAGAATTTGCCAGGTTTTTTTTTCCCTATGGAGGAGCCCTGCTCATGGCTTAGACAGTATGGGTGACCTTTTCACTGCTGGGAATCACGACCAGGAAAATAGCCCTCTGTGATAATATTTAAACATCCACCATGAAAAGCATGGAATCAGCCTCAGCACCTATTTTAGGCTCTCCCCTGTGCAGCACCATGGCATTGCTACTCCAATTCTTCCCTCACGCTGAGGTCTTTCCCTCCAGCCCTGCATCCTTCCCTTCTCTGCTCGGCTTCATGAGCAGCTCCTGCCGATGCCTTTCCCACATCCTGCCCTGCAGCCCTGCCAGCTTTCCTGGCCCCACCAGGCATACCGAGAGTGAGCCCCTGATTACCATTCAAGCTGGATTCTCATTAGGCTGAAATGCCCCTCCAGGAGATCCATTAACAGTCCATAAGGTTAACTTAATCCAGCCAGTCTTGTGTGGTCTCTGCCCAAATTCCCTGTTACATTAACAATCTTGAGCCTTAATTAGCATGTGAGGCAGAGGTGGCATTATTAATGGAGATAATATGGAGCATTAAGAATAAACAGGCCGGGCTGTCTCTCCCCCACCATGCATGCAAATCCTCTTCCGTGCAGAAACAGCGTGAGCTTCCCCCACGAGCAGCACACGTGAGGGGCTGGGGTGTCCCAGACCAAAGACAAACCCTGGGCCATACAGCCAGGCTCCTGCAGGAGGATGGTGGGGAGAAAACAAGATCCCAGAGAGACCCTTCATCTGCCTGGGAGAAGAGGGGCTGATAATGGGAAGAGCACAGTATGGCAACTCCTGTGAGGCAAATCCTTGCCATGGGAAAGAGCAGACACGTCCCTGGCTAATCCAGCCATCCCATTTTTCTGGGAGGTGTGGGGAAGCAAGGCCAAGGTTATGTGAATCTCTATTCCCTTGCACATTCAATTCACGCTGCTGTGTGTGTGCATGTAGGATAACACGATGGGTGTATGGGCCTGAACACCTCGTGTAAGCAGGGGGTGTCTGTCTGAGGGGGAACAGGCTCTAGGAACCGGCTGCAGCTGTGCAAAATGCTCCTCATGAGTCTCCTTTCTGACCACGGAGCCCCAGGACACTGAGACTACAGGACCGGACAGGGGGGCTTCAGGTGAAGGAGAGAAACAGTCGCTTGTGGGACCAGAGAATAAATGGATGGGGGTTCCAGCTTGGTGCAGATTGACCATGGTGGGGGGAAGGGACAGGTCCCTTTTCAGACAGGCTGGTGGCTGGCTGCACAGATGGCTGGTCAAATCAGCTTGGTCATGGCAGGTGAAGGGGCAGCCTGGGGCAGATCCTCTCCCAGCCCAGGCAGAGCCAGCACGGGTTAGAGTAGAGGAGGGGAGGACTGGTGCTGCCAGCAGCAGCGAGGGGCAGGGGCAGCAAAGGGTCAGGGATGGACTGAGTGTCAGCCAGGAGACACTGCAAGCCTGACATTTTCTTCTAATACAAGCACTTGCAAAACCATAAGGCAAACCAGAGGAGGAGAGAAGCAAAAACAGATAAGCCAAGGAAGCAGAGCCTAATGACAGGACCTCTGGACTACTAATTCACTTCCAGCAGCACCCAGCAGGATGGGGACAAAGAGAGAAGCGTGTCTCAGGGACCCACAGCTGCAGGGAATGGCTTCCTGGCTTGTTCCTGAGGTCTGACCCATGCTGTTCCAGCACGGCTCTGTTGTGCTCAGTGTGCCCCTCCAGGCTTTGCAGAAGGGCTTGCACTGAGGGAAACAATCCCTGAAGCACAGAGTGATATCCCTGTGCCTCGGCCCCGGAGCACTCGGACAGTGCTAAGTAGCCTTGCTTAGCAGGGAGCAGTGCCTCAGGCTGGGCTGCTCTCTCCCAGGGCTGCACTCAGCATCAGCCCAGCTGCCTTCGCATGCCCAGCGGTGCAGCAGACAACAGCAGAGGCCCTGAGCAGAGCTCAGCTCTTCCACTTTTCAGCACAGCAAGTTCCCACTCCCCCAGGCCCACCAGCCAGCCCCTGCCAAATCCATTTGTCCAATCTTGCGCTTTCTACTAATCCTGTTGAGCCATCCTTTAAGTTGCTCTGAGGCAGAGATAGAAAAATACAAAGATGCCTTAAGAAGCTTCCCCTGACCTTGCTCAATTCAAGATTAAGGGGTTTGATTTAAAAAATTACAGTGGGGGTCTGTCACTGATCCATTGCGTGGATTAAAGGAAAACAAAAAGAGATGCAGGATGCAACTAGTGCTAGGTGAGCAGATAGGGAGGGGAGAAAGGTTACAACCAGCATGGGGGAGGAGATAAAACAAAAGAAGGGACATAACATGAGAGGGGAGGAAGAAAAACTAACTTCTCCTTCTCCATCTCCACATTTTACCAGTGGTAGAAAAGCTTTGTACACTCGTGATATTATACAACATGTCCCACTACCTTCCTTGGTCTGTAAGGAAGAGTGAGGCAGCTGCAGTGTCCGTGGTGTGACCAGGCTGGGGACAGGGTGCTGGGACTGGAGAAGAGCTCCTTGCCCCGTGAGAAACATCCAGTGGGGTACCCAACTGAAATCCCAAGGTGCAAGTGCCTGCTAAAGAGATTGTCATCACTATCTCTCATTCTGATGTTGTTCAGATGTTCTGATGTTTCTTCCTCCACCCCTTGACCCTTCCTTCACACCAGACCACTCATCTCATGTCCTTCCCTTCCTGACAATACTGTCCCTCACTCTCCCTGCTGTCTGTCCTGGCCCAGGTCACATTTGACAACATCTAAGCAGACTTCCCACCACCCACCTCAGTCCCCTACAGCCCTTGACTCAAAGGTTACTCAGAAAAATTTTCCTCTGTAGGAAATGCCATAAGGACTACTGAGGGCACCATCTTCTTTCCCTGTACCCTCCAACATTTGTTGCACCCCACAAAGGCCCTTTACTCCCTGGCATGAGCCTGTTTTCTCCCTCTGAACCTATTCTGTTTGAAGATCACTCACAAGATGGCTGATGCTTCATTTTCATTCTTCTTTTACAGGTATGTTAACCAGAAAAAGAAGGTTAAAGAAGGTGTACCCCTCTCATAAACAGTGCTGGAAAACTGATAACAATGGGTGAGGAGAAGGCTAAAGGACTCAATGACTTTTTTTGCCTCAGTCTTCAATGGCAACATTTCTTCCCACTTCCCTCTTGAGCGGATGGACAGCAGGATGGGGACTTGGAGAGCAAAGTGCTTTGCACTCTAAGTTCAGGTCCATGAGCGCCTGAGGAACCTGAACACACGTAAGTCTGACAAGATGCATCCCAGAGTACTAAAGGAATTGTCCAATGTAGTTGACAAGCCACTCTCCATGATATTGGGAAAGTCATGGCAGTGAAATGAAGTTCCAGGTGACTGGGAAAAGGGAAGCACTGTACCCATCTTTAAAAAGGGTAGAAAGGAGAACCCCTGGGAACTATCAACCTGCCAGCCTCACATCTGTGCCTGGGAAGTTCATGGAAGACCCCCTTCCTATTTTTCAGGCCTCCTCAGAGCCTGCCCAGTTCTGTCTTGATGGCCAAGGGCACCTTCAACTGGTTTCAGAATCTTTGCTCAGCTTCTTCAGCTCCTCCTAGACCATGTGTGGATGAGTGGGCACTGCAGCTGACTCCAGCATTTTCACCCGTGTGGGACCTGGTGCAGCTCATGGCTGCGATGTCACTTCCACCCAGCAATGCCCCATGTCCTCTTGCTAAAAGCTACACCACTCTAGCCAAGAAAGAGGCAGCTGATAAATGTAGAGAGATGAAAGGTGAAAGGATACTGGAAAAGAGACAACAGAGACCATAAAATGAGACAGGTCTATAAAACCACAGATGACACAGGAAGAGTAGAGGAAAGAGGTGTTAACAGCCTCTTCCCACTCAAAAATCAAGGGTCAGGAAATTAAACCAGAAAGTTACAGGTTCAAGACAAACTACATGTTTGTGCTGCACAACTTCCTACTGTGAGATTCTGAGGATGCTGAAACTTTACCTGACCTCAAAGATCAGCTGGACAAATTCAGGGAAGAAACAAATCCACTGAGAACTATATGGTGCACAACAGATCTTCCAGCACCAGGTCCCTCAGACACACGTTACTGGAGGCTGAAAGGGTGTTCAAAGGAAGCGCTGTTACACAGCTCTCCTGACTGTATGCTCTTCCTTCTTTCAGCTACAGCTGGAGATACTGCACTGGAAGGATCACAGACCTGGCTTGGTAAGGTCCTTTTCATATTCCTATGGCTTTCCATGGCCAGGCTGACCCAGAAGTCATGGGCAAAGAGTAGATCTGAGTAATGATATAATTTTGGTGCATTAGATCACTTTGGAGATGGATGGACAAGGCAGCAAACAACAGAGCTCAAAATCCAAGAAAGATTTTTTTTCCATTACCTAAAGCTGGAAGGAGGTCACATGTTATTTAAACCAGTCATTCCAGTACAGATCCTTGCTGGGAATAGCATCTCTGCTTGAGCCCTAGCTCCCTCAATGCCTGTTTCCAGACTTTTCTAAGGCCAAATCCCTTTTCCCTGTTGATAAACACAAAGCCCTTTAAACAGACCATCTGTAACAGGTCCAACCCCCTTGAATTCCCTTCCATTTCCCTGACCTGTCTATCACACTATTCACGACAGCCTCTCCACACTAATCCTTTTATTATGATCTCACTCAATTTTCCTGGCCTATGACTGCAATGAGGAAAAAAAGGAGGGGTATTAATCCTTCTGACCTTGTTGTCCCAATTCTGGGCCATCTGTAACTAGGAATTCAGAGGAGGGAAGTCTGATCCTCCTGACCCCACTATCAACCCCTTTTTACACAGTTTGTACTGTCCTAGAAAGTTGTTGTGGAAAATACCCTTTTCGCTTACAGGCACTTCCTACAAGATTGCTTCCTTGACTACCTCTCCAGCCAGAGAGGGTGGAGGGAATAAGGTCCTCCACCTCCATCAGACTCTTTTTACTTATTCCTCCTGTATCACCTCTCTGCTCCCTCACCAACAGTGTCTGTGGGTTCTTCCCAGCCTTGAGACAGGGAATCAATAAAAGGTGAAAGACAATCAAACGTCTCTCAAAATTTTCCCTGGCAATGCTGCATATAAAGAGGAGGCCTTGCAGCTCACTCCACTTCCACCACTGGCCGAGTGCAGCCTGTTCCCTCCATCCCTTCTCACCACCACGTTTCCTTGCTGCTAGCAGTTGCATCTCCCTGAACCTGACACTCTGTTTCATGGACGGTTTGAGCACTCACAACAGGAAGCTTGCATGTATCCTCAAGGGACAAATACTCTCCTCTTTGCTTAGCTTCATCCATGCCTCTGACTTGGCCCATTTTTTGCCACTTTAAACAGTCTCCTCCCTTCCTTGGTGTTTACAGTCCTCAATACACGCAAACTGTTACGTATCGTCGTTTAGTCAAGCTCTACATATTTTGTTCTTTTAATCTCTCCTCATAAATAATACCTTGAGCCCTTTCACAATTTCTACTGCTCTTCTCTGAATTCCCTCCAATTCATCACCCTCCTTCAGCTAGCACAGCACCCAGGTTTGCACGCTAGGTTCTCCAGACTGATCTTACTAAGGCCTTGGATATAACATCAATTGTGTCTCCCCTGTGCTTCATGGCTTGAGATGTTTCTGCATGTACTTGAGTATCTGGATGCCAGGAAAGCTGTCTCACTTCATATATGTGGCACCAGGTAATACAAGTGAAGGCTGTCTCCCCAGGGAGAGGAAGAAGCAGGTTCATGAGAGGTGGGGAGAGGAAGATGTGGACCAGTGGGACAGATGTCCTGCAGCTGAACAAGGGACATGACTACAAACCCTTACATGCTCACACACCTCAAGAAGAGACATCAAGTCCTGGATAGGGAAAAGGTGCATATACACACACACATAAACACACACATGTTCACTTCACGAACAAACCCTCGTACAATCACCTGCATCACACACGAGTGCACACAGGAACACATGCACAAGGATAACACCAGGAGGCAGGAATGGCACACATGTGCAGGGAGACTTTGGGCATGCACACATAACCTGTGCATACAAGAGGACAGGACAAAGTCTAGCAGAAAATGGTGCTCTCCCTGCTCACAAACATACGTGTTCTCATGCATAAACCAATGCTCCCAGAGGAAAGACAGCAGCTCATGGAGTCCTCATAGTAGCCTAAAAACACACAGGCAGCTCTGACCCATCTGGTCTGCAGACTGAACCTATGAGCCATGGAAAGAATGAATACAAATATATGACACTTTGCCTTAAGGCAACTGGTAGCACATGCATCATCCTGAGACAGAGTCTTCATATCTACAGACCCTTCCATGGTGATTACATTATTACCAAAGCTACTCAGAAGTGAGGTGAAAGCTGAGGAGCACAGAGGGGAAGAAAGGGACTCTCTACAGGGGCATCTCTCCCCCTACTCTCTGACCCCCTCCCCTGAGTCATGTTAGTGATGTATTTGCTCCATCTCTCTGCTATCAGACATCCACAGGAGTCAAAAGCACCCAGTTTCTTGCAAACAGTCTTTCCCCTACAGCTTAGCAAAACCAGACAGGTATTAACATTTTGTGAGTGTCAGTGTATAGAGAAGAACACGAATTCTTGGCCCCCAGACACAGCTTCTCACCTCTGTGAAATTCATACTGCACCATCAGCTCCCCAGAGCATCACCTGGAATGAAATTCTGTGCTAAAGGGCTGAAAAGCTGGAGATGCACTCCCTAGAGTGACTGCAGACAGGAAAGAACAGGCCCAGCACATCATCCAGGTCAGCACTGAATGGGCTTCACCTTCAACAGCAGAACAGTCTCACCTGTGGGGTTTTGATCCCATACCTATGTCCATGGCATCTGATGCTATGCTGTAGGGCACCATGTAGCCATACAGACTCCCCAAACCAGTGATGCCTGGGGACCTTAAAAGACTCCCTGCAAGTGGCAACATCTGGGGACAGAACCCATCAAGTCATTCACCTCAACCTGGCTCCTGGTACCTTGTTTCCCACCTCTTAAAATGCCGTGGAAAGAATGACAACTGCCCTTCCCTCCTTCTGTACCTCAGCTGGTCAGCTGGAACTGGGTTTCCTCTTGGCTTGTGAGTGTTGAGAAAATGAGGTCATTTCTCCTCAGTGACAGAAAATTATTTGGTGAGGAAAGCAGTTCATCTCAGGCAATGGCTATGTACCCCTGAGCTGCCCCAGAGACCCTTAAAGAGGAGGTCAGGGCAAGGCAAGGCACGAAACCGACACCAGCTGGGGGGCACAGGAAAGTCAGGGCACAAATGCAGTGCTGCTGAAGTGAGGCTGTAACTGCTGCCAGACCATCTCACCACTGAAGCAAACACAACAGCAGTCCCACACTCATTGTCACCTCCAAAGTGTCAAGCTTGACTCATCTGGGGATTTAAATACAGCACTCATCTGGTTCACAGCTGTGAGAAATCCATCATGATCCAGCAAAGAGAAAGGGCTGGAGGTGGGTCACAGTCCCTCAGTCTGCTCTCTGAGTTCTGCTTTCTCCCCTTCCAGCCCATAGAAAGGATTTCACCTCCCCGCCACCCTGGCACAGGAGGCAGCTCCCATGCATTCCGCTTGCCTTCCCTTCAGTGGCTCGCTCCATGTCCTCCCTCACCATCTTCCCACATGGAAAGGCACTGGGGGACACTGAGCTCTGCTCCTTCAGAACTGCTCAAGCACCCGCTGTAACTCCAGTCTGGGCAATCCTCACCCACAGAACCTGCAGAGCTACCGGGCAAACTCCAGCTTTCCCCACAGTTGCCAGCAGCCTGGGATCCCTCACTGCTCAGGACAGCTCTGCTCCTCCATGCAGGAGGAAGGCAAAACCTCTTCTGTTCCCAGAAAAGGGGTTATTTCCATGGAACACATTTGCTCTGCACCTAAGCTGCTCCTGTCCTAGTCTGGTGTACAGGCATGGCAAGGGCTGCAAGTTTTTTTTGGGACATCACATCCCTTTACCAGAGCAAGGCGGCCCTCATGACCTCACAAGAGTGTGAGGACAGAGAGGTTCCCTGCATGTCCTCTGCCCTCCCTCACACTAATAAAAGAATCAACTTAGCCCAGGTCCATGCTTACAGGGGGCCAAGGGAAAAAACCACACAGTATTTAGGATGAAGGAGAGAGCAGCCAGGTCTCTCTCTCTCAGCAAATGTGCTGATATTTTCTGACACAGCTGATAACAGCACTGGGAGGTTTCAACAGGCCCTGATATGACCAGTAGCTTTTTTCCCAGGTGGGCAGAGCTCTTCACCACTCTTCAACAGAGTCAGATGAGGCAGCTGCACTCTGCCTGGAGCTGCATCTGGCTTCTGACATGACCCAGGTAAGAACAAACATCGCGGGCATCATCACAGCTATGCTTCCCTCCCTTCTGCCTTCCCTGCGATTTTTACCTTTTCGATTTTAACCATAAGCTGCCCCCCAGCAAAAACTGCACCTCTGTATGCCCCTCTTTCCCAAATGCCCTCTCTACCCTCCAAGTGGCTTCTGCTCCACAGCCTAGCTTTGCACCAGCGCAGCGGATCAGACAGCATATTCCCAAATACCCACTTTGCCTGGAGCTGGGTGAAGAGTGGGAAAGGCCGTGCATCCACAGTTCTTCCCTTGGTGTCGTAGTTCTTCATGGGGGAAAAGCGATGAAGGCAGTTTGCTTCATGCCGACAGATCTGCATGCTTGTGTGTTTGGTGCCCTGAAAGCCAATCACCCTCTAAGGAAAATAATGGGGTGAGGAGGCTGGCAGATGGGGAAGGGGTTGGGGGGGAAGGTTTCTAAGTTGGGGAAATCTAAAGTGTCTAGTTCTAACCCCTGGCACTGCATCGGCACCCTTCCACTCCCTGCAGCTTCCTCACTGCTGCTGGTACGGTCTGCACAGAGCAGGGAGGCGAGAGGGGGGCTGTATTTAAATATATTAATAATGCATGCTCCATGCAAATGAAGCTGCCTTTGAATATTACATTAGCGATGCTGTCAGGCTGCGCTTCTAGGGACCCAGGAGTGACGGGATGTGTGGGGACCCGGAAGGGGGGTGTGGGGAGGTAGGGCTCGCCAGAAATTCCCTCACACCCCAGCACAGCCTCCTTTCTCCCCCTCCAGCCCAGCTCCCCCACATTACACACACTCCCACTCCCTCCCACCTCTCTGTGCATGACAAATTCCTTGGCTCACAGAATGCAATGCAGCCAGGCTCCCCAGTCCCCAGGCCCCCTCCAGTGGCACGGTCCCCCCCCTCTGCTCCCTACATAATCTTCCCCCCCTCCAATCTCAGCAATCCTCTCCCTGCTCCGCAGCTTGGTCTATAGCTCTGTACCTCCAGACTGGGGAGAAGGGTCCTGCTCTCCAGCCTTTAGAGGATAGGAAGGGGAGCAGCTCCTAAGTCTGGCCTGCACATGTGCACCCCTTTTGCTTGCAGCCACTGTGCCCGTGTGAGCCCAGAGTGGGTGCCAAAGGACCGCGGGCTGTGCAAGATGTATTTGCCCGCAGCACAGGAGCGATGCTCTCCTCCTCCCCACCACAGACAAGCCCTTCCCTGGGCCCTGGAGAGGGTGTTTGGTGTTTACGCACAGCCAGCCCAGCTCTGTGCACACTCAGACACGGGACACACACACGTGTGCTGCATGCAGGCATGCAGAGCTGGGGCACACCAGCACGCACACCCGAGAGGGCATTACGCACAGCAGCTCCCGAATATGCTGCCTCCTGCAGCATTTGCTGATTTATGCTGTCTTTTCCCAGCCACATCCAGGCTCTGGAATGGGAACAGCGGCAGCTGTGCACTCCTGCCTGTCCTGGGATGAGAATAGGATGCGCCTGTTCGTCTCTCTCCCCCACCCCCACCCCTCCTCCTTCCCCCTCCTTTTGCTCCCATTCATTCATTCAGCTTCTCCTCCTCCCCATCCCATGCCCCAAAGCAGGAAGATCCTTATGCATAAAAATGTGGGCATGCTTTCTCAGGTGGAATAAACGGGCATGTAGACACCCTGCAGGCAATACATATACACTTATATATGCATTCGGGTAGATGTCCTGGGCCCTACATAAACACCCGGCTCCCACCACCACAGACACATTCACACACCCGACAGACACCACGCAATGACTTTTCTGCAGCCAGGCAGTCTCCCAGCAGAGCAGTGTAAGAGCAGAGGAGAGATTTACTCACTCCACTGCATGCAAACCAGGAGAATATTCACACACCGCACACAGACAGACACATGGACACAGACACACCACTGGCCGCAGAGGCTCCCTGACAAAGTTTGCAGAGAGGCAGGGAGCAGGGGGCTGAGGGGTGAGACTGGCTCCTTCTCCATCCCATAACTGCAGGCAATACACAGAGAGGTCTGTCTGTCGGTCTGTCCATGCACATGCATGTATGTGTGGGGGTATATACATCCACCTATAGCTATACCTATACATATACATGGATACACACACGAAGACACACACACACAAAGATATAGATATATGTACATATACATATATCCCCTCCTTTTGCAAGGTCTGAACAAATGCCGACAGGTCAAACCCAGCTGTGTGCAGCAAGCCCTGAACGTATTCAGCATCCCGATCCTATGCAAGAGCACACACATACAAACACAGACACACACTGGACCTGTCTCCAAGCCTCTCTCCCTCCCTCCCTCCCTCCCATCACCCCATGTAGGCATAATCTCCCCACACATACACACACACACCCCCCCCGGGCCAGTTCCCCATCTTCTTTGCACTCACCCCTCGCCTTCATCCTCAGATCAGAGGCATCCAACCCCCAGGGAGTGCGTGCACAAGCTGGAGGAAAAGGGCAGTCCATGCATCCTGCCCTTCTCCCCCTTTTCCAATCTCGGCTGCTTCTCCGAGAGGCAACACGGACGGCAGCCGGGAGCCGAGGACACGCGAGGCAGCAGCACAAGGACTGCACACAAAAACGTGTCACACACACACACACACACACACACGTACCTGCTTCTGGAGGGGCGACTGCTCCCAGCTTCCATGCGGGGCATGACAGAGATGAAGTGGAGGCACAAAAGACCCCGGTCCTCAAGCAACTTGCAGCCCTGCAGGTCTATGTTTGCGGGGGGGTGTCCCCCACTCGTGTCACCCCTTGGAGCTGCGCCGTTCCTTGCCCCACAGCTGTCTCATTCCCGGCCGCACCTAGGCAGCGCTCCCAGCCACGCACACGCGCGAGCACGGCAGGCGGGGATGGAGCAGCAGTCCGGGGAGGGCACGCACAGCCGGAGGATTTGCTGCCTTCGCCGCATCCGCATCACTGGGGGAAGAAGGCAGAAAGGGCTGTATTGGCATTTAAAACGCAAGTGATTAATTCGCCACAGGCTCGGCTGATAGGACTCTGGGACCAGAGCCGGCGGCACTGCTTCTCCCGGCTGGGAAGGCTCTGACAGGCAAAGGACCCTCTCCCATGGAGCCAGTTCCGAGCTCTCCTCGCCTGCACAGCCACGGCTCCGGTGCAGGCGGAAAGGGGTGGGCCTCCACCGGAGACATGAGCACACGCATGCAACAGCTGCTGGGAACTGCACACACACACAAACATACACACACAATTCCCCACAACAGCTGCTCGGGAGCTACACACAACACACAACAGCTTCCCAGGAAAACACGCAAACAACAGCTGCTGGGCAATCACACACGCACACAGAGGCTACAGCTTCTCGGCATTAAGTCACCCACATGAAAATACAACAGCTCCTAGGAACCACACAGCTACAAGCAACAGCTCCCGAGGAGCTACACACACACACACAGCAGCTGTACACCTACTGACACAGGTATGTGCAACAGCCATGGGAAACCACACCTGGATACAAGCCCCTGTGGTATTTGCTAAAAAAATTTGACACATAAAAACGTAACAGGAGGTGGAGAAAACCTTTCATCCACACACAAACACACGCATGTGACTGCTCTGGGGAGATTGTCTATCATACACTTCCTCAAATCACCACCACAGAAATGCAACAGCTCCTCAGAAAGCACTTGGAGCCACATACCCTCATGTACGTCTGGAAGACCTTCCAGCTCCCTCTCCCTAAACCCACACGTGCCATCACCAATGGAGATCTCGCTCACAGTGAGAAACAAGCATCCATGTGCACCAGGTGCTGGGGACTCAGCCACAGCTCGGCCCCCAAATACTTCACGCAGGCAATACCAGCTAGGAAACCACATTACCAAACACAGGGTCGCTCTTAAGAAATTAGTCCCCACTCGCTTGACAGAAAGCAGAAGCACACGTGACAGACATTAATAATCTCTGCATAGACATGCAAGACCACAACTGAAGGGACAAGGTGCACCTCTCTGCACCTCTCACACTCACCACAGCAGTGCAGGGACTGCCTGTCTCACTCAGAGACATGCATGCATGCAACAGCTGAAAAAACTTAGGGACATTGGATGGGAGCTGGCTTCCTGGGATGTACAATCCAGTCTCCTGCTATTCCAGGCAACCACATCATACAGTCTTGCTCAGAAATGTCTCAAGGTCTGTCTGAGTACAGTGAGACTATTTGCTTCCTGCTCAGAAGCCACCTTGAAGACAGAAGCCTGCCCCAACATCTCCATTTACTCAGGCCCAGTTCAAACCCACATGTTCCTGGGACAGCTGACCACGTTCTTCACACTGGCATGCACGAAGCTTGCAAGAACAAATGGAAGTGATCTGAAACCTCCACTCCCACCTGAACAGACACCTCCTGCACCCCTACTCCCCACAAACATAACACACATGCAACAGCTGGATGAAGACATTCCCCTCAGCATAAATACCAACATGCTTGTAGCAGCTTCTAGGTAAACCCTGCCACCCACAGCACTCACATGCACACAGGTACAGAATACACAAACATGTATAACCTCTGATGGGAAACTAATGACTTCCCTCGTGCAATCCAAAAACTGAAGAGGAATACAGCTGACATGCACACACCACTGCAAGCAGCACTGTTATTAAATGTATTATATTAAGGGCATGAAACTGCAGCAGGGGAAGTTTAGGTGGGATATTAGGAAAAGATTTTTCACCCTGGACGTGATTGACACTTGAACAGGCTCCCCAGGGAAGTGGTCACAGCACCAGCCTGACAGAGTTCAAGAGGCATTTGAGCAATACTGTGAGGCACATGGTGTGATTTTTGGGCTGTCTTGTGCAGAACTAGGAGTTGGACTCAATGTTTCTTGTGCGTCCCTTCCAATTCAGGATATTCTATTCTATTCTATTCTATTCTATTCTATTCTATTCTATTCTATTCTATTCTATTCTATTCTATTCTATTTTCTTGTGATGCCTACTGCATCTAAAGAAGCTCACCTGTGGCCCACCTCCCCATTCTGCTAGTTAATATATGAGCACAGAACAATGTAATTGCCCCATCTATCCCATGCCTGCAGCTTTATAGAGGGAAGGTGGGCTCCTGTGACCCTCCTGCACATTTTTTTCTCTATTGGAAGAGAAATAATCTCATGTCAATCCAACCCCAGCAAGCATAGGGCTGCCCCTAATCTTCTCACATGCATACAAGAGCTTCATGGACAGAACACCAAACCAATAAACCTGTACATGGGGAGGCAAACAATAAATATCCCTAAGGGAATGAGTTGCCTCCCTCAAAACACAGGCAAGCACAAAGGAGCCATCTACAAAAGTAGGCCCAGGATCACACACACCAGCTGGATGGCACGAAGAAACAAGTTGGCCCACTAGGCACAAACACACAAAGTCATCAATCCTGTTGAAAATGGCACATAGGAAGCTTATTGTGCCCTCTTGTACTCCAAACCTGCAAACCCAAGTGGGAAAAAACACCCGGACACAAAAATACACACAAAGACACAGACACACTCCTCAGGGAGACAGGCATGCAGCTCTGAGGACACTTCTGGATGTTCCCTGGACCATCTGTAGATATCTGTTCCCAGTGGATTAAATGCCAAAACTACTCACACCTCCTGGAATCAGAGAAGGAAGCTTGTCTTGGCAACTACAGACTCAAGTTTCCTTGTCTTTATCACTTTGGGGTGTTATGACTGTGGGGTATTTCCTCCAAGCTCTTTTGAAGCTAAAAGCTAAAGGAACAGAGACTTGCTTCCATCTCTCTCTACTTCCTCCAAGGACAGACAGTATCTAATTTTGGAGGGTGTTGAAGTAAGAGAAAAGGTTTCCAACTCCAAATTAATGCAAGATTTGTTCCTGCTTGAGTTCCTCCAGGATCATCTTGCAGTCTGTTTGTGATGAGTCTCCCAGAGGCTCTCCTGCTGGCACACATCGCTTCAGGACTCAGAAGTGCTGGGGCAGGATCCTTGTACTACCAGGGCCTCTGGGGGTCAAATGATATTTGCTCATACTCCCACTAACCCAGGAACAACACTTAACTCCAGCAGAACAGAACTGCCCCAAGAGACAAGCAGAAGCAAGTAGCACATTTCCAGCAGTGTGGGACATTTGGGTCCTCAATCTAATTCAAAGCTGGTCCCCCCATGCCTATTTGTTCCATTGCAGATGATCTAGAGGGTACAGAAGCTCACCCCCGTGTTTATTTTGCAGAGGCTCTGACCTTGCCAAAAGCCCTGGAAAGACTGTTGTTTTTTACTTCACAAATAAAAAAAAAAAAAAACCACCAAGAGAGAAAAAAAAAACCTCCTAAGGACGTCATAGATACTTTAAGTCAGCTGCAGAGGTGCCTCATTCCCTATGTCTAGCAGTAAAGAAGAAGAATCACCTTCTAATTAGTTTGTGCTGATGTCTCTGAGACCACTACCTACAGTCAGGCCAGACCCCTCTGCCCCCTTAATGAGGATGAAAACAGCCCCAAAAACCACTTTGGTTTATACCTTTCTGCTCAGCTCCTGCTCTGTTGGGCTGCCACATCCTCTAAGACTGGAGATGCTGTTAGGGGTGAACAAGGGAGCTGACCTTATTAGAGCAATTCCCTAGTGTTGTTCCAACATATGCCAGGGAGCTGTTAAGTCCTAGAATAGCCCAGAATCCGGGAATCACAAAAGTGATGATAAAACTGATTTTTTAACCCTCTGTGCCCAGCCTGGAGATTATGGGTTCAATGGGGACGGTACCTACGCTCCTTGTAGGGAGCAGGGGCTGGGAGTGCAGCCAGCCATCCTCCCTCTCCCCCCTCACCTTGTGCCATTCACCCCCACAAGGAGGGGAGGGCTGGGCAGGGAAGGCAGCCACGCAGCCAGCCTGCACTGCCTTCGGTGTGCGCTGCCAGGGACGGGAGCCTCGCTGGCAGCGCTTCCAGCTCACGGAGCCGGCACATCAGCCCTTCTCCCTCTCTGCCTCTTCCCCTGCCCGTGTGGCCGTCTCCCACCAGGGTACAACTGGGTCCCACGGGTGGGGAAAACAGGCCGAGGGAGAAGGCTGGGCTCTGCCCTCGTTGCAGTCAGGATCTCTCCACTGATCTATACTGCGGTGAGCAGTGACAGATTGATTTTACAGCTCTGCTTGCAGCCGGCCGCTGGCCCTGGGCTGTGGATGAATCAGCTTTCTCTGGTCCTTGGCTTTTATTTCATTATTTTACTGCAACCTCCCTCACAGGCAGCCGAAGAGGGAGCGACAGGGAGAAACATGAAGTTGGCAGATTTCCTTCCCTGCTCGTGTGCTCCCAGCCTGCCTTTGGGACTCCAGGAGGAGGGAGGGAAGGGATTGTTTTCCAGGAACTGACATCTGTGGGAATAAAGACATGAGGCTCCTTCTACATGGGTAGATGCAGGTTGCAGTGGCTGTGGGAGACAGCAAGGACTGCGTAGGCACTGCCCAGCATGAATGGTTCCTGCTCTGCCACGACAATGCCTCCATCCTTGTCACATGGAGGGGGGCCCAGTTTTCAATACACGGGCAGCATGTTTGGATATAACAATGCACTCAATCCATGAGTGCATTGGACACTAATCTGCTTACAGACTCCAGCATGGAAGTGCTTCCAGGTTCTTCTCTTATAGCTGTGGACATAGAGGAGGGGGAAAGGGCAGAGCACTGCTGTCTCCATTAGGCTGAGAGGTCTCGGGTCATGCCACAGATACAAGGTTCTTCTGGAATGAGAACAGGCATAGAATTGACCTTCTTTCCTCTCCTGGATGTGGATATTGCAGACATTGTCCACAGAAAGCCAGTTCTAACTCTCCTAGTTCTTGCACCACCAAGAACAACAATGAACTCAAGCAAGGATGAAGAAAGAAAATCAAAGGGCAGAAGAGTGTTGGGCTTTTCCAGCTCTGGTCTGGAACTACAGTAGGACAGTTCAAGCCAGACTGGTCAAGCAGTCTGGAGGCAGAAGAGCAGAGAACAGAAGGACCAACCAAAGTGCAATAAGTGTTCCTCTCCGCACCCCCAACACCTCAGGAGGGAGTAGGAGCAAGTATCAGCTCTATCAGACTTGCATCTGAAAAAATCCCTTTGTCAGAACTGTAGATCTACTCAGAGGGCCCCTCACCCGTGCTGGCACCTGCTCTGCAAGAGGAGGAGTAGCCAAGGGAACCCAACACCAATTTGGTCTGTTCTGGCCTTCTTCCCACACGTTCACCTTCCAAGAGGGGCTTCACATCACCACGGGTGGTACTTCCATTGCAGTGGGTTCAGGATGCCTTGGAGCTTTCTCCTGCCTTATTCCAGAGCTCTCCAGCAATACAGACTGCCTAGGGAAGGAGCGTTCCTCAGAGGACAAATGTCTGAGGACAAACAGCTAAAGCACTGCGTCATTGGGCTCCCCCAAGCTCACATATCCTTTCTCTCCACCTGCGCCTGAGCAAGCATCAGAGAGTGGCCTTGAAGGTGGTCAGCACAGCTCAAACCATCAGAAGGCAAGGGCCTTTTGATCTGCAAAGATCAAGGTGTGGGAGGGGAAAGGAGGGGAATCAAGACAGGAAAAGCAGAAGAGAGAGGCTTCCCAGTGGTCTGTCCCAGGAAGAGGGAGGGAGGCAGCAGTCCATCTCATGCACTTTGTGCAATCTTTTAATCTCTTGGTTTTTAATCTTTCACATCAAGAATGAGACACATCATTAAAAGTAGAAGAAATCCCAGTTGGAAGGGAGATGGGGATGGTGAAGGAGACAAAAAGTCCTCTTACTTTTAAGCCTTCTGCCTTGTTGCCTTTCGCTGTGTCTCTCCCCTCCTTCCTTTTTCCTCTCTGCTTACAAGCAGTAATATAGGTGACCTGGCACTGGGGGCCTCAGCACCTGGAGAAAGGGCAGTGCCATGGCCTGGGTGTGGTGCAGGTCAAGCCCTCCCTTGGTGACAGTGAGGGTGACCCACAGGCTCAGTGACCCAGCTCCGCTTGAAAAGCTCTTCTGCAGCCAGAGAGACAAACAGCAAACATTATCCACCAGGTTTCCCCTTGTCAGAGACAGGGTGACCTGTAGAAGCCAGCCCACCCCTCATCGGGAGCGGAGAGACAAGGTTTTGGAGGGCAAAGGAGGACCTGGTGGCACTGACTGACTTGTCCCACAGCCTCAGGCTGGGCACTCCACATCTCTGCTTCTCCCATCTGTCCAATCCCGTGGATAACAATCCTCACCTCAGAGGGTGATTGAGAGAGGTTAATGAATTAACATTCGTAAAAGCTTTAGATAAAAGGCTAAGGATTATTACTGTTGTTATGCATGGAAACAACTCCTAACGAGCATTTCCCATCTCCTGCCTCCTGTGAGCCTGGGGGATCATCTGACACAGATCCTGCCACACAGGAGCTCCCCTAGAGATGGAATTACAGGGAGAGGGCTGCAGGCTGGCAGAGACACTAATCAGGAGAAGACAAATTGGGGCCACTCCATCAACCAGCGACACGCCGGGCTGTGGGGCCGAGAGCCTCTCCACTCACTCTCTAATGACTGGTGACAGGTCCATGCCACTCCCGTCAAAGTTCAGCAGGAAAAGGCTGCTGACTTCTGACCATAGCAAGCCTGCCCCTCCTCTTGCCCTTTCAAGGCTGTCGACTGACCCAAGATAGATGCGCATGGATTTGCTTTAAGGAAAGCTTAATCCTAAAAGGAGACTTCTGTGCTGCTGGCTTGTGGCATGACACAGGAACAGGCCAGGCAGGCATTCCAGTCAGAGGCACAGGAAGAGGCTAGCTGGGATCAGATTTCGGTGTCTTAAACCTTGAGCAAAATGTTTTCTAGGCTAGGGATGAGAAGTAATTCAAAGCAGAAGTCTTAACGTTGTACATCTCTCCCTTACACACAAGTATAACCTCAAGGGAGAAAAGCCCTCCCTAACTCGCCTGCTATAAATACACCAAACCACTTAAAATGGCTGCGTTAAGAGAGCTGGTAATTTGATAGTGGTCTCCACTTAATTAGATTAGGCTCTTCTTGAACTCAAGGGCTGAAAGCAGCTGATCCTCCTTTCCTTTTCAGTATTATCCCGTCATCTGCCATGCAGGAAATTATTGTACTCACCCATGTCTCAGGCAGCCGGATCACCAACCACATCTGTGCCACACGGCGCAGAGCTCCAGGTCCCAGAAGAGAGTGGCTGCACCAGCACAGTGCCCTGTCTGGGCTGCTCAGCACTGCTGAAAGTAAACAGCGCTGTGCACAGCTTGGTGACAAAGTTCTTCAATCGTGTCTGGGGCACAAATCAGCCTCTCTGCACGGCAATGGGTGGGAATTACACTTGAGCTAGGCAAATAGCAAACAGCACAGTTAGTCCCCC
Source organism: Vireo altiloquus (assembly GCA_013396875.1). Classification (NCBI taxonomy): domain Eukaryota; kingdom Metazoa; phylum Chordata; class Aves; order Passeriformes; family Vireonidae; genus Vireo; species Vireo altiloquus. The sequence goes on along the minus strand of VZRF01008470.1, from coordinate 1,682,456 downwards.
CTGCAACAGGAGACCAGAGGACAGCATTATCTTGGTCTTCTCAGGAGACTAGAGCAGATGCTAATAAACCATAGACATGGCCAGAATCTTTTTTAAAATGTCTCGTTTGCCTGACTTCTCACTTAGAGGGAAATAAGTGACCCATTTGTAGGTTACTGGAGCTATTTGACAGAGTCTGTGCCTGAACATCATTGACAGTAAGACAGAAAGTCACTTGGAAGGGAGAGGTGAAGCTGTTCTGGTCTTAGGACAGTGAGTCGACTTCATCAACACTTGAGTCTCCCTAGCAATGCAGTCAGCCAGTCGTTATCTTTTTCCCAGGAGTCTAATCCAGTTCTCACTCAAACAGGATAATTGTGGCACTGCTATTAAACTGCCGTATTGGACTGATGACCTTCCTATCCGGGTCTTCCAGCCTCTGCTCAGTGAACTTTGTTCTGTCCCTAGCAGGGCTGCATTCTGCCCCCTCCACAAAACACCTCCAGACTTGGAGAATTAAACTTCCCAGACCTTTTGCTCTCCTTCAACAACGGAGGAAGCTTGGTTTAACAACAGACATTTTTCTAGTCAGTAAGTTCTTAGTTAATAATAAAATATATGTCAGGTTGTTTTGTTGTGGTTTGGGGTTTTTTTTAAATCCTCTTTTTTTTGTTAGTTATTCGGTTTGATTTTTTATTTTACCTCGTTAATGTAGTGGTGATTTAGATGCAGTTTCCTCTCTCTGCTGCACTTAATGAGTCGTCAGCTTTATTCACTCTCACCCGCATCCTCATGGGAGCATGCTTTGATTTTCTAGTGGGTGCATGAAAACACAGATTAAAGCAATTAGACAGAAATAATCTTAGGGAAAGGGGAAAGAGATCCAGAGCACCTAATTATACCATTTTAATCAAGATACAATTATGCAGAGACTTTTATAGATTATAAATTAACCAAACTCCAAAGGCAGGGAAAAAAATCATTTTAAATATGGTTCATTATGCTTGTTGTTTCTGTCTAGTGAGCTCACTAAAACTGGACTTCAGGGTTCATTTGGAAAAAAGTTCTGGACAGGACTGTGCAGAAATGGAGGAGAAATAGACTCAAAAGACCCTGCTTGCTAGGATCAGGGTCTGGAAATGGCCTCTGAAGGAAGGTGGGGAACCACAGCACATTTCTCACTCACCGATCTCACCAGTCTTTGCTCAGTGAGTAGGTGTACCTGCTGCTCAGCCGGGCTTGACTGAAGACCTCCAGCTGCCTGCATGGCTCAGGTAAGGAAAGCCTCAGTTTGGGTCTGGGTCTTGCTTTGCCCAAAAAGGCTGTGCCGAGCTGCCAACGAAGGACTGTGGGTACTGTAGTCTAAGGAGCAATTTTCCAAGCTACAAACATTCCAATTAGAAACACAGTGAGTGGGCAAACAAAACACATCAGGCTGGATGTGTTTTCTTCTGAACCCTGGAGGAACTTAAGCCAGCTGCTCCAGATTTATAGCTGCTCCAGATTTATTGCAGCAAAACCACAAGGCACTCAGGCTCTCAGAGCACGTAGGAAGGTGCTCTGCTCCTGCCATCTCTGCAGAGGAGACAGGGAGACCCCCACCCCACAGAGCTCCAGGGAGTCCCAGTTTCCCATGTAGCTGTCATGCTGACTTTATGATGGGGAAGGTGTCCAGACCTCAGGCAGAAGCAGGAGGCCAACTCAGGCACCTCTGACTGCGGCTGCAGCCCAGAGAAGACTGCGAGGCATCCTGCTGTTCGCTTCTGCCTCGAGCGCAGCTCGAGAGATGCCTCCTGCGCTGGCGTGTGGCACTCCTGGAGCTGCTTCCAGGTGATGAGGAGACAGGAGAAGGCTCACCGCAGTGATCCTCGGCTTCCTGAGAGGTTTGCCAGCAAGTCTCCTGAAAGGTTTTGCTGCACTGCGGCCTGTGCAAAACACTTTTCCAGAAGTGTCTGCTGCCAGGCACCTCTCACAAGGGAATCTCAACCCATCGGGGCTTCCCTGCATGGCCATGGCCACGCTGTGCCATAAGCAGCAGTGCTGAAATGGCTCCTGCCTTCTCCTTTCTGGGCAACGCTCGCATTTGCCAAAGGAACCCCCCTGATCATTTCCCGCCTGCGAGTCAGTCCTGCTGACACTCTGACTGCAACATGAGGATGGCTGGGATGTGCCCAGAGCTGGTCTATCACAGTGACATGGAAATCACCAGGATAGGCATCTCGGAAAGGAAGGGGATTGATGGGTCCTACTATTGAGCCTGAGGCTCCAAGGGGTGAAAGGCAGCTGCCCTGTGCCAGAGCCCTGCCGCACCCACTGCCTCGGTGGGGAAAACCCTGGGCTGCGTGCACTGTACCTCCCATCCGTGTCCGTGCCCGAGTGAGCTGATGGAGACAGACATGGGAGATTCCTGGGACATCTCTCCCTTGCATCCTCCTCACCCATTTTCCCCTTCCCCCTCCTGCAGCGACAAAAACACGGCTTGCAAGGCTGCTGCACTTTATCATCATCGCCTCCTTCAGCCAGGCCAAAGCCCCAAAGGGCCGTGGGGTTTTGGGGGCGGCCCCGTTCCCCCCGGGAGGGCTGGGTCTGGTGGGCGAGCGGTGGTACCGGAGTGCCCTCTGCTGGCCCCGGTTCCGGACATATGGCCTGTCCGAGCCGCGCACACCCCCAGCAGCCCTGGAAAGCTGGGTCTCAGCTTGCCCCCACCATGCCCCAACACCCCTGCCATGGCGGGCACCTCTCCAGCAGCCACACGGAGCCCTGCCCGTGCTCCCAGAGGAGCCAGCATGGTGGGGAAGCGGGGACAGAAATGATCGCAAGCCAGCGATCACTCTCCTCCTCACCGAATGCTGCAGCAGAGATGTGGCAGAGACTCCCGGCGGCCTTTGGGATATGCGCCCCATTCCGTGGGAGGAAAAGTCCATCCCCTCCTCCTTAGCCCCAAGATGTGAGAAAATGAGAGTGGTGGTGAAAGGGGCAGAGGAGGAGCACTCTAGGCTTGGTGCCATTCAAATGGTTGACCCTGTGAATGAGCCTCCACAGAGCTGGGGCAAAACATCCTGAACATTTACCTGTTCCAGGTGTTTGGGAGCTTCCATCACACTGGGATGTGCATGCATCTTATTCTCTTATTCTTTATGCCAAATTTTCCTGCAGAGCTCCCCTAGACAGCTCCCAGTGTTTTGACTATCCTAATCTTCCATGGTGAAACTGGCAAGGAAAAATGGAATCATTCTGCCTGGACCAAGGACACCGAGGTTCAGACCCATCCATGGATTCCCAAATTGTGCAAAGAAAGCTCCCACGACTGTGTACACAGATTGGGGGCCTGAAGTCCCTGGGCATCGATGCTGATTTACATCAGCAGAAAACCTGACATGCCATCTCTGGGCTCTGGAACTACAGAAGTGACCTTCAGTTGCTGTCAGGAGTGGAGAAAAGGAGAGAGTGAGATGACAGCCCAAGGAGCTCAGGTCCCTCTCTGGAGCTGGTCACTTAGTGCTTTGGCATGTAAGCCATTCAAGCAGGGATCACACTGACCTGACAGACAAGAGGTGAGCTAATTAGCAGTGCTCTTCTCAGGCTCCTTCCAAGCTCAAGTGCTGCAGACATGCTAACTACCAGGTCTAGTTACCATTCAAGGCAACTATCAGCTGGAAAGAGGTAATGGAGACTGGTTATCCAGGGAGATGACTTGAGTTTGGGTCTGGGGGTGTGATGAGGTATTTGGGGGCCTCTGAGGGAGAGATGCAGTGAGGTGCTGAACATGCCAGTATGAGTGGGCCTGCCAGAGCAGAGAGGAGTCCCAGAGGAGCCCTGGAGGAGAATCCCTGAGGAGAAACTTCCTCCCACATGTCATGGGTAGGCAGCTGAGCCCTGCAAGCACTTCCATCAGGAACTGCCCTTTATAAATATTACAAACAGTCACAGAAAAAAAAAGTCATATGCAGTGGAAGGAGGGTTTTTTAAAGGAGAAAAAAAGGTGTCCTGCAGTCTCATCAAGTGGAACAGTGCTGTGCCCTGCACTGGAAGAAAACATTGAAATTGCTTAGATATGCAGTACATCAAAGGATTTCATCATGGGACTAACACGCAGCGTTGCCACCCTCGCTGGGACTGCTTGTGGTCTTGAAATGCTATGCATGGCAGCTCTCTGCCAGGGAGGGAGATGTGAGTGGATACCATTCTTTCCTGGCCTTCATTAGAGTAATGTAAAAAAATAAGCTGACAGCATCCAAGGTGAGGAAAAAACTTGCCTTTCCCTCAGCTTTTCATTAAGCACTGCTGAAACCACTGCCCTCTCTCCCTGTCTGATAGCCATCTAAATGTCGAGCCACAGACAACGAGGAGCCAACCTCTGCTCCTATTAACCCCCAGTGCTGAAAAATTGCAGGGCAGAAAAACTACTTTTCCCAGTAAAAATGTAAATGTCACTTTACAGAGGACAACTACAATTTGACAGAAAATCCATTGCCTCTTCCAAACACTGTGAGCTCTTTTGGGTCCCATGCCGTGGCTTGTTGAGCAAGCAAGGTGGAACACAACTGCTATTTTTCCAGACCAATCTACTCAATCTCCATCTGCAGTCCATTTATCTGTCACTGGATGGGCCTGTCACTGCCACAAGGGCTCCCATTTTAAAAAAAGCACCAAAAAAAAAGTGAAAGGTGAAAGTGAAAAGCTGAAAGCCTAGTGAAAGCCAAGACCTCCTTCCTTTCTCCTCACCAGACAAATTCAGATCCCTAAGATGTTGGCATGGATCCCATTCTCCATGGTCCCCTGGCTAAATCCCAACCAAAGTGGTGTCAGGCTGGGAGTTCCCTGGGCTCCTCTAAATGAAAATGATTTTCTGCAACTGAAATTGAGATGCCATTATCCCAAACTGGATCACTTCCAAGTAGCACAGAAGCCTTCAGCCTGTTTTCTCACCCACTAGGTACCAGCTCCTCCCAAGTAAGTCAATACACTTCACTGGTGTCCTGCAGCAGTGCTGGGGAAGAGCTTCAGGGACATCTCAGGGTCTGCAAAGCTCCCAGGGGGAAGAAGCCTGTGCCATCAAAACTGGACTTTCAGAAGAAGAGCTGAGAGACAGAAATCCATGCTGAAGTCCTGGAACAAACCCTGACTACAACTCTCTTCTTTCCCTCAAGGTCTCTATGGCTTTCTTCCCCATTCCCAGACTGGTTGTTCTGGGTTGGCACAGACCACATGGGAAACAAAAAAAAGAATTCATCTGAGATACAGGAAATGCTTTCTATCAGAGCTCTAACCAATCCACCCATCCATTAGTCAGTGACTCCCACTGTCTGCCAGACTGCTTTAATTCCTTCTCTGTGAATGCTTCCTGCCTTCATCACCCGGGAAGTTCCTCCTTAGATCAGGCGGAAGGCATGGGGCAGTGTCTGAAGTAGTTAACTCCCCCTGCTGAGGATGCCAAGCTCCAGCAGCCATACAAGGGTTCCAAAAAACAAGAACACTCCAGGTATTCTGCACCTGATGTCAACATGCAGCACTCCAGGTCACAGAGGGCTCTCAGAGAAACTCACAGCACTGTGGAAATAACCACAGAGAAACAACCAGGAGAGGGAATGGAAAAAAAAAAAGAGAAATAAAAAGAAAAGCAGAAAAAATGCACACATTTGAGGGCAGAAAAAGCACAAAGAGCAATGTGGAGACGCAGAGCAGCAGAAAGTGAGCAGATGAAATGATGTTCACAGAGACCTGGCTATAGGGAAAGAAAAGGGGAGGGAGGCATGTAGAGGGGAGAGCACAGATGCAAGGAAAGAGAGCACGGAAGAGAAGGGAAGGGGGGAGTCAGACAGTGAGAGAGGGAGGGATCTGGAGGGATTGCCTGATGTCAAATCTGATAGAAAAGAGGATTTATCTGCAAAAATAACCCAGATCTAAGCCACAGCTTCAGAGCAGCTGCGTGCACAGCCACAGCACTATTTGCTCTTAAGTAAGAGCAAAAATGAGCTGGTGCGGGTTGCAAGGCAAAGCAGGGTCGTGCCACACCAGGAGGCTGCCCATCCCAGGCTGCCCATCAGCCTGGACCAAGACGAAAGGAAGGCAAGGCAAGGGAAAGAAAGAAAGACAAGGCAAGGGCGAGCAGGGGCGGCGAGTCCGTCCCTGTCCAGGGTGCTGACCAGACCCGGCCCGCTCTCCTCCTCCTGCCCCTTCCAGTCCCAGAGGGCAGCGGCCACTCGGGGGACTGCAGGCAGACGGAAGCAGTGTGCTTCCCGGAGCGAGCTGAGCAGCGGGGAAAGAAACACACAGCCAGTTACAAATAAAAGATATTTTCCCCATCCCTCCCTCCTGCCAGTAATTTCAGCAGCGGGGCTGGGCTTTCTCAGGGCAGGACTGGATGCCCAGCAGGAGAGTGTATGCTCATGGCTGGGGAAGTGAATGAGCATAAGGCACCTCAGGAGCTGCATTTCGGACCTGTCTGGATAGGTCATTCTATGGATTGGACATCCTCTCCGTGAAGGACAGCCCTCACTCCTCCTTGGGCTAGGCTCTCAGTACTCCTAGCCTGTGTTATCCCGGACAAGTCTGGGTGCTCTCTGCCCCTGTTGCTGCTGCATCCCAGGCTGTCAGAGATTGAGATGGGAGGATGAACTCACAGCTATCCCACCTGCATCTGATCTGTCCAGATTACATGACCAGGAATTGGCAGTCACACAAGCACAGTGTGTGTTGGGCCACATTTGCCACCAGGGAGCTTTTGGTGAGGAGGTTTCACTCCATGGCCTTGATGTTTACAAAAGGCTTAGTCTGAAAAGAGGTCTTAAAACCACGGTCCACCCACAGGTGGACAGCTGCTCTGCTCACACAGCAGTTTGAGCTGTAACTGTGGACTGCCAAGTTATTTTCAAAGATGAAAGGGCTGGAATGGAGCTTAGCCTCCTCTGCCCTTAGCTCCAGGATGTGTCTCTGCCTCTTCCCAAACACATCCTGGCCTCACCAGGCCATTTTTGTTCCAGAGAATTACAGATCAGCTGTCTTACAGAGGAGAAAGAAGTGCCCAGGACCCTGACAGAGCTGCTCAATGGGCATCCACAAATGGTGTTGGCACAGAGTTGCAGAATAAACCTGTATTTTCACAACCAACCTGGTACCAGAGCTTTGCTACCAGCAACCAGGTTTTCAATTCTAGCACCGGTAGTCTGGACCAGAACAATGTGTTTTAAGAGCCAGCTGGACAAACATCTGACAGAAAGGGTAGAAGGGGGCTGGCCCTGCTGCAGGATTAGATAACCTCCTGATAGCTCAGCACCTCGTTCACTCTCTGTGATTCTGTGACCAAGTCGGAGTGCACAGTTTCCACTCACACAGATCATTGTGCTACCAGATTAGTAACAACACAAACGTTTCCTTCCAACACTGAAATCTTGCTTATACTTCACATGTATCAGGAACCTGATTTGGCAGGAACATGATTCATGCTATATCTGTGTAACAGCAAGCACAAGTCTATAAGCACCTTTCACCAGCTCACCACAAAAGGCAAAATGACCTCCAGGGATACAGATGCAGGGCATTAGCTGAGTCCCAACTCTCCTGTGAACCAAGCAAATCAGGGAGCTTTTAATCAACTGGGTCCACATTACACGAGGATGTGCTGCCTGTCAGCAAGCCAGCCCCATCTTTTGGGATCACTGAAGCCAGGAATATCAACCAGGAAGAATCAGTACAGAACAGCACAGTCCCAGCTCAGCCAGGATAAATTAGCTGCCTTGTGGCATCTCCCCCAGCTCTGCTCTCCTCAGTTGTCCTGTGCCCAGTAGCTCTCCGGCTGAGTAGCCAGCCCTCTCTGGTGGGCCAGTGCCATGTGTTTAAGTTGGAACATTACTCTCCAGTTCTACAAAATTGGATTAAGGGTCAGACAATACTGACTGTTATTTACCTTTGATTAAAACCAGCCCTCCTCCCTCCCGGGCCAGAGAGACCAATGTTGCTGTTATTTACTCTGCTGCCAAACCTGTAGTTCAATCCCTGCCCTGCGGCACTCAATAAAAGCCAGCGCGGAGGTGCGGCTGTGCAGCAGGCAGGGCTGAGTGGGTGGAAGGGGAGTGATTATCCAGGCCACCATGTCCAGTTTGTTTCTTTTGCAGTCAGACTCAGGCTCAGCAAGGACAGGGGTGCTCAAAGTGCCTGCCTCTGTGGCTTGTGAGACTGATACAAACCCAGCCAGGGTGACCCCAAGCAAGCCCTGTTTGCCCCCATGCCTGTCTCTGGTCCTCTCCCCTCAACAAATCCCCACTACCACACAGCTCCCCTTTTTGTTCACGTCCTTCTTTCTCTCTCTTCCCTAAGCCTCCACCTTCACATTCAGCCTCCCCTTCCTGCCAAGGCCCCCCTGCCTCCCCTTTCTGCCTTTTCCTCTCTTCTGCTTCCACTCCTTCCCACCCTCTTCCCCCCAATCCCTTTCTCATTCGTCTCATTCTCCTCCTTCCCTCTCCCCCACTCTCCAAGCCGCTATTCCAGGACAATAGAGCAGATGGCAGGCTGTTTGTTTTATATGTCCCTTTGGAAAATCAGCTCAGCTGTTGAATCTGCGACTTTTGCTAAAAACAGACACCGTCCAATACAGCTGANGGCCCTGCTCTCCCCACCAGCTGCACCAAGACCCTGTCTGCACCCCACACCATGGCTTTGGGAAACAGTCCTGTCAGAGAGCCCAGAGAGGAGCTTCTCCCCTGCAGAAAAACCACCATGGCAAGCAGAGAGAGCTTGGCCAGCTTCTACAGCCTCACTTCAGCCAAAGCTGACGGTGATGTGGGAAAGGTGGGGCAGTGTGGAAGGGGCAGACTCTTGTCAGCACATCCATCCTGCTCATTGCCCCAGCCTGCTGCTTCTCTGAGTGCTCTGGAAGCTGATTTAGGTGGGGTGTGCTTAGGCAGAAGATGACAGCACAGAGCAGAAGCTGATGCTCTTTGCCAGCCCCATATCTCCTCCTCTGTTACCAAGGGAGCCATGAGTGAGAAACCACCGGCCAGCAGCGAGTGTGTGTGTGGAGAGAGGAAGACAGTCCTTGCCTTTTTCTTTCCACCTTTCTCCTCTTTTTTTTTTGAACCCTTAAGCCCCAAGTTACTGGTCATCAGGCCACCATTCATTATTGGCCAGCACAGCCACAAAGAGGATGTAGATTTTTCTGGTTCTTTCTCTTATCCAAGCCACTTGCTTCATCCCTCATCTCTCCCTTCACATGTGCTTATATCAAACATCTTTCATATCTTCATGGTATTTCTGGGTGGAAAGGAAATTCTGCTCCTGAACTCTGCTCCTCCTTGGCCCAAAGACCATCTCCTTCTCCCTGCTTAGACACGACAATAGTGTCTCATCAATCCTATAAGCCCTCCCCTTCTTCCCCACCCTGTCTCTGCTTGCAAGTAATTCAGAGTAGGCACCCTGTCCAGCATGAAGCACAAGCTTGCCTTGGCTCAGAACCAGGGCATTCTCTGCCAATGCAATTGCTGGATATTCTATGGCATACCCTACATACAACATGGCCAAAGGCACCAGCTGCAGATTTTCTCTGTGCCCCACTTCTGGGGGTGGGATGGGGAAAGCAGAGTTTCAGAATAGCAGCACCTCTCCCCATCCAAATGCCCTGTTTCGTCACACTTCTTTTTCCTACACTGCTAAAATAAACACTGTCTTGTTTTCAAGCAGTGGCAGAAGGGTCAGGGCCAGCAAATCCTGTTTAATTTGTTCTTAAAGTTCACTCTGGATCAGATGCAGCTCCTAACAAAACCAAGAGAGGCTTAACTGAGGCACAGTCAGCTGTAAAATCGGAAGAGGCTCCTTAGCCTTGCAAAATCCCGGAAGACAATTTAAACACAAGAGATAGGCAAGGAGCCCATTCTTGGGGTCTGTAATTAATCACTTACAGTTCAAACAGGGAGAAAGATAAGTTCCCAGCTTTCTTGGAGTCCAAGCTGGGTCAAACAGGAAGGGAAAAGAATCTCAGGCTGTCAAGGAACAGCCTTAAACAGGCAAAGCCATCTGAGCAACAACAGCTCAGTTCTGCACTCCTTTAACCTCCCTGGTATTTAGGCAGAAAGTCCACAGGAGAAATCCCTGCATCAGCTGGTGAGAACAGGCACAGTTACTTGAACATTTATGACACTGCTCTTTTTCCTGGCCTTGCTTATGTCTGTGGCAACACCTGCATCCTCTTCAGTGGAGCCCCCATGACGAGCACTACTTGGCACAGGAGAAAGTTCCAGTTAGTCTGAGATTCCATCTCTGGCACCAACTGCTAGCAGGTTCCTCAAGGAAGAACCTGTGACCATGTACTTACTGAATGGAGTAGTCACAGTCACCCACCCTCCTTCAGCTTTGCATCCATCCCAGAAGCATGGAGAGCCAGCTGTCAAGTCAGGTTTTTCAGAGATTGAAGACAAAAAGAAATTTAACAAATTAATTCAAAGAGCTGCTGATCCCACTCTGGACTGTCTGAAAAGCCTGCACTGTAAGCAAGGGCAGAAGAAGTATCAAAATTAAGAAGCTAAATCTGTTGTAAGCAAGTGACTATTTTTTTTTTTTTTGCTGGCCAGCCTTCGCGTACGAAGATCCGGGGGAGGCCTCTTTTCTTTTCAGACCTCCCAGCCTGCGCACTGGATTTTTTAGGTGAGACACAGGGCGCGCAGATCTGAGCCCACCCTTTAATCCCGAGGTTCAATCTGCCGGGCCAAAGTGATTCTGGACAGTGGCAGCTGAGGTCCTCCTCAGGATGTAGGCAGATTGCCCCCTTGCAGGGCTAACGAGCTCTGCCTGCCCGGGGAGCAGCCTGGCCAGGATCGAACCTGGGCCCTAGCAATTGCTATGCCATGTGCTTAACCACTACACCACCAGGGCTCCCTAAGCAAGTGACTATAATACTGATGAAAAGTGTTACACTGACTTATCTGGAGTGTTATTAAACAAAGAAGAGGTTCAGGGCCAACCAAACTGATCTCCCCTCTTCCAAGGTGAACTCTGTCTCACAGGCTGCCATCCTCGGTATCACTGGTGAGTTGCAGTTGTGCTGATCACAAAAAAACACCCAGAGCTGGGGGACCAGGCAACACCCCCTTTCCTGCTCTTGCTGGGCAGCCCCCAAACAGCATTTCCAATGCACTGTTAAAATTCCTGTGCTCCTCCAAGGCCCCGCTTGGTGGTTTCTTTCCTACCAATCTCCTTTCTTCTTGTTCCTATTTCTCATCTTTTGACTCCTGTCTAACAAACTGCTTGTCTTTTGAAGGCTGCTTCTTAAGCAAGAAGCCTGGGGAGAGAGCTGAAGGCTGCAATCTGGGTACAAGTTGGGTAAATCCCACAGTGGCTCAGGAATCTGTTTTTCTTCGGCAGCTGAGCTGTTAAGAGGAGTTGGCACCAGAGACAGAACCATTGTCTAGTGTTGCTATTCTTCTCTCTCCCCTTCAAGTCTTTAGCAACAACTGCAGTTTCCCACCTATTTCAACTAACTTCTCTTTCCCCCTAAAGATAGTCATTAGCATTTTTTTTGCACTGTCAAATAGGGCTTTTCTCATAAAAATTCTTCATGCTAAGGGGAAAGTGAAGAAAAGATATTGTTAACATGAAAGCTTTACTTAATATTTTACATTTCAAATACTGTAACTGCCTTTTCTTTCCCCTCCTTCTCCTTTTTCTGAATTTTCAGTATACAGTTTAAACATCATTAATAGTGTTGGTTGCTATGGTGTTGGGCAGGCAGAGGTGTCTGTACTTGAAACCTTGAACTACACTTAATGTTGTACAACACCAGGGTCATGCCAACACCCTTGACTTTGACCCCATTTTTCCCAGTAAAATATAAAGACCATATCTCCATTCCTTTTCATTCTTGGGAGAGGGCTTTTTTTTTTTTCTTTTGCCTTGCAATGAGAAAAGGAAGTGTGAGCTAGAGAAAGGTAGAGATATTAAAAAAAAAAAATACAAATTTAATAGACCCAGCGGAACCTTTCCAAAATCTTTGTTACATCAAGAGAAAGAGAATAAAAAAAGACAGCCCCCTGAAAAGTTTCACATGAGATTGTTTCTCATTTTCCCAAGAAGCTAAACATTTTAATAAACTGGGAAAATGAGACTGTAAAACCACAACATCTGACAGCAAGCCCCAGGGGCAGGAACCATTCCTGAAACTAATTTTAACTCATGTTTTAACGTTGATCAGATTTCATGTGGTGAATGTCCCATTAAGCCGTCTCTCTGTTCTTAGAGAAAACCTGGTTTCTTTTGTCGACTCAGAAGCTATTTTCTTTCCAGCATATTGTCGTCACAGGCATAGCAGGACTTTTCTGTCATTCATTTCTCTACAGCCCAAGAGATGCCCTGCCCCAGACATCTTCTCATCTGTTCTGTTTCCTTATGAGACAAGACATTTTCCACAAAAGTGGCACTTAACTGCTCCAGCAACGAAGCCCAGTCTTAAACAGGTCCCCGTGCAGCCACTCAAGGACTCAACCCATTAAATATCTGATCTCCAGCCATGCAAAAGGCACCATGTCAATTCAGACCAGCTGAAGCTAGGATCCAAAGCAAGCTTTCAGTTTCTCTGCTTTGCTTTTACCCCAGGGAAGTGAAGCTGCTGTAACAGTTTCCTCATATGACTCGCATTTTGCTCTGTCACCAGGACATCTACAGGCACGACCAGCTTTTTAGTTCAACGTCTCTATTAACATCTGCTGAAAATCTGAATGGGGAAAAATGATACATCCAAGTAGTGTAGGTTTCTCTTGAAGACTCATTTCTTCTCACAAAAGCGTATTTCATCTCCTGGTTGAGTTCAAACCCAACCGCTTGCCCTGTGGGGCAGGACTTCTTGGTGCTGCATCCCTCTTCCAATGCCATGTGGATCCTTGGTTGGCGTAGCCTTGTGGGCCAGGGGCTTGGCACAACTCAAGGAATGGTCACTGGCATCAGCTCGCTCCTCTGCCTGCTCAAGATGAGCTTCTAGTTCAAAGGCCTCTTGAGCAACAGAAGAAAGCAAGGCTGTGTGCTGCTACACAAGCTAAGTGCCAGTAAGAATGACCAGGTTGGAAAACAGCTCTACAGGCTCCTGCCTTCTGTTTTTCCAGAAATTAAAGTGCTCATTGCTTTCTAGATCCCCCTATGCAGAGGTGGAAGGTCTTTCTGATGCCTTTTCTTTAAACCTCGTGTGCACTGTGTAGGAGATGCTGGTGCTCGGGGGGGTGGAAGGAGGTGACAGAGTGGCCAGTTTTCAAAACAGCAAAGCCACAGTGACAGTCGCCTTTGGCTCTTCCAGCCCACCAGCAGCAGGCTTAGTCACATCAGCAGCATCAAAGATGAGCAGCTCCTTAGAGAAAGGGCATTTGTCCTTTCATCTGGAGATTACAGGATCTCTCACAGATCTCAGCAGTCTGTTTTGAAATGCTCTTTAAAGAGAAATACCTGTTTGTGGCACCACCCGCCATTTAAAACAGCCCCTTTGCCTTCCAGCTTTCCCTGCAACACTCTCCCCCAACCGTTTAACTCTGGGTACAAGGACAAAATGATGCCAAAGTTCATTCCCCAGCAAGGACCATTGCCCATCTTTCACACCGGGCATTGTATTGAGAAAAGGACCCTTCACAAACATGCCAGAAAGCTTGTAACCTATTTGGGTCCACTCCTTCCCCCCGTTGCACACAGCAGGGACAGCAGGGAGGCAGAAAGCTGCTATTAGCATCTGGAGGAAAGACCCACAGAGATGAAAAGCTCTTTGCCTTGCTCTTTCCATTCCTTCATGACTTACTTTTTTTGGTTGGGGACACAAAAGATTATAAAGCTGTAACCTCTAATCCGCTCCTGAGCGCTCCTTCTCCATCTCTTCCTTTCTCCTCTCTTTCAGCCAGCTCTAATCCTTTATGTCTCTTCTCACAGATAGGAGCTGGAGTCTAATCTCAGACGACAGGTTGGTAATTAGAGCAAGAGATTATCCTGACCCCACATCAAGAAGGTAAAAGGAGAGGAATAAAGCAGCACCATACAAGATCAAACCTTCAACATTCAATGCAGGAACCATCCCCATCTTGCTCAGTTTCCTCCTGGCTCCCTTACCCCATACCCTCTCTTTTGTCCCAGCAGAACAGGGGACTCCTGATTCTTTGTACTTCCTGCCCATCTCCTCTCTGTTGAGCAAGGACTATGCTTTTCCATGATTCATTCAGCACAGAAATGGTCACATTTTCCATTTCTATAGACTTTGATTATGCAGACACTCAGCAGGTCTGTGGCTGCAAAGTGTGGGCAGTAGGAAAAGCACAGATAGAGAGGAAGAGGCCCTGCTCAGTAAAGTCTGGAGCCACAACATGCTGCCAGCCACCCTCAGCTGGGTGCTGGGTACACACACACAGGGCCCTTCTAGTCCAGCAAGGGCACAGAGCAGCAGCAGCAAGTCCTCATCTCTACCCAGATGCCCAGCAGTCACTATCCAATCCTTGACCTGCCCAGAAGGCACACTGCTCCCACCCCATGCACGTATTCCAGCACAGATGAGAAGCTCATTCACGTGTCCAGCCCATCTCATCCATCTTCAGATCAGACCTTGTCTCTTGTCCTGTGTCACCAGTATTGAGTGAGGACCAAGAAAGCCATCACAGAGCCCCAAGACCACCACAGAAAAGGCGAAATTGGGAGCACGAAGCTTCTTCAGCGTCCCACTCCCTACAGGGGAATGAGAGTCACCAGGATTCACTGTAGCTGAGGCTCAGGCATCACCAGCCAACAGCCTGCAGGCACCAGGAGGTGTCAGGATAGAGGTGGCAGTGGAGTGATCGAAACCTGCTGGGGAGAAAGCGAAATAAGATCAGAGGACAGTTTTTGCACCAGCACACAGCTGGAAGATGGAAGACCTGTCCTTCACGTCCCATTCCACATCAGGTGCCTGCCCTGCACCGCAGAGCTCAGGACTGGTTGTTCACCCCAAGGTGTCTTTTCTCAGCAAAGCCTCCCTCTGATACCCAAATCCAGCTCTAGCCCATGGAGCCCAAGCCCACAGCTCACCCTGATCATGGGCACGGATATGGGTACTGCACCAGTCCCTGCTACGTGGTTCTATTGATGCTCTTTTCATCACTTAGTTGCTTCCCACCCCTGCTATCTCCAGCTAGGATCTTCCTACTCATGCTCTGCAAATAACAACTTTAGGTTTGTTCACTCAAAGAGGAGAAGGTAAATCAAAGAACTGTTTTGTTTGCAGTCAGCCTGAAGTGAACCTTTTTCTTTTTTCCCTTCAGTTTTCTCAGCAAAGCACAAAATGAAAAAGCAAGCAGAATTTTCTTTCCTGGGTTTAAAAGAACATTTCTGCTTCTGTCCCTGAGGTAAAAGGTTAGCTTGTTCAGCCTCAAAATGGGAAATAAACAGCAATACTTCTGGCTTAGGAATTGTCCAAATAAAATGTTTTGAATGCTTCATTTCTTCCCACTCACCCAAAAAGGTCTGCAAAGTTTATAGGCGTTCACAAACAGCTTAATGCTGGGGTGCCCCTACCCAATAAGCCACATAACTGTAAGGTTTCTGTCCCGCCCTGCAGCTCTCCTGCACCCCCCGTTGGGCTGCCTCCCCCTCCCACCCTGCTGTCTGAGGGCTCACACAGCAGCAACAACACCCAGAGCACTCATGCCCCATACCTTGAGGGGTCCTCCTGGGGCAAGAAGGGGCCGCTGAGCTCAATGACATTGAGTTTGTTCTCAAACATACCATAGCTGAGGGTGACCTACAAAGCGGTGGTGAGAAAGGAGCAGACAGGGTGAGGTGAGCTCAGGAGAAAGGAATTTGCTGTGGGTGACAGAAACTCCCATCCTGGTTTTTCTCTGCTGGCTTAGCCTCTGCCTTCCATATCTCTCCTGTCTTCCCTCCCATGATGGTCTGCCCTACTCGTCCTTTGCCAGGCAGACACGGTGCCATGTCAAAGGCCCTTTCCCAATCAATCATCATTTCTGCCTGTCCTTGTGCCACATTCTCCCAGGGATGCCCTCAATCCTCCCGTCACTCCCCATACATGTGCTCCTCACCACTGATCCCAGGGCACTGTGACTGGCAGCTGTGCTCCAGGCAACATCTGCTCCTTATTTCAAAGAGGCATTTGTCAGGAAAGCCTCCCCAGAAGACCAGATGATTGATTCAATGCACATCAGTGCCATCAGTGGAACCATGTGCCTGTAAGCTCCCCTCCACTTCTCCTTCCTCACACACCTCCCTCTTGCTTCCTTTCCCCTCCTCACCTGCTGCATGAGCTGAGAGGTGGGGATGAGCTGCAGGTTCTCCAGATGGGAGTGGAAGAGTGCATTTGGAATCAGCTGCCCACCGACTTTGCACTCAATGATGTAACCCACGGTGCAGTCATCCGGCAGGCGGATAAGCTCGGAAGTGCTCAGGAAGTTCCTGCCACTGGAAGAGAGCAGGGCTGCGTGGGTTAGGAAGAGGGCAGGGACAGATGTAGGCATCGACTTGGGCAGGAGATTACTGAAAACCAGAGTAAATCCTGTAACCAGGCAAGAAATCCCTGAGTTCCACCTGCAAAGATTTGGGAATGGGTTTTCTCTTTCACCATTCCCAGCCATGCTGTCCCTGATACACATCCAGTCCTTGGTAAGCTGATGCAGAGAGCTACCAGACTTCACTGAGTCACTTCTCCACCTGTTTGGTGAAGTGCATTGAGTCCCTGGCGGATCAGACAAGCCATCACAAGAGAAACACTGGGAGCACGTGGCCAGGTCCAAGGAGAATGAAAAACAGGGCATGCAGCTTGGATAAACCATCCATGCAATGTAACACCACATACTTGGCCACCTTTTGATGACAGGCAAAACTCAATTTCTGTGTTGGCAGTAGTTACACAGTATGAAGCACTGTCTACTCTAACAACTCCTAGCCAGTTCAAATGTGTTTTAAGCAGTTCAAAAACAGAAGTGGCAGACTTTATGCATTATCTATCTGTGCCACTTTCATTTTACCCTAGATCACAGATCATCCTCCTGACTGGGTACCATAAATATCATGAAATACATCTCATGAGCTTTGGCCAAAGCAGCCACCTGGCGTGGATGAGATCCATCCTTCTGGGTATGTTCAGATCTGGTTCTGGCTGGCACAGTCAGTGCCCAGCAGTGTACGTGCACACAGCCCATGTACAACCCAGGGCATCACGGAATACATCATCTGGTTGCAGGCTGGGCTAACACAAGACCATGCATCAAGCTGAGGAAATGACAGTGGGCACCCTGAGAAGCTGAAAAGGGTTTGGGGTGAGGGTACAGAAAACTGGCTCAGGAGAAGGGTATAGAAAGCTGGAAAGAGGCAGGTGAAGGGGAGATGAGATAGGCAGATAGGGAAATCACTTAGGAAAAGAATCAGAGGAAGCTAAAAGGGACAGGAAGGAGTGTGGGAAGTAACCAAGAGCTTTAAGGAGATGAAGAGAGAGGAGTACATCATCCTGTGACCATGCTTGCTGATGTCCCTACTCTGGCCAGTTTTCACTCAGTTGGCAGACCCACCCACTACATCCTTCCTCCAGTCCCACACGGTGCAAACGCGCAGCATGTGGCACTCTGCCCCTTTGCAAACACCACATGCACAAATCCAGGTCTGACACCGCCAGGAATTAATGTGCAGCCATGCTGCTCGTCGCCCAAGGCTCCCATGCTCCCCAGCTCACCTGGCCCAGGGCACCATCTTCCTTGCCAGCGTGCGGCTGATGCAGAACCCAGCCCCTCCTGTGGCAAACCAGAAGCGCACGGATTTCTGGAGAGAAACACCAGAGAAAATCAATGGCAGAGGCTCAGACAATACCATACTCCCAGAGATGGGAATGCTGGAAACTTGGCTCTGATGTCAGGACAAACACAGCCCTATTGTCACCCCAGCCTCCTGAGTGCTGCCCAGAAGATGGACTTGCCAGCAGTACACCTCTTTCTTCAGCACTTCACCTCCTCCTGACTGGAGTGGCCAGCTTCTCCTGCTGGCAGCAACAGGTGGTCTGCCTGGGGCATCCTTGTGTCCTGTCAGACACGTACCCAAAGGCAGAGCAGCAACGTGGGACTCTGCCCCTTAGATTATCAAATTTAGTCACCACCTACAGCCATGTTCAGACAAGATGGCAAGTGCTCAGCTGTTGCCCATTGCTCCTGGGACTTGTCTCGCCTTGCAATATTGTGCTGGTTTTGGCTGGGGTAGAGTTAACTTTCTTCACAGTGGCTGGTACGGGGCTGTGTTTTGGATTTCTGCTGAACGCAGAGATGTTTTTGTTGTTGCTGAGCAGGGCCTACACCGAGCCAAGGCCTTTTCTGCTTTCCTACCGACCCACTGGTGAGGAGATGGTGCAGGGGAGGAAACACAGCTGGGACAGGTGACCCCAACTGACCAAAGGGATATTCCAGACTGTATGACATCATGCTTAGTATACAAAGTGTGGGGAGAAGGAGGAGCAGGGGGGTACATTTGGAGTGATGGCGTTTGTCTTCCCAAGTCACCATGACACGTGATGGGGCCCTGCTCTCCTGGAGGCGGCTGAACACCTGCTGCCCATGGGAAGCAGTGAATCAATTCCTTGCTTTACTTTGCTTGTGTGCATGGCTTCTGCTTTCCCTGTCTTTATCTCAACCCATGACTTTTCTACCTTTTGCCCTTTTGATTCACTCCCTGCTCCCGCTGGTGGGGGAGTGAGGAGAGGCTGTGTGGGGCTTGGCTGCTGGCTGGGGTTAAACCACGACAAGTGTGAGCCAGAGCACCAAAACAATGCACTGCCCCTGCACCACCACCGCAGGCTGTACCGTCTGGTTGTTTGGCAGCGTTTCAGAGGCCCAGATGGGTCGGTTCAGGCTGGGTTTGCCCAGGTAAACATCCCACGTCTCCGAGTAGGATGACAAGAGCTTCAGGAGCGCCCGAGGGTTCAGGTAGTTGTCATCATCCAAGTGGCAAAACCAGCTGGGGCAGACAGAAAGACACAAGAAGTTTGCAGTAAGGAGGGTGCCTTTTGCTCTCAGGGGTCCCCCCACGGCAGCCCCGCCTCACCTCAGGCCGCTGGCCAGGAAGGCGTCGAACTCCGCGGCCATCTTGCAGGACAGGGCCAGGTGGCTGTGCTCAGCAGAGCAGTTGGTGAAGATCACGCGGCCACCTGCTAGAGGAGGGAAAGCTCAGAGTCAGCCTGCTTTGCACGGTCACAGGAAGGACATCTGGGCAGGAGGGAAGGGGTTTGTTCGCAAACAGTCTCCTCACAGTCCCCTAAAAAGCATCCAAGCCCATGGTGACGTGGGTTCCACTCTTCTCCCTACCAGGAGATGAAATCTGGACAAAGCCAAGCAAGTTGGCCAAGACTAGGATGCCTGCCATCCACATGTCCACCCTGCCCACTGCCAACCATGATGCAGAGGCTGAAGGGCTCTGTCACGGGCTGCTTCCAACCATGGATGCTTTAAGGCAACAGCTGGTTGCGTGCCCTAGGGTAAGCCAGCTACCCCAAATCATCACCACCACAGCTTGGGGCATGGCAAGGGGCGAGTTTCAATGGGCAGCGCTGGTGCAGGAGAGCCAGCCCTCACACCAAACCCCCTCTCAAGGCCAGGGCAGTTCAGGGGCTGAAGGTGGAGTGGAAAGGTGGTGTCATAGGACAGGTCATTACCCACTCTCCTTTTCAAGGCACCGTCTTCTTCATCAGTGAAGATGTAGGTCTGGGGAAACAGGAAAAAGAGGTTATGCTCAGGGATGGAGCTGGTGCTGTTGCTGCCCACTTCTTTGTCCCACAGCTGGACACTCTCGTCATGGTTACCCCATTCTCTGCTGCTGTACCTGCTCCCAGGCAGCAGCTAAACAGAAGGATGGCTGTGCTCTCCCTTCCTGCAGGGCACAATCCTCAGTGCTTGTATGGCTTCATTTTCACCCCCATCCCACTGCCTAGGGAACAGGGGACCCAAGACACTGAGTGAGGGGGCGAGGTAGCCCTGGATTAGGTGTCAGTGGTAGAAAAATTAAAGCATTGTGGTTAAATTACGCTTGGGTTAAAAGAACATCTGCTCGCATGTGAAGTGTGCACAGCCCCCTGCCACTTTCTGCCCCCTCCTCCTCCTCCTCTTCCTCCACTCCCAGGCTTCTCTAATCCCCCTTGCTGCCATTATGTGGCACATCTCCCCCTCTTCAGAGCCAGGCGAGGATCAGGGCTGGTGGAGAAAAGCTTTCCTCAGGCAGAAAATGAGCTTTCATGAATTGAAAAAAGGAGTCGCGAGCCGTAAACAGTCTCCCCACCAGCTGCCCACAGGCTGGTTAAACACAGCACCTGCGCAGGCACAAAGGGAACAAGGCAGGCAGACAACAGCTCCAGGAGCCATCGCTGCTCCCAAAGGCTCTCTACATCTCCCCATATCCACCCAGCATTTGGGAGATAGATCCCTATCGAGAGGACACAACAGGAGAAACACTGTGTACGTGAGAAGAAGGCAATGAAGGACCCTGGTTGAATGAATGCAATGAAGACAGCAGGATGGTTTCATGATCTCAGATGGATCAGCTACAGCGCTGGATGAATTACCCTGCAACAGCTGAGCTGCATCAATGGAGCATGCACACATTCCTACCCCACCTCACCAGTAAAGTCTCTTAGTTAAAACCACTTTTAACGCGATCATGTGACAAGAAGCAATTAGCTAAGTCTCAGGTAAAAGAACTGCTCTGGGTCAGGGGACTGTATCACAACCTTCAGGCAAGGCAGGGATTGTCAGCAGCATGGGATTTCCCTTGCCAGAATGTCAGAGTCAGAAATTTCCACTACGGCAAATATTCTCATTTTAAGAAAAAAAATCTGAAACCAATGAAACTTTCTGATATTTTCAAAAAAAATACCCAAGAAATATTGTTGCTGGAAATTACTGGCTTAGAGATATAAAAGCAACTAGATATCACGTGTCTGAAAAACATCACATTTGATTGACTTAAAATAGCAATCTGCATATTTTCCAAATTTTCTACTTGTAAAAGTATTTTGAGGTTCCCAGTTTTCTGGATGCAAGATGGGAAATGGTTTTTTTTGCAGACATCCAACATGTATCTGTGGAACCCAAGGATGAAAGTACACTGTCACCACAGGCAACAACACTAGACTGTCCAAAATAACTGGAAAAAGGGAACTATGAGTGTGGGGACTAGGCAAGTCTGATTTTTCTGGCTCTTTCAAATGCTGATCTCCGTGGCACACCTGGCTATGCCTGAGAAATGCAAAAGAAGATCACAACAGCACATGCAGCTGCCTCCATCCTCGTCTCTCAATCCCTCACATCCCTGAGGGCAGGAAACCTGGAGCAGCAGTTGCTGTCAGAGATGAAGCACAGAAAGTATCTTTCCATTCTGGAGTGGAGAAGATGTCTGTGTAGGAAAGGATGTCTGCTGGACAGCAGTGCAAGGAGTGATATGGAGCCACTGTGTCAAACAGCTTTTTTCAGCAGCTCTTCATGAACATAAGAGCCCACGCAGTGAATAAATACTAGACTCTGAGACTTCCTCACCCCAAACTGGGGAAATAGCCTAGGAATAAAAAGCTAGGAAAAGGGAATAAAGACGTGGAACCTGACAACCCAGGGCCACGTTCATCTCCCAGGCTCACAGGGTATCCCTTCTCTGTGAAGAAACCCTCTCCAAAATGCAAACACGTCAGCAGGATTACTGTTGTGTCCTGCACAGAGAACAAATTCAAAATCTGTGGTGCATTCCCATCACTGAAAATCTGAAAGCCAGTTCAGGATGGGCCATTCAAAGGTTTAATTTCAATTGGCTGGGTGTGTGGGCTTCTAAAAGGAGGGGAAGTGCTAGAATTAGTTCACGTTACCAAAGCACACCAGAAAGCTGCACTTTTCTCCATCAAAACTTCTGGGGCCAAGAATGTAAGTCACTCCAAGATTCTACCCAGCCTAACAATCATCAGAACCGACACTTCTCTTTAGATTAAGCTTTTGCTGAGAAAAAGGCCTTTCGCTAAAATAACTTTCACATCAATCTCCCGTGGGAAGTTTGTCATGGATCAGTTCTCAAGAGGGAGAACATGGTCCAGCAAAGAGCGTCCACCTCGCACTTCCCCATCTCTTACCAACTGCGTGTCTTCAGATTAAACAGAGCAGTTTCACAAGCAATCTCTCTCTCTCTCTTATTTTCTACCCCAACAGTGCCCAACACAGAGGATTTTTAATTCGGCTCCCATACAGTCTGTCCTTGCCATCAAAACCACAGCTGTTCCTGCCTCCTGTTACAGTCACCTAAGCCTGACCTGGGAGGTCTGGGTTGCTTCCTCCAGGAGGAAACCATGCAGGCAATCAGCTCTGAAGCCAGGCTTGGCATCAGCAACATGGCCAGCTGCTATAACTTCCCTGCTGGCCACTGGTGGAGAAAGACTCACTGAAGTGGTCTCCAGCCATGAATAAAGGCAAGGGAGACAGTAAGACACTGGGTCAGCCCCAGGAGGAGACCTCTGCACATCAGGACTTCTGAGAGCTGGATTTCTCCAGGACTGGTTCCTAAAGCCTATGTCTCTCAATAAGGACACAATAATAGGAGGTCTGGTGCATTATTCCTGTCCCCACAACAATTAAATGTCCTTTGCAAATTGAAAGCTGCCCTTTTTTTGCTAAGTGAGGTTTTGTTTATTGTCAAATTTTCAAAACTAACCCTTTCCTGTAAACTTTAAAAACCTCTTAAGCAGGAATATATTAAAAGAAAAGTTTTTGACGTTCATGTACTTCTCTTTACCTCCCTTTCTGCTCCCACTCCTCTTCCCTCAAAGCCATTTCATAAAAAAAGCAGAAGTAAAACACACAAAATTGAGGAGGGGGGAGGAAAATACTGAGCTTGCAACAAAAATCTCTAAGACTGAAAAAACTCTCTTTAAAAATGAGTGACACTCCCACTCTACCCTTCCTTCCTATTTTCCTGCTCAGTCTGTGTACCTTTCCCAGAGGCTGGCAGCAGCATGGAAAATCCAACACTTCTCCCCAGGTCCGGACATCACGTGCATGCCAGAGGGGATCAGATGAGTCTGGAGAGCTAGTATCTAATTCCTGCCATCAGCAGGATGGCCAGGCACCGGTTTGGCAAACAAAGGAGGGAAAGGTGAATCGCTCCTTAGAAACCCACTGGGAAGGCCCCACGAGCAATATCCTAACGCCAGTGCAGCCATGTGGTCGGGTTTGGTTTCTCCAAGGAGCTGCTGGGCTGGAGCCGGCTTGGAGAGGAGAAGTGCATCTGGAGGAGGAAGCAGGGCATCTCAGCTGCTGAAAGGGACACGCAGCCAGGGGAAGAAGCGTGCTCAAAATAGGACACGGCTTCCTGTGACGACCGCAGCAGACCAGACAGTTGCAGCACCATGAAGTGGAAAACCACCCTTACCCAGAAAACCCTGCATTGCTTCGGGCGCTCTCCTACCCAGTACCTCCGCCCCCGTCCCTCTTCCTCGCTGGGGCCTGAATTTGCCTTCTAGGCACCCATCGCACACAGGCAGAGGCAAAAAAAACCACCCTTCAGGGCAGCCACAGGATTTCTTCTTTCTTGAGGAGCAGCTCTGCGAGGGAGGGAGAAAAGCGCTGGAGCTCTGGGGAGTACTCCTGCCCACCAGTAAGCCAGTCTGCACAGCACCACTAATGTGGTGCCCCACATCAGTTCCTCTAACAGGAAGGAAACTCTCCAAGCTCTGTTTTAGCAAAGGATGGAAACATCAGGCCCCCAGTTAAAAAAAAAAAAATACAATAAAAAATACATCTGCATCACTTCAAGATCACGCACATAAAGCATCTGCCCAAGAAAGGAAAGGATGGATTGTGCTGATGTGCTGGGGAGTGAACAGGACTGGCTGCAGAGGTCCTCCAGGTGCCTGCCTGCCTTGTTCTCTTGCCCACTGCACTGCACCTTTCCAGGGCAATGGGTGCCCAGGCACCGTGTAGGCATCCTGACAAAGGGCCAGGGGAGCCTGTCAGCTCCAAACCCAGCAAACAAATGGCACCAGGAGGTAGAAAACCACCATTTCACAAAGACACAGGATGGTCTGCACATTCAGTCCAGTGCGGCATCTCTGCCAGGCTTTCTCATGAAGCAGCCGTGAAACATCTTGCTGGGTAGCATCTCCCTTTGAATGTGAAGTGAGAACTAGAGAAAATGAGGCAAAGTCCTGAGGGGCCCTACAGTGCCCAGCTTCCCCTTCCTCTGGCTGTTATCCCTGCCCTGACACCCCACCCCTGCCCCATTACCAACACCTTCTCTCTAGTCAGAATCCACACACTCACCTGCTCGCTGGCTTGGGATATCCACGTGTCCAGGAGCAACTCCATCCTGCTCTGGTGGAATTTCTTGGTTGTCTTCACAGCTATGAAAATGTCCCCAAGCGTCAGGCTTCCCTCAGTCCTGTACCCCTCCGGAGGATGGAGTTTGAGGTCCTCCTGACCCCTGCCACCAGCTCCCTCTGGGCTGCCTTCGCTCTCTTGCTCCGGCTTCTCCAACATCCCCTCCCTGACCCCTGCGTGCCGAGCTGTTTCCCGAGCCCCACGGTGCCGCATGGAGAAGAGAGCCACGCTGACAAGGAAGACCGCGGCTCCAGAGACACAATGGATGAGCCGACGGCCCATGGCTCCCAAACCGATCCTGCCGCAGCCAGTATCCTACTGAACAAGGACTCCGCCCGTACCTCCACGTGAAGCTGTCTGCTCTTCTCGAAGCCTCCGAAGGGGCAGGATTACTCAAGAGCAAGGTCTGAACAGGATGTGGTCAAGGAACAGGGTGGGCAAAGAC
Source organism: Vireo altiloquus (assembly GCA_013396875.1). Taxonomy (NCBI): domain Eukaryota; kingdom Metazoa; phylum Chordata; class Aves; order Passeriformes; family Vireonidae; genus Vireo; species Vireo altiloquus. Next base: position 1,657,718 of record VZRF01008470.1, on the reverse strand, counting down.
CAGGAAGCCGAAGAGTCAGCAGAGGTGAAGGATCCCGGTGAAGCAGGGAGGGTTTTGACAGACTACGGAGGGCTCAGTGACCCAGCGAGGCAGGGACACACGACGGGCGAATACTCCGAGGAGACGGCACGTGGCTGGCACAGCCTGCCAGGAGGAAAGCGAGCATCCCGCTCCCGGCAGAGAGGCCGAGTGTCCGGGGCTGGGTGTTGAGGGGGCGGCGGAGGAGATCAGAGCCACGAGTGGGAAGTCCGGGCCGAAGGCAGCAGTCGCCCAGAAGCCGCCAGCCCAGACAGGCGAGCCAGGCGCTCCGGCAGCAGGCGAGCGGCGGCTCCGGGACCGGGGGCAGCGTGCGGCGCGGCCGCCCCTCCACCTGCTCCCTCCCGCAGCCCTCGCTCCTGCCAGCCCCGGTCCCGCCTCCGGGCACGGGGCGGGGCGCCGGCCCGGGGGAGGAAGGATGGAGAAGGGGACAGATCTGCGTCTTCCCTGGTGGGTTTGCCTCGCCAGGGCATCCCCGGTCTGGGACACCTCCAAGGTGACAAACGGCAGATCTGGGAGGACAAACCTGTTGCTTGACTGATTTCCACGCTTCTCTGTGACAGTCCAGCCCGGTCTCTGCAGCCCTGCTCGTCCCGGTGCTCTCGAGAGAGGGTACGGTGACATTGGTGTGGGCTCCGGTGAAGTTAAAGTGTGGGGGCCTATATTGTTCTTCTTGGGAAGAACGATTTTTCCCCAGGAATTTCCTCAGCCCCCAAACTTTTCCTATGAACACAAGTCTGAATTGTGCCCCTGCTTTTTAGTCCCAGCCTGCCTCCCCAAAGGAGGGTTGTGTGTTCCCTGCTGCCCCTCCTGCCACCACACCCCAGAGTCTCAAGCTGGGGTGTGACCCCCACTCCTGATACCCATCTCCCTAAACCATCACTCTGCTCCTGAAGGTCCCTTTTCCTCTGCCTCCAGCCCTGCAATCCCCATCCTCTGCCCCACCTCACATCCCCACCAGAACGTCCAAGGACGTTGTGCTGCCCAGGTGGCTGCAGAACCAGTGATGCTCACAGAAACAGGTACACCAGCAACCAAAAGCATGAGGAAGGGCTTGCTGCTTCCCTGTCAGTTGTAGAATCACAGAATGCCTTGGGCTGGAAGGAATCTTAAAGATCATCCTGTTCCGAGCCCAATGCCACAGGCAGGAACACCTTCCACTAGAGCAGGTTACTCAGAGCCCCGTCAAACCTGGCCTTTAACATTTCTGGGGGAGCACAGGGAGGGTGTGCAGTGTCACTGCAGAGCTTATATCCCACCCATTTCCTTGCCCCTGCTCAGCAACCTGTCCCTTGTGGCCTTCATGCTGTCCAAGATGAAGCTTTCCTTTCCCTGGGCAAGGAAAGGGAATGTCCTCTCAAGAAACCTCAGAGACCTGCAGGCACAGCAGCAAAGTGGCACCTCCAGCTCCTTCCCCACCCCCTGCCTTCACCACTGGTGTCACCTGTGCCACCTTTACTTCCAGCCCTCTGGTTGCCAACAAGGAATAGGGATATCAGAGACCCTCAAAATGGTGTAAGAGCCCCTCCCAAGGGCAAAGATCACCATGGAAGAGAAATTTTGGGGTCAGCACCACAGCTCGCTGCACGCTTTTGCTGGTTCAGTTAGGTGTGGGGTAGGTGACCATACTGTCCCCTTCACACTACCTGTAGGCAACTTTATAGAGTAGCCAGAAGGGTAAAGAGAGCCAACCAGCCCAGGAGGGGGGATGACACCCACACCCCCACCTCAGCTTCCCTGTGCAGCAAGCGTGGGGACAGCAGGATGGCAGTGCTCTACATAAGCTGCCGAAATCAGAGCGCCTCCTCAGGGAGCGACAAGCTGTGGGCATCCAATCTCAGCATGCCAAAAAAATAAAAATAAAAAAGTAATAAGTTGGGGCCCGGGAGAATTGGCGGGGGTGTAGAATGGCTCCAGGTGGAAAAGGGCACCCCGCCCCATGCACATGTCAGATCATGGGGCCTTAGAAAAGAGGGGCAGGGCAGCCTGCTGTGGTCCCTCTGTTCCACATTCCCACCATGTGCCCGGCCACAGACACTTCCCAGGCACACAGGGAAGACCTCCCTGCAGGGCTAAACCTGTGTCCTCAGTTTCTCCAGGTCTCAGGCACACACTTTCACTCTACCCCTGTCCCTGGCTAGTTTTTTCCTCCTCCTCCTCTGTATTTCTCCAAGTCTCCTACCTTCCCCTGAAGCAAGAACTTCTCCAGAGCATCTCCCATATCCCTTTGGAGGGTCCCTGCAGGTTTTATTTTTAGATCCCTTTGAATACTGATGCTTTCTTACACTGATTTGGGGCACGGGGGGAGTCATTCACCTTCAGGCCTTACATTACTGCAGGGATACGAACCTGGTGTGACTGGGAGTGCTCACATGGCTGCCCACTGCTCCTGAACCAGAAATTAACCTCCCTGAGTGCTCCAGCCGCATGCCAGCAGCCTCAGGCACCTGTAAAGGAAGCTTCTATAGCTCCAAGGCACCCTGCAGCACTTCCCAGCTCTGGCTTAGGAGATCATTTGGGAGGCACAGGTGGGGCACAGGCACAGGATGATTAGTGATGGCCCCGGAAAACATTAAAAATACTATTCAAAGCTCGTACAGAGCATGGTGCCAGGAAACTGCTGGGGCAGGGGGCCACTGTGGACAGGGCTGATGACTTCCCAGGGTGACACATGTGCCACCTGGACAATCCCCTCCCTGGAGGGAGAAATCTTGCTCTCAGTGACTCTTTACAGGGGTTTGCACAAGGCTGTTACAGCTGGTAATTGGTGCCCAGGGCTGCTAATTGCATTGTGCCTGTTACCTAACCCGTGACTCATTCCTCCGAGCAGGCAGCCACCGCCCTAGGGGGTAAAAAGAAGGTGGGCTGGGGTGTGCAGGGCAGAGAGGGTCATTTATGTTTGCCCTGGAGCCCTCTGCCCCACTTCTCACCCGTGTCCAGAACAAGTTAAGGCTGGATTTTGAAAGCCTCAGGGGAGAGAAGCTGGATAAAGAGAGAGCCCAGAAGAAGCCTGGAGGCAGGGGAGGCAGTGCTGCCACTGCTTGGCTTGCTGGGCAGTGCTAGCCTTTGCCTCCCTTTCCCTCTGGTTGAGCTCTTGTGGCCCAGGGAGGTGCTGGGGGATGTGGTTCTTCGGGAGGGCAGCAAGTGCTAAGCTGGGAGCACAGCCTGACTCCCCAGGGTGGAGGGGCTGCTTTTAACCCCCTTCAGCCCAGGCCATAGGGCTGGGGCTGGTTCCCAGTGCCAGCGGGACAGGAGCAAGTTTCAAGCCCTGAGTCACAGTGCCTCACACACAGTGTTTTCCCTGAATACTCAAGCACTACTTCCCCCCCGCCCTGCTGTGCAAAGATGCAAATTCCAATCTCCAAATCCATGACAGGGTGAATGGGAGCTTGTTTTGGGACTTGTGTTCTTATCAGCTCAACAAGAATCCCACTTTGTTTGCCTGCAGGGCAAGCACCCTCCCAGGGGACTGGCTGCACAGGGATGCTCAGGCTGCATCCTCTGGAGTGGATGTCACTTGGGAGCTTTCATCTGGAGCCCTGTGTGTGCCAGCTCCCCCTTCCCTGAGAGAAGAGTTGCATGGCTCCAGGGCAGAGCGAGGACTTTGCTCTACATTTTAGTGACTGCAAGTTAAAGTCTTCATTTTCTTTCCTCCCCCCTTCACTCTCGTCCTCATAAAAGACACAGGCAACTGGTTTAGAGCCTGAAATAACACCTCACAGGGGACTCATGAAGATCAGCAAGTTAATCTTTGCTCAGTTTCACAAGTGCATGGCACCAGGAATGCCAAACCACAGGGGCGAGAAGGACACAGAGGGGACCTGACTCTGGTGCTGGTTGCCCATCTTCTCCCACTGAGCCCAGAAATCAGTGGACTCTCCCTGACCTCATGCCCCAAGAGCTCCCCAGAGCCACAGACTTCATTTTCCACTGGCAATGAAAGACCACCTACCACCACAATTACCTCCCACTCCCAGGGTATCCTGGCACCCCTTTCCCACGGCATCTGGTAACAGTGGCTGTATAGCAGGATTCAGGACCACGCAGCATAAGTGAGCACTGCTGTGGCTACCCAAAGCCTCCATCTCCCCCCTGCCAGAGTCTGAACCCACTCTTGGCCCCATGTCAGGGTGAGAACCCCACCTTCCAGGGGCACTGTCCCCCTTTCCCCTAGCACCATGGCTGGGCTCAGTCTCCTTGTTGTCCCTCAGGAGGATGAGGTAGCTGACTTGTCACTTCACACTAACCAGGGCATGGAGGGATGTGAACCTCTGGGGACCCCAGACAATTCAAAACTCAAGTGAGTTTTTCCCTGACTTTCCTAAAGCACCCTGACCAACTTCAGTGCTGGGGAGAGGCAAAGGACTGAAAACCAGGGGCCGAGTAGAAAAGGGTGGGGATTTAGTCTGTGGCACACTTAGCCTGTCCTCTCCCCATACTTCTTGCTGCCCTGCAACAGCAAAGGCAGTGCTCCCTCCCTCCCCTGGAGGGCTGGGCAGTTGGATCTCACCTAAAGGAGGAGAAAAACATCCCATCGTGCATCACCCATATGTCCCCAGTAACACACCAGCCCACAGCCTGCCACCCATTCCCATTATGAATGGTATTTAATTCTCCTTTACATTTGGTTTGCCAATAAAAGGCTTCATTAATAATTTACAAGCAATAAAGAGTACAGCTCCTATAAAACAAGGGTTTGTTGCAACCTTAGTGTCACTCCAGCCGCCATGGGTCACAGGCATATGAGCCATGCTCCGTGTGCCTTGGGGCCAGAGGCGAGGTAGATGGGAAGAGAGGATCCGGAACAAACAGTGCCGGGCAGGGGAGATGGCAGTGACAGAAGAAAAGCTTCAAATGTGTGTGAGAAATGCTCCTCCGCAGGCTGCTCCCACACAGCTCCCCTACGTTCCCTATCTGTCAATCTGACCACGTACAAGGGCAGCCCAAGGTGACAGGGAACAGCCCACGAGGGTGGTTTCCACCACGATGGTGGAAGACGTCTTTCCAGTGAAGTACAGAAAGCTCAGACAGGGGAGGCACTACACGTTACTCCCTGGCTCTTGGTGGTCCTCAAGGGGACAAGAAAGGCTACCCTGCAGGGTCTTTGCTGCCAGCATCCCCTCAGGTAGGAAGAACACGCTACCTGGAGGGGCTTGGGAAGGCAGGGACCTCTGGGAGCAGCTCTTGGGGACCGTAGGTGGCAGGAGCCGCTCTGCCATCCCCAGCTCAGTCATCACCCTCCTCAATCCACAGCGGGCGTGTTTGCTCCTGGAAGATGCATCCACGAACCACCTTGGGCAGCTCCTCAGCATGGCTCCAGGCGTGGGGCTCCACGCGGGCCCAGGAGCACGGCAGGGTTTGGAGAGCCCGCTCCACACCCCGGCACACCTTCAGCACCTCCGAGTCCCGCTGGCCCTCCTTCCCCAGCAAGCTCCTGTGGAAGACACAGGGAAAAACATTACCCTTGGCATGAACAGGTGGGGTGGCAAAACCACCCAAGAATGCCCTCACAGGCGCAGAAAGGCAATTATTCCCCTCACAGCACCAACCCCAGCACATATATCCAGTGCTCTCGCCTGTTCCTTGCTCTGTCTCTGAACAGACAAGGGCTTCTCTCTCCTCCCGTGATGCCCTCCATCCATGCCACACCGCCTGTCCTCACCTGAGTCCTCTAACGTTCTTCTCAGTGACCTCGACATGGATAACGATGGGGTATATTTCATTTTTAATTAGATCCCTCACACCCTCAACTCCCAGCTCTAGCAGGCAGTGTTTATTCTGGAAAGGAAATAGAATAGATTTACTGATTTAAATGGAGAAAAAATAACCCCAGCCCCTGACAGTTACATTAAATCAAACCCCATACTGTGCAATATCATTGCTTTTCCAATACTAATTCCATTAAAAATGAGATTTATGGACAGTGCCAATAGAGAAGGGGAGAATTAAAGAGCAGGGTCACCCACTCCATCACTGCCAATCCAACCCAAGAGCTGACTGGACCCCTCTCTCAGACATAGCCCATCTTCACATCCCCTTTGTCATCACTGTCACCCACAGCCTCACATCTCTGCCCTGAGCAGAGCTGTTGCCACTTTGGTGAACATGAGGAATGTGAGAGCAGGGAGGTCACTTCTGAGTATGGCATGTCCCACTGCCTCCCCCACAAATCCCCATTTTCCATTTATTTTATCTGAGCTCATCAGAGACTCAGGGAAATGTCCATTTCTGCCGCTCCACAACTCCACAGCACCTCGACCTGAAACACTCTCCAAATTACACAGCCCCCATCAAGCAGCTCCTTCTCTATCATCACACCGCTCTCCCTCTTCCCCCATTCAGCTGCCCCCTCCTCTCCTCCAGCCTGAATGAGGTGCCCCATCCTGGCCCTTCGTCCCCACACCAAAAGCCTCAGCACCTTCTCCATCGCCTCCCGTATCATGCGGATTCGTCCGCTCTCCCTCTGGTCCTGGGGGGCACTTCTAGACACAGGGTGCTCCTGAGCGTGGGTTGTGCTGGGATCCCCTCCTGCCAGCTTCTCTGCAAGCCAAGGGGAGATAGGAAGAGGGAGACGTCAGCCCCTTCTCCCTCTTGCACGGACTTTCTACCTCAGATCCCACGCATTTGCTGCTGTGCTGGTGCTTATCGAGTTCGGTGTTTATGGATTCTGGAGAGCAAGTCTAATTATACAACATCACACATTGGCATGGATCTCCTGCAGCTTTCTGGTAGGGAACAAGCGCGATATCACAGCTGAAGACACCTTGCATGGCAAGAGCAGCACCTTGTGTTGTACCGCAGCAGCCTAAGCTGGCTCACAGACATTATCCACTCACTTCCCCACTGCCACACTGTCCCAACACCTCCCTAACAGAGCATGGCAGAAAAATAACCACTTCATATTGCCAGGTTTTCTGCAGGGTTTGAGAGATACACAGGCTTATAGATGGCTCCTGTAAGTGAGCAGCACAGCTGGGAAAGCAAGAGGAGTGGGTGTATCCTGGGAGAGTGGGAGGAAAATGGGGACGAGTTGAATCTCCTTTTGCTGGTGGCAGGCTGAGCCACCTCCCCTGCTCAGAGGCAGGACAGCACCCAGCACCAGGAGAGCAGCAGAGGTGGTGCTGTGACAGAGAACTGGGGACAGAGCCAGATGTACAGAGCTACAGCATGGTCAAAGCAATGGTCAAAGCAAGGACTGCCAGGTGCCCCTGGCACAACGCACACACCCCCAGACCTGGCTCGGGAGCCACAGCCCCTGCAGCCCAGTGTGGCTGGGGCAGGCGCCAGGCTTTACCTGCCCACCACGCTGCTCCAGGCAGCTGCCCACACTGCCAGGGAACATGAGGAGGGATCATAAAAAGGCTTTTAGGAGCTGCTCGTCCCTATGATAGAAATAAAGTAATATTTTTAGCAGAAGGCAGTTTGGAACTGGGTCCAGAGCATGCTCCAGTTGTGCCAGGGCCCAGGCTGGCTGGGCATCCTCTGCCTGGTAGCACAGGTGCTTCTCAGGTAGACCTGGGTCCTGCAAAGCCATGTTTCCTTTGCAGGCAGCAGACTTCCATGGAAGATCAAAAGAAAATACAGGCAGCAAACAAAAGAGAAATGGCTTGGGGCTCATGGATTATTTTCCTTCCCTCACAGCAGGCAAAACTGGCAGGGGACAATAGAGTTTTTGCCCTCAGTGTAAATTCCCAGTCGCAGTAAAAGCTTGGAAGCAGGTCCCCATGCAGTGTGAGGGGGACCCTGCAGAGGGCTCAGCAGGACAGGATATATGGCCAAGTCACTCAGCTGAGAAGCCCAGCGGCCAAAACTCTCAGAGCCATCCTTCAGCAAACCAGAGATTTTTCACTACCTCCATCATTACCCCGCAAACAAATAAACCAACTCATTCGTCAGTCCTGCAGCTGGCAAAGGGAGAACTCTAAACGCCAGGAAAAGAGAGCACTGGAGAAGTGAGGAGGAAGGAGGAAAGAGGGAGTTGTCCTCTCTGAACATTCTGGCATTTCCCCAGCAGTCTCTTCAGCCGAGTGTGAGCCTCACACCTACTGGCAGAAGGAAGGGGATAACAGCACTGAGGTTGGATTCTCCCATTCCTGGGCAGGAAGAGCCGGCATGAAGTCAACTTGCAGATGCCACATCAGCCAGGGTTTTCATCTCTGGAAAGAGCCACCCAGAGCAGCAAGGCAATGCTACACCACCACCCACTCCAGGGAAGAGAACGGATCCCCATGCCTCAGGTGACCAGAAGGGAGAGCTGGCTCCCCTGTGGGCCAAAGGGATAGGGCACAGTTAAAAATAGCAGGGAATATCTTGCAGACACTCACCCCAAAAAAGTGACCTGTAAACAGGCATTATGTGGGAAGACTCAGAGATTCCCACACTTATCTGCTGAAGAGAGACCTCTCGTGTGCTTTCCAAGACTCCCATGGGGCCGTAACTCAAACTTCCAAGGAAAGAGCAACTCTTCACTGAATTGGACTGAGCAACCACTCACTGCTGCCTACCTGCTGGGCACACATGGAAGTCCAGGCGAGAGGTGGGCAGGTCCAGCAGGTTCCTGATGAGCCGTGGTGCAATGCAGCTCGGGGACAGCACCACAGGACGGGGTGTCTTGACCACCACAGGGCGCACCAGGCTGTAAGGCTTCAGGTTCATGTCTGGGTCTGGAAGAAAGCAATGAAGAAGAGAAAGCCAAAGGTGAGAACATGGGAGACCAGACCAGCCTACAGAGCATCCCATTCTTCTGTACCACTCCCCCATCCTGAATCATGGAGGCACCTACCAAACCATCTCACATCCCAGGAGAGACCCTATCTCAGTTACAACACCTGCTCATGGACAGATATCCTGTATATAGACCCCCCCCCCACCTATTTTCTGGGACTCCCTTGAGTTACACATCAGTTTATTCTCCACAAAAAGTCGGATGACCAGGGGACAACTGGGTCTCTGAGGGTTATAGGGCAGGCACGGAGCTAACAGCTCACCTGAGCAGGGGTCCAGCCACAGCTGCTGAGGGGGCTGTTCTGGGCTCCTCTGTGGTTTGGATTTCACCAAGCGCAGTTGGCCCAAGGCCCGTTTCTTTAGCTGAGGAGAAAGTGAGGGCAATTAGGCTGAGAGCACTGACCTTTTCACACACACGCAGAACTGGCTGCAGAACACCCTCTGGCAAAAACAATGGAGCATCCTTACAAAAAGCAAGGGATTGGGTCTGCCACCCATTAGGGTCAGTCTGTGATGCGACTGTGTCTTTGAAACGGGGGTTGTTCTTCTTCTATTAAAGTCTCGTATCAGATAAAAAGGAATTGGACTTGCAGTTTTTAGGGTTTTTTTGTTTATTCAAGTTTTATCTTAGATTTAGAAAGCTGTCCGACACTTGGACTTAGCTCTCTAAATTTCCTGCTGCAAGGTCACAAGACTGAGAACGTAGTGCTGTTTTAAAAACTTTTCACCTAATTAACTGTTAAAACATACTATATTTATAATTCTATACTAATAACTATCACTTATTCTTAACACGTTTCTCGTACTTCAAATTTATTCTACCAATGTCTTTGTGCCACCGTCACAGGAGAAAATGGAGTAAAAGAAGAACTCTGAACACTGCCTAAAAAACCTCTATCTTGCTTCCTATTTACCTCCATACTACAAAACCCAAAACTACAAATTTTCACTTTGTAATAAACTAAACTATAATCTATCTTATATTTTGAATGTTCTTAATTCATCCGTAAGTGTTGGAAGCTTTTCCCATGGGCACAAATCAAAGACTGTGTCCTCCTGAGGTCCCAGCAAGGGTCCCAGACCCCCCAGGGAAATTTGAGGGGTTTTTCAAATATCTTGGACTCCAACAAGTCTGGGAAGTGGGGAGGTAGAAAAGCAGCCACAGAGCAGTAACACTGCCTGGGCTAAAAACTTTGCTCGCTAAACCACCTGCCACCTCTGTACAAGTTGGTTTACCAACAGAGTGGAGCAGTTTGCATCTGAGGTGGTGAGATGGCCATGGGCACACACACACGGCTCTCATCACATGCTTCTTTGGCTTACATTATTTCTGTGGCCTCTCTGCTGTCCAGGCATCTGGCGCTTCTCCTGGATCTTCAGAAGCTGATGAGCCCTGAAAAGACAGAGAGCTTGCACTCAAGCAACTCCAGATGCCCCAGGAACCATAGCCTGCAGGGATCCTCTTCACCAATCCCACTGATCTGCTGAAGCACAGGCATATCAGAACCCTTACTCAACCTCCCAGTCCCTCAAGGGCTCCCAAACACTACCACACTGGTCCCCATACAACTTAGCCGTCCCACACCATCGAGAGGCCAGTCTGCACCCGCAGGACTGCCAGGGAATGGTCAGCACAAACGGGGCAGGTACCCCCTGCCTCCCCCCTCACGCCGGTTACCTGCTGTAGTTGGGCACTGTGCCCTTGTCCAGGTCCCGCACGGTGAAGGGATCGACGCGGGAGCAGTACCACTCCAGCCGGCCTTTGTGCATGGTGTCCGTGACGTGCAGGATCTCCCGACACTTCACGCACAGCGCGTAAGGGTCTGACAGCTCCAGCAGGGACACGTTGGTGCGCACGTAGAACGAGTCTCCAGAACATTTCTTCCCTTCCTCCAGGGCTGCCCGCAGAGGCTGGTACCCTGGAGCATAAAACACAGGTCACCACAGGTGGGGATGCAGCAGACAACAGTCACCGCTAAGAAAGCCAAGCCCCAGCACAGTAGTGATACTACGGATCGGGGTGGGGGTGCAGAGGAGGCAAACAGACAGAAGGTCTGTACCTCTGTCCCGTAACTCAGAGGATGCACAAGTCACACCAGACAGGGAAAGCTACTGGAGCTACGGCCAACCCCTGTGTCAGACATGGTGGCCTAGGACCAAACAGGAGAGGAGAGAGAGTAACTGAGATTTATCTCCAGGCCTGGGTGGTGGGTCTAGAAAGGAAGGCAGAGAGCTCAGGCTCAAAGGAGACCCAGCTGCCAGCACCTTACCTTCTAGGTCGTGCTGAAAGATGAGACTAGAGGGCTCATCCCAGTGCAGCAGGCTCAGGTAGGCAACCTCCCGTGTGCAGTTCTCCAGGGAAAGCACCTCTTCCTTCAGCGATGGCACCCTCAGCTAGCAAGGACCCGATGCCATTAGACCTAAGGGCTGGAAGAGCACGCACCCCCCAGGCTCCCTCACCCATCAGGGTTACACAACAGGTGTTACTGAGTGAGGCAGGTCTGGGAAAAACTATCTGAGGGCAAGGCATCCTCAGTCTGCCTCTGGCTCCCTTCTCTGCCTCTGAATACCTGCTGCCAGCCATCACCCAGTCTGGATGGTGGGCTGTCGTGAAAGGAAATGTGTGTGCGCACGAACATGTGTGGGAGCAGAAGCACTGGTTTGTTTTCAGCTGCAGGTGGGATATTAATTCAAGTAGTGCAGCTGTATTTCAAGTGGTGTCATTCTTGGCAAAACAAATGCCCTTCTCTCCCTCCATGAGCTTTCTTCAGAGCAATTATTCTCTATAGCTTGGGAGGGTCACAAAGGCCTGAGAAAACTTGTTCCAGAATTGATTGCTTTGCAATGGGCATGTGCAGGATGCAGGATGCAAACTGCTCTGAAAAACTACAAGGTGACAGACAACTCAAGGGACACAAAGCCATACTGGCATCTTAACTGTGTGAGTCCTTTTTGTTTCTCCCTTCCCACAACTGAAGAAAATGTTTCAGAAGGTCTTGGCATTTTTATATGCACAGGTACACTCGAGTGCCCTGAGACCTTGGTGAGTGTTTGTGTTGTGCCAAGCTCTAGAGAGAGAGAAGTCCTGGAAAATAAGAGAAATGGAGGTGGACTTCAAGCTGGGTAGAGATCAGCTTGCACTAGGGATCACTCCACACTCCCTGCATCATCTCAGGTGCTTTGCAAACCCTGAAAGTGAGCCCATTCCCAGACTCACCTCGATGAGCCGGCACCCTTCCCTGAGTCCTGCTTTTTCAACCTGTGAGCCTGGCTTGACCCACTGCACATAAATTCCTGTCCTGTTCCCTCCAAGGATGGAGATGTCTGCTGCGAGCCTCTTCTCCTGGGGTGAGGGGTTGCTGGGATGACCCACGCTAGTGAGCTGTACCACCAGTGACCTGGCAAGGAGAAATGCCAAGTCTGGCAACTGAGGTTTACTGCCTTTTCTAAGAGCCAGTCCCCCATGCCTTGTGTCCAGCTACAGGGTCTTTACTGCAGCACAGAGCTCATGACTCACCCTGCGCCCATCACTGGGGCACACAGAGCTTACAAAGCCCCACAGCCCCTTCTATCCCACCAGCCCCATCACCAAGCCAAGCTGGGCTCCCCCAGTCCTTCCCTACCTGGACAGACACATGTCCAGCCCAGAGCAACATCCCTACCCCTGCCACAACAAATAGTATAGTGCAAAAAATTGAAGTCATGATAGGAAGCAAGGATCATAGGATCTTCATTTCTCTCCTCTCCCACTAGTGAGAAAGGGTTTGCAACAGGAAGGACAGAAAGGAAGGGTCTCCCAAGCATGGTCCCTGGCACCACAAAATGTCCCCTCAAGCACCACCACAGAGGGCCCAGCTCAGAAAGCAGCAGTCACCTCCTGGTGACCTCCTTGCGGCTGGAAAGTGTGGACAAGCAGATCTCTGACTTCACCCTGGCGTAGGTGCTGCTGGAAGAAGAGGAGAAGGTCCCCAGCAAGGTGCCAGCAAAACTGCTGCCTAGGAGAGAGCAGAAAGGAGAGGGAGCACTTCACCTGTGCTAATGCTGCAGGGAGCTCGTGGCAAGGGTCTGCCATCCTCTACCGACCATTTTCTAGCATCTGACTGGGAAGCTGAGCCTGCAGGGAGGCTTTGAATGGTCACCCTCAAGAAAAGGGTTTCCCACATTTCCTAAGAACAAGCAAATCTTTGTTCCCTTCATCAGCACTTTGGGCTGAAGGCAGCAGTAGCCAGGGCCACCTGGATGTGCCCAGAGATCAGCCACCAGCACCCACCACACAACCTGCCAGCACCAGAAGCTTCACTCCAGAAGACTTAGAACCCATCACAGCAGATCACTTTGCACCCCAGGGCAAAGGTATTTTCCTCTTCTATTACCTACTCCCCTCAACAGCTCTCCGTGAGTCAGAGCTGATGCAAATAGCTCCCCTTCTCTGCAGAGGAAAAGCCAGCTTTTCCAGCTGCTGTGTCTGACAAGGCACGGGGGGATATGAGGGTCCATAGTACCATGCTACAGCTGCAGAGCCCTTGCAGTGAGCTGCACAAACCAGAGCTGTGAGGGGGGGTCAGTTGTCCAACCCCTCTCCCCACAGCAACTACTTCTTTTTAGCTAAGCCCGTTGAGGAAAGCCTTGTACCTGTTGCATCTTCCATGCTGCTGAAGGAGCCACAGGACAAGCTACAAAGGAGACACAAAATGGATTTGTAAGGTAGCAGCTTTTCCAAAGGCTGTTTGCATCCCGTTCTTGGTCTCACCTCCACAGACTTCCCCGCTACCCTCAAGCACCCCTGGAGCCACCACACAGCTCCCAGCCAGCCTTTCCACTCAGTTCCCACTCCAGGTTCTCTCCTAAACCTGCCAGGCAGCTCTCCCTGAACCCCACGGTGGAAACATGCAGCCCCCAGCAATCACCTTTTGTAGGGCATGCACCTCTCTTCCCGCTGCCGGCGGAGGATGGAGCCGATGCAGGGAGGGAAGGGGAAGGTGGAAAGGCGGTTGATATCCTTCTCGCTGTCAGGAGTCACATCCTTGGGCAGAGTGAAAGAGACAAGCTTGCTAACATCAACACCCAGCACCACTTCTCCCCTCCCTTCGGACCAGGGGAGCAAACAGCTCCTTGGCTACCACAACCCTCTTTAGGATAAGCCACATCCCTCCAAACTCCCGGAGGCACCTTGTTTTTCCAAACAGATAGCTCAGCTAGAGATCCATGACACTGCATCTCCATATTTTTGCAATGTACAGGCCGTGGGAGCAGTAGCAGATGAAGAGACTATCCAACCTTTGTCCTTATATTTCTGTTTTAGCCACCACACACCCAGAGGTGTGAGTAACCTGTGGGACTGCCCATTTCAGGGTGCTCTGGGACCCTGAAGAAGGGTCAAGAAGTCAAAGGAAAGAACCTGACTCCCTTAAAAACAACACAGTGCTGCTACAGGGTTCAAAAGAGTCTGGATTTCTCCTCCAGCACGTGTAGATTAAACAGCATTTTGGGGAGGATAGCATCGTATGTGAGGCTGTTGATTTCTAGAGTGTCATATGGGATGAAGAGTTTTGCTCCCCTCTCTTTCCCACGCTTTGGGGTAGCATTGGCCAGTTTGTTAGAGACTGTAAGAGCAAAGCTTTGCACTCGAGATCTGCTCACACCTTACACACCACCCCATGCCCAGTCTTCCACCAAGTCACAGCCCCACGATGAAGCCACTCCAATGCCTGTGTGCCCTTCCTGAGCAGTGTCTCCGCTGGCCTCAGCCAAGGGCCAGCCTCACACAGTCAAGCACTCACCATGCTCTGAATGGCTGAATCCCCTGGGAACGGGCTAACAGAAGTCCCCACAGTATCCATGAGTCCATTGGTAGGGTTGTCTATGAGGCTCCAGGTGCTGCTGAGGTTGGAGCAGAGGGAGTAGGAAGAGCTGCACATCTGGGAGAGAAGGGACTCCATTATCCCATTTGCATCCCCCAGAACTCAGTCCTGACCCCTTTGCCTTCCCTCTTCCCCCTTCTTTCTAGCCACCCTCACCTTGCTGAGGCTGCGGCCGCCTTGGCACCGCTGCAGCTGTGCCTCCAGTGTGCTGTTCAGCCCTTCTGCCTGGCTCAGCTTGCTTAGGAGCTCATCCCGCTCCTCCTCCAGGGCCCGCACGCGTTTGCGGTACTGGTCCTTCTCGATCAGGCTCTGGGAGTATTGCAGCTGCACCCCATCACGGCTCTGGATGGCCTGCAAGGAGCCAGACTGAGAGTGAGAAAAGGCACAAAACTGCACTGCTAATCCACACCTCCCACCCTGGCATGGCTGGACAAGATCCACGGGGGAAGGAGAGGGTATCCAGAGCCCTGTTCCTGCTGGGAAGTGAAAAGCAATTTACCTGGTCCCGCTCTTTCTCGATCTCCTCCAGCTGCAGCAGCACTGTGTTCATACGATGCTTGTAGAGATCACAGTCCTTCTGCAGCGTCCTGTATTTCAGCTGCAGATCTTCCACATCCTGGAGGTACTGGTGACAGCAAGCAATGAGCATTAGCTTTCCTGAAAGCGACTGCTGTACAGCCGCCTCCCTGCCTTCTCTGCCAGGCCCTGCTTGGTGTGCAGGGACTGGGGCAGTGGTGAATGGTCTACCTTATCCCTCAGCTCTTCGGCCCACTGCAGCTCATTCTGCAGGGAGTTGAGTTTCTGACAGAGATCCTGCCGGTCGTCTTGGGCTTCCTTCCAGTCATGCTCCAGGATGTCCAGGAGGATCTGCTCAGAGCCTGGCACTGGGCCCTCACCAGGTGTCTAGGAGGTGAGAGGGTACTGTCACTGCACCACAGGCACCAAGGGAACAACAGACCAGGGCAGTGACTGGCACAACTGCCATCATCATCCTGCATCAATCTGCTGTGCACTCCAAGGCACAAAGTCACACTTGTGAGCACAACCAAGAATTACAAGGCTGGAAAAAAGCACCCATCACTACCCAGACACAATGGCAGCCACCACAGCCACGCAATACTTTCAGAGGACAGGACAGGTCAGCCCAAACCAACAATTTCCCCATCTTTCCAGGGGCTATGTAAACAGCACTGGGGGTGGCCCAGGAAAGGAGGTGACCTGGAGCCTGCCCTGCCCCGGCAGGTACCTGCAACATGCCCTGCAGCTCCTGCAGCGATGCCGTGAGGCGCTGGTTCTCAGCCCACAGCTCGGACACGGCAGTGTCGGGGTGGCCTCGCTCCTCGGCCTCTCGCTGGGGCGGTGCAGATGCCTGTTTCCGCAGCAGGCTGCACTCCTCCTCCAGGCTGGAGACTTTGCATTTCAGCTGGTCCACCTGAAACCCAGGGACAAAACAGTCTGACACACACAGCCCTGCACCTCTGCCTCATCAGGAGAGCAAAGCACAGAAGGTGCTGAGAAGAAAACAGGTCTGAAGGCAAGTAAGGCACAGGAGGCAACCACAGGCAACCATGTGAAGGAGTATCCTACCACTGGGCCAAGGTTAGCAGCACAGCTGCATACAAAAGCTTCTCCCTCAGGGAAAGGAGGGAGATGCACTTGCATAAGCACATTCAGGATCTTCTCTTGGTGCAACAACTTTCTTCCTACCCTGGGGCATCCACAGTGCATCTGGCCTTGACCGTGGGTGCACATGGGACCTCTGGTGCGCTGCCAGGGCCAGCAACTGTGAGTATCTCAAGGACTCCTAGAGCAGCTGAGAAACAAATTCACAGCAGAAAAATCCACTGGAGGCTACTCAGTGTGGGGAGGCCACCTCTGGCCTGGGAGGTGTTCGAGGTTCAAGCTGCGGAAGGCTGCAGCATACTATGGGGGCATCATCATTTCCTGGCCTGGTCTCAGAGTCCTCCACCAACATGTCATGGGAGACAGCAGAGGTCAGTGACTTTTAAGAATAAGAGAGGTCCTCCCAGACCTGTAATGACTGATTAGATTGATCAGAGAACCAGTTTCACAGGTAAGTAAGGCTTTGAGAGGAAATGGGGAAGCAGAAGCCTATCAAAGCCACCAAGAAGCATGGCCAAAATTGCCAAGGAGGGATTCAGGAACTGAATTACTTCTGTGAATCTGCCCTAAAGGCCTAGAATGACTTTTGGGGACCAGACACTTCTGGAGCCCAGAGCCAAGAGGGGAAGGCAAGCTGAGACACTGCTTCCAGAGGGATTTCTTCAGCCCACAGTTACCTCCAAGTGATTCACTCCCCTGCTCTAAAGAGGCCCGGAGGAGCTGGCATTGGCAGGAATACCAGAGAAAAGATAGGGGAAGATCCCAGCACTGGCTGAACAGAATGAGGTATGAAAGGTAATCACAAGGCTGTGTGAGAGGTCCAGGCCCAGACTGGTAGGGGGAATGCCAGGAAGCAGCAGAGCACTTAAAAATATGAGTTATTAATGGGTCCAAGTTAGGGCTGTCCTTGTCCAGGCAGGAAATGGGTTCATGTTTGCTGGAGGTGAGAGCTTGGCAGCTGGAGTGCAGCGTCACGAACTCCTTCAGCTATGCAGGGCATGAGTCTAACCAATGTCATGAGAGACATGAGGAGGCGGTGGGGAGTGGCAGGGGGGATGGAGGCTGGGCCAAAAGGCTCCTAAAGCTTAGCAAGTCGGGCTGGGCAGCTCCAGGCAGCACACACGCACCCAGCGTGGGCGGCTGCACAGCCACCGGCCTCACTAGAGAGAGGAAAACACAAACCCTTCCAGGGGAAGAAGTAAATACAAACACACAGCTTGACAGAGTGAGCTGCCTGCCGCATGCCTGTGCTGCCCAGAGAGCAAAGCAGGCAGCACAGGGCTGCCAGCACAGGCAGGAGCACACAGGGCACCTTGTAGAGCCAGCAGCCAGGCTGAGATTCAGGGGATGCCAGGGAAGGCACCAGCCCTGCCTCTGGCTCCTCTGGGTGATGTACCCTTAACTACATCAGCTGGCAGGAGCTGGTGATGTATGTCCAGCTGCCCCCGGGCAGTGGTAAGCCTCCTGCGCTGTGCCCACATCTCAGCCTCTGTGCAGGGCACATTTCCCTCAAGAGCAGGGCAGGATCCCCAACACGCATCCCACGTGCCATCAGCTCCTTCACGCTTGCAAGCCACCACTGGTGGGCATCCCTGTGCATCCTTCTCGGCTGCCAGACCCCTGCCACCTCCCCCTGCCCACCCTGGTGCTCCCCAGAATCCTACCAGCAGCTGCAGGTCCCTGCTCCGCAGCACGGCCACGTTCTTCTCCTCGCAGAGCTGCGCGTAGCGCATGGCCATCATGTAGTTCTCGTCCTTCAGCCTCAGCAACTCCACGCTGTTGGAGTCCCACTCCTCCCTCAGCCGCTGGAAACGCTCCTGCACCTTCTGGAGCTCCTTCAGCTGCTGCTCCAGCCGGACCTGCTCTTGCTCCAATGCCTGGTTTTTCACCTGGAGCTGGTGTTCCTTCAGCAGGTGTTCTTTCCGTTGAGCCCTCACCTTCTTCACCTCCATCATCAGGAACTGAGTTAGTCCCTCAGGGCCTTCCTCATCTGGGGAGAGACACAGGAGAACCTGTTCCTGGCTGCTGAAACAAGGGTAACCCCAAGAAAAAGATTTGCCCAGTGCTCTGTTTTCCACCAAGAGGTGACAAATTCTCCTGCGGGTTTGTAGCCCTCGTTGTCCCAGGCTTATGGCACCACAGTCTGTCACACCAGTATACGTGGCCCCCTCCCTGCCAGTTCCAGAGTACAGAACTGTCAGGATTCCTCACACACCAGCAGCATGAACCCAGTTTTTAAGCAGGCACATGAACTTGCACAAATTTCTGGCCCTTCCCATGCAAGCAGCAGCTGAAGGGAGAGCAGAGCACCTGCTCCTACCCAGGATCATAGAGCAGCGCTGGGCTGGTTCCCTCCCTGTCAGCCGCATGTAGTGCTCTGGGTAATAAAACTCCAAGGATTCCAGGAAGGCTTCGTAGCCTCGCTTTCCACGGCGCCGAAGGATGTCCATCAGGTAACCTGGAAGAACAGATAAAGAGCCAGGATGAATTCCCTGCAAAACAGAGAGAAAACTGCGTGGCCCATCTTCACGGTATGAAGGTAGCACCTCCACTGCAGAGCACCTCAGAGAACAACAAAGGGAGCAGCGCAGTGTGTGTAGCACCCACCGTGTGTCAAAACCAGGTTATCCCCCCCAAACCAGGCCCATCCAAGTGCAAGTTTGTGTCTCATCCCACCTGTCTGGTTGCTCTTGCAGGGGAATCGGCACGAGTTCAGCACCTCCTCCTCATCCTGCTCGTCTATGACGCGGCACTGGCGCAGGTACGGGGTGAGCTTGGCTGGGTTCAGGGAGCGGGTCAGCTGGTGTCGTGCGCTCTCGATCTTCTCCCAGACAGTGTCTTCTTCCTCCTCCTGCTCTGAGAGGCTGCTGGCTTGGAGAGGCACATTCTCCACGGCTGGAAGGATAAAAGGAAAGAATAAAACGATGAGGAATGATAAGAGGAGGACAGGTAGAAGGCATGGGAGAACATGAGTCAAGGTATGATCCTGCAAATGATCCATGAGTCTTGCAAATGGGACTCAGTTACATTAGAAAACATTTTACATACAAATAGATTTGTTTATCTAAAATAGATTTACCTAAAATTTATCTATCTATCTAAAATACAGCAGGATCTTGAGTGTCCACCTAGAGCCTTGGATATGCAGAAGGCAAGTGGTGCATAAGGGAGTTAGTTAGAAGCATATACAGTAGGAAGTCTAGAGAATATATCATCTTCATCTCTCAAACGTTCCTAAATCCCTCCAGCCATCACACACCTTCCCTTTTGTCCATCCCTGAGAATGGGAAACTCTTAGGACCAAGAGTTTTCACAGCCTGGGACATGCTTTCTCATACTTGGGGCTGGAGAGGATCCAGCAAATGAATCCCTGGCACTGTGCACCAAGTATTGGTGACCAAACAAGTTATCAAAGGCACCATCCCACAAAGAAGCTTGGCTACAGGTACTGGAATCAGCAGGGAATCACATGAGCATATCTTTCATTTATCTTCCACACAGCTGTGCGGAGCCCTGAAAATATGTAGCAAGAAGGCAAGCACTCTGCCAACCAGATAAAGCATGAGAGAGCCCCTCAAGGGAATGGGCCAAAACCTCTCAGAGCCATGGTGAACCTGCTCTTACAGCCCTACAAGCTATGATGGAGCAGGAGTGTGCAATGCTCTCTCTCTCCAGCTACGCATCAACTCAGTGTTATTTATTTTCACTCGAGAAATGAAGTCTGCTTCACAGGCCAGCACAAATCCTTTTAGCTGTCAAGGCAAAGCACAGCAAAGATCTCCTGAGACTTAGAAGCCATCTCTCCTCCAACGTGTGCATGGTTACCTGCTGCTCTGGTGCTGGCATTAAGTCCAGCTTTAGTACCCCAGGCACACAAACATCTCCAGGGGCAGGGCAGAGGTTCACGTTCCACAGGGGAAGGAAATGTCCTAGCCTTTTTCCTTTTCTTTGGAAATTTGGGGGTGGAGTTCTGTTGTTGGGTTTTTTTCTACCTTGTGGTGCAAATTATATCATGCTATTTCAGACTGACAACCAGCACAACAAAGGAGGGTGGCTGAGAGAGCTGTGCAGAAGTTAATCCTCCAAATACAAACACAGGAGGCTTGGGGTCTGACAGATGAAAGACAGCAGGAACAGAGAACTATTGACACCACAAAAGATTCCCAAGTGTCTCATTTTCTGCGCCAGAGAGTTTAGGGGCCTAAACACAAATACAGATATGGATTGTTCTAGGTTGAATAAAAACAGCGTTTCTTGCAGAAATTGAACTCTCGTTTGAGAGTCTTGCCACATAGACACAAGTATGCTGGAGGAGGACGCAACGGCAGGTCACAGAAGTTGAGCTGTTTCAAACTCCACAGCAGATGTATCCCTTTAAGTCAAACTTTCTCCGAGAAACTCAAGCCGGCTGTGCAAGCCGCGACCAGCTTCTCGGCAGGCAGGCTCGGCAGACAGGGAAAGGGAGAGGGAGGGAGAGAAAGAGAGGGGAGGGGTGGGCAGAAGGTTCCAGAGCCGGCAGCCCCGCTCCCGCCCGGCGTACCCCCCTTCCCACGGCGGGCGGAGGGAGCGCTTCCCTTTCGCCGGCCTGAAGTCGCCCTTCGCGAAATGCCGAGCCGGAGGCCGTTCCTGAGGAGGTGGCTGGGGAAGAGGATAAGAAGCGCAGACATCCCCCACCACCACCACCACTCCCGAGCCAGTGCGAAACTCACGCCCCGGGGCGATGCCGACGAGCAGCCGCCGCCCCCGCGGCCGAGGGGGCCCAGCGGGGCTCGGCCACCCCCGGGACCCCGTTCCCGGCCGGGGGCTCGCCCCTTACCTGCCATGCCCGCTCCGGGCGGCCGCTCCCCGCTCCGCTGCGCGCCGCCGCCTCGCCGCCCCGGCAGGTGTGTCTGAAGCGCCCTCCCCACCCCACCGCGCTTTCCCAGCCTCTTTTCCCTGCCTGCCTCCCTCCCTCCCTCTCTCTCCTTCCCTCCCTCGTCCAGCCGGCTGGAAAGAAGCCGGCAACCCCCGGGGCTATGGAGAGCCTAGCTCTGCCCACCTCCGGGGGTCGCGGGGGCACTCACCGGCGGGGCGGGGGCGGATCCCCTCGGCCACTCCCGGTTTCTCAGAGCCTCCGGCTGCTGCTCACACACACCTGGGCGAGCCGGGGAAGGGTTCTCTGCGTCTGTCCTGTCCTTCTAACCCGCCTCGATGCCCAGCCCCGGGATGGAGCTGCTCCCCGGAAGGATGTGGCTTGCCAGCCACTTCTCTTCCGAAACGTACCCGGCCTCAGCCCTCCGACAGACAGGCAGGGGAAGGGGGATGCCCGGCTTGTCCGGGACCCTGCCCGGGCAGAATGGGGGTCTTCTCGGGAACAGTGCAGCCCCCCCGCGCTCTGCTGCAAAGAAGAGATTCATAAGGAGACGCTTTCTTTGGTTCCAGAACTGCAGAAATTGTAGCCAGACCACCCGAGGTGTAGGGCTGGTTCTGGACGGAGGGGGGATCCAAGCAAGGGGAAGAAATTGACGGTGCTAGAAAGATGCCTGATTCAGGCCAAGAAGAGATCCCACAGGCTAAATTTTGACCCCAGTCCTCAGCTGTGTCCGTGGGTGGAACTGGGTGTGGAGACACCCCAGGGCAGTGTGATGGAGATGTACTCCAGGGCACGCAGGGGCTTGCAGCCTGGGTCTGACCCAGCACTGAGTTCCCCAAGCCAGGAGTGGATGCTGGGAAGCCTTCCTCTGGTCCAAGTGGCCACAGCAATCCCAGGAGTGGACCTGTGTGTCCACACAGCATCCCAAAAAGTTTCCACAGGGTACCCTCCACACCTGCCATGTGCTCAGCTGCCCAAATCTGTGCATACCACTGGACAAAGAGGGACAGATGGAATTGGACACCACAGTTCAATCCCAACATCAAGTCCTCCCCTTCAAGGCTAAGATGTTTTTCATTTTTTCTAGCAACCCTATTTCACTCTCATTTCATCACTCTCAGCTGTGTCCGACCTCAATAGCCAGGCTACACAGTGCAGGCTCTGTACCAGGAATTCTCAATGCAATATCAAGTTCATAAGAAATGGGAGTTCCCTGACTCTCCCCAGCCTTGGAGTCAGCCCACAGGGTGACCCAAAGTACTGCTGTGCATCCCTCCAGGGCTCTGAACACATTGCCCTACATTGCTCCTGTCCCTGCCAACACACTCCTAAAAGGGAGGTGCCCTCAGTACCCCACCACTGCAGCTTCTGGACCCCACCTCAGCACGGAAATCTTTCTCTCCTCGTTCACATAAGTGAAGAAGCAGAGGTATGAACTGGGACCCCTTCCCTAAATGATTTCTGCTTTGCCCAAGCTGAACATCTTCATTTGTTTCTCCTCCAGAGCCAATGGCAGGGCTCCTGCACCAGTTACAGTAAGGTGATTTGAGGGAAGGGAGGCTTTAGCAACACCCTTTCCCCGTGCTGCAAAGTTCTTTTCAAGATCAAGATCAAGCACTAGCTGGGAATTGAGAGTGTATCTGTGTGATGCACAGAGCACACAGCCTTTATGTTGCAAAATACACACAGGTATTGAGCAAACGCCAGGCACAGGCACGCGCACACACGTGGGGATTTCAGCAAACTGCCCTCGGAAGGCATCCATCCCAACAGGCACTGCTTGACGTCCTGAGCACGTGAATTTGTTGTTGACTCTCCCTCCCTGCCCGGGGTCCCAACAGCCCCCTCCCTTCCCTTGTAAACCCAGCACTGCACAGCTCCCACATGAAGGGTGCATGGTGACCTGGGACCACCAGCAGCAGGGCACAGCTCCTGTCTCCAGCCCTTACCTCCAGCCAGAGGCAGTCAGCTGAGTGATCAAAAGCAAGTACAAGCAAGGCTGCCTGCTGGGAACCCATTTTGACTCAGGCCATGGCAATTTTTGCCTGCTAGTTATTCTCTTGAAAACAACCCTTGTCTGTCTCTCCCCCTCTCTAGTGAAAAGACTTCCTGAGCCAGATATTATGTGGTGATAAAAGATAAAATCTTCACAATCCTGATAAAAGTCCCAAAGCAAGAGTTGGTTTCACTCATTCACACAGAGAGAGACAAACTCAAGGCTGATGACAAAGAAATCCTCTTCTTCCACCCACCCTGACCCCATGGGCAGTGGCTGCATTGCCTTGTGACTCAGAGCACTCAGACATCAGACAGAGCAGGTCCCACATCAAGAACAGCTAAAGAAATATCTTCACCCTAGATTGCCCACGGAAGAGGCTCAGACATCCAAGTACAGGGAAAAATAAATAATTCAATAATTGACTGGTAAGACAATAAGGGCAGGTCCTTAGACTGACTAAATGACTAATTTCCTTAATTTTTTTACAAGCTCCATTATCTGTTCTCCTTCATGGAGAGTCTCTGAGCTTGGCAAGTACTCCAGGAGCAAGAAGACCACCCCTGGCTCTGGGCTGGGTAACAGATCCCAACAGATCAGACAGATAGCTCCTGAGAGGAAGAATACATTCCATGCCTGTTTTTTGGCCAGGGTGTGGAGGCACAGGGATGCAAAGCTCACGCATTGGAGGGAAGCTGCAGTTGTATAAGACAACCCCAGTTTAACAGAGATACACAGTCCTACCAGACTGTCCATGCTCACAGGCAGGCATTACATTTCCAAAATAGCTTTACCAGTAGCAGTTACATTTGTGCTGGCACACTTGAGTCCACACTAGGAGTGACACTGGGGTGTTTGGATGGGTTTTTTTTTTGTTCTTGTATTGCTGGTTTGGTTTGTTGTTTGTTTTTGGCTTTTTTTCCAAATCCTAACCAAAATAGTTGCACTGGTAAAACTTTCCAAGCCACAGGGGCTCACACAGGAAATCTGTAACAAGCTAGCAAATGGTGAACCATGTGTCCTTTCCAGAGGAGGGGCTTAGCACACACAGCCCACAGAGTCCGGCAGGCTGCTGGGTTTTCTGCAGGGGCTCGCGGTGTGGGGTGACTGATGGCACTCAGGGGTCAGCGGGATCCCTCCGAGGGCAGTGAGCCCGTGCTGTGGAGAGCTGGGCTGGATATGCCTCAGCACTGCATTGTTTGCCCCCGCCTGGAAACAGCTTTAGGAAGGTCTGAGGCGGGGCAGGAATTCAATAAATTCCTGATTGTGTGGCTAAAATGCCTTTGGTACAAAGCTAAAGCTGTGGTTACAGATGGTGAGCTGGGTGCTCTGTAAAGTCTTGCCCTGTGTTTTGGGAAGCACAGTAAATTTACAGAGCTCCCATGAAACTGCCTGCCCACACAGTGTCCAGAATGTGAGCCAGTCAGAACATCTTCAGCTATATATTTCTTGCTTGGTCCTTCTTTATTCCCACCCCCTCCCCAATCAAAATAAGCTATTCTTCTTGCAGCCTGGTGATTTGCAGAGATGTACAGCTTCCATTGAAGTTTTAGGGGGGAGGTATGCTAAGGTCTCCAGGGTGCTCTCCCAAGTCAGGTTGAGGAAGCAAGTTTGAAATAATCTCCCTAATAATAAAAACTTCCACCCTGCGGTCGCTGTCCCAACACGATTTGGTGTCATGAAAAAACTCTCTGCAGTTTCTGTTCCTGTGTGGAACGAAACAAATGCCAAAAACACAAAAGAACTTGTGAAACAGAATTAGCAACTCCAGCCTGATCTAATTGGCTCGTACACTGCTTCACGCTGGATTAGTTAGCACACACGGTAAAAAAAAACCTTTTTCTGACGACACTCATCTAACTCAGTGTTTATATTAACAGCCTTTGCAAGGACTTTGACTACCTGCTCTTTTCTCTGACACTTTTAATAGCAGATGTAAGACTGCTGCAGCACACTGACAGTGGTTTATTCCCTTCACAGCAATGGCTGCAGAAGGGAGGAGGAATGAGGTCCCCCCTCAAAAACCGAGTGGCCTTTATAGCAGGAAGGAAATGCGTGTATCTGTGTGGAGATAGCAAAACAAGCAAATATTTCCTTCAGCATTCCTCCCCCTCACCACATGCACACACCCATTGCCTGGAGCTACAGGAGGCAAAAGCATGTGGGAGCCTTTTGGTACGGTATTGGCAACAAATCTCTGTCCTCATTAGGACACCAGAGGTGTGCAGGGTGGCAAGGAAGACCTGAATTAGAGCAGAATGAAGGGATTAGAGTCACTGGGATGAGCTTCCTCGCTCCAAAGCTGCCCAGCTGCCCCTGGCAAAGGGCTCCGACTCAGCAGTTGCTTTCTTCTTAAACCATTATCCCTGTGGGATTAGTCCCAGCTTTTTTCCCCTCTCTCTTCAGAATGTAAGCCAACCAAGAGTCCATCTCACTGCTCATTGTGAATCCAGTCTGGCTGGTCACCCTTTGCAAGAGGACCGTTAAAGTCTGCCCTGCATAAGAAGAGTCTGAATAGTGACAGCACAGAGTAGTCAGTCCCCCTATATTGAATAAAGGGGAGCAGTCTGCTCTCCCCAGATATGAACCACTCTGTCTAGAAACTGAGAGTGAGTTCTCCTCTCCAACAAAGGATCCGCTTTTGTTTTTCACTGGTGTGCGTGCAAGCAAAATTTGTTTCTCAGGGAGAAAAACCACATGGACTGAGGGTGTACTCACAAAGAGGGGGTACCTGCTTTGAGAAGAAAACAAATTACTGTCTGAGGGGAGGGGTGATGGGGAACAGAGCCTGGAGAAGGAACAGCAAGCAGCAGCTCACCAAACCCAGCCCGTTTGCCTCAGTGCTCCTTGCACGCCAAGGCTGCAGCCACCAGAGGTCAATGTGACCACACCAACCTCACCCGGCCACTGGGTCCTGCATAGAGCCCCTTTGAAACGGGCACGTCTAACACAAGTATGAAGCAGTGTTTTCCACTTCGTATGACAGAACTTTGGGGCAGATTTGCATGTAGACCAACAGTCAAAGCATTAATCACAGTATGACCTCAGCATTATCCTGGGGGGAAAAAAAAAAGAGCTTGGGAACGACAATGTCCCCAGTTAGCATCCTGGAAGCCCACTGAATTGAGACTCTTGCTTGGCTGTGGACCCCACAAATGCTCCTGACACCCCGAGCATGTCTCATCCTGCTGGTTTCAGTGTCACTCAGGTATTCTCACCTACCTCGGTAGCAGGAAAGGGATGGAAATGGACAATCTGTCCTTTCCTGAGCCCCTCTTCTGCTTTCTGGGATATAGGTCTGTCACAGTGAATGAGGTCTGCCCCAGATCCAGGCTGGCTGGATAAAACAAGTAGCTGACCTGCAGCCAGAGGAAGGCAAATGGGTTAAACGAGCTGGGTCATCAGTCTGGGTTAGAAGTCAGAGGGAAGATGAGACTGTGCAGAACAGAAATCAATATGTCTAGGTAGCTTTGTAACAGCCACCCATTCCTCTGCACTCCCACGTGTACCACTTCTCCTCTCTATCTCCCCTAGACCTCCTCAAACAGTCACTGAGGAGCCCTTTCCAGCCTAGCTTCATGTCCCTTCATCATCTGTGTGGACAGCCACCTAGTCAGAGCAAACAAAACACTCCTATTGCCTCCTATTCCACCTCCAGAGAGCTCCAGCCTTGTGGGATAGGCACGTTTCCCCAGACAGTACACTGTGTTCTCCAAGAAGACCCCACTGCACTGCAGGATCATCAGTGACCCCCTCCATTAGGCCAGACCAAGCATGTTTCCACCATCTCCCAGGAACATCAGCTTAGGATGGGAGCAAAGAGAGACCAAGAGGCAAACCCTGGCTTGTCTTTGCAGGGCAGATGAAGACAAAGACACTGAGAGAGTGAGAAGAATCAGCTCAGATGTCATCACAGAGATGAGCAAACTGTTCGTGAGCAGTTTGAATTCAAAAGAACAAATTGTCACCAAGACATCAGCTGCTTAGCTGAGAGCTCTGTTCACCCCACTTCAGAAATACTCTAAATACTTCAACGGGAGGAAAGGAAGTGTAGATAGAAAACACCGCTTCCATCTTCCCTTCCACTTCTCTGAGATGATCCAAGTCCTGTATGGCTCCTCTCCTGAGCTGGTACATAAACATGCCCCAGGGTGTTCAGCTGCCAGGGTCCTTGAGTCACTGTCAGGCTGAGACTGGCCAGATGCTGATGGAGGAGAGCCAGGAGAGGTGATACCATCCCACAACACTCATTATACTAAACGTGCGCCATACCAGGGAAAGGGACAGGTCAGGACTATATCAGGACCTTTTCCTCTTGGCTGGAGAGCAAACCTCTCCAGGACAGGAACAGAGAAAAGAGCTGAGTTCATGCTAACAGCACAAAGCCTCTGTAGAAAGGGCAGAGAACAAGGGCTGCCATCACTTGTAACACCGCTCCAGAGCCATAGGGTGTCACCACCCCACCAGCCAAACCCTTGGGGAAGGAGGTGGTTGGGCAAAGCCCAAATACTTTGGGTCTGCCTGGCCTTAAACTGGAGCCCTTGTAAAGGGAGGGATATGGGGAGCCAAGGGCTGTGCCTGTTCCTGCCACGCAGACATGCCAGGGCTCCTTGCTTCTGACTGTGAGGCCCTTCCCAAGACCTTTCATGGAATGGCTTTAAAATGACAGAGAGCAGGTTTAGATTAGATATAGGAAGAAATTCTTAACTGTGAAGGTGGTGAGGCACTGGAATAGGATGCCCAGAGAAGTTGTGGATGCTCCATCCCTGGAAGTGTTCAAGGCCAGACTGGATGGGGCTCTCAGCATCCTGGTCTAGTGGAAGGTGTCCCTGCCCATGGCAGGGGATTAGAACTGGATGAACTTTAAGGTCCCTTCCAACCCAAACAATTTTATTATTCAATGATTCTATGACCTACACTGCACCCAGCTATTCTCATCCTACAGCTGAGCCAGGCCTGGGCTTACTTGTGGGACTGCAAAGGGGTTGTAAGTCCCCTCTGCTCCTGTTAATGCTGCGTAATGGTGTGTCCTCCAGGGCATCCACCAGAGGTGGCACAGGGCACCCCTCAACCCACTCTCAGCGTTAGCCAAGGACTACAAACCAAAGCTGAGACATGATAAATTTGGCACAGATGTGACCTAAGCCAGAGCAGTATGGTGCCAGAGGTGAAGACAAGCGCATGGCATCCTGGACCTCATTTCCTCCTCTGCATACCACCACGGCCACACCAGATGCCCTGCAGGATGTGACCCTAGATAACATGGGAGGTCTCCAGCCCTTCTGGCGGCTGTATGGGATCTGTCCTGGAGCCATCGTGACCAAACAGGCACCCTCCCCTAAACACTCCTCCATGCCTGGCGTTCCCAGAGCTCCCCATTCCTCTGTCCCAAAGCCAAAATACCCAGCTACCTCCTTGTCTTGGCCTGAGTGGGTCTTTGCCCTTTAGACCATCCCACAGAGACCACCATCAGCCAGAAACAACCATGGGAGGAATCAAAGCCTGGCGCATAGCAGGAGCTGTCCCTCACTTCCCAGGAAGCTAACCACAGTCTCTCCCCTAGACCAGAGCTTCACAAGGCCCCAGAATGCAATCCTAGCCCTCCCTGGAGCTGGATGCCCATTTTCCCTGCAAAGAAGTCACACCCTGCCACATAGATGCAATCCCTGGGCTAAGAGTCGCAGACAGTCGCTTGCTGGAGCCCGCCCAAGAGCAGTGAGCTTTCCAAGTCCTTTCCCTTTCTTGGGGGTCTGGTAGTCACATAAACAGGAAGAGCCTGGCCCTCTCCCTCCCCCTTCCAGGGCTCTGCCTCCCTCCCCTGCTCTGCGGCGGGCGCCGGCATGATGCAAGCCCCAGCGCTGGGCTGCTTGCCCCCCTCGGGAGGAGCTGCCGGCTGGCCCCTGACCTCCAGGCTCCGCATTTCCTGTGGCAGCCGAGGAGGGAGACGAGGCCCCTTCTTCCAGACGCTGGGGCTGGGTGTAAAGGGGCCTCTGTGGGCCAGCCTGCGGGGGAAAAGGAAAGGTCATGGCAGTCCTTTGCCTGCAGCAGCCCGAGGTCAGAGGAGGCAAAGATGCCAGCAGCCCTGGTGGAGGTGGGAGCACCGCTGGGACAGAGGCGTCCAGCCTAAATGACAGGGCGAGGGCCACACTCCCGCCCCAGCCCTGCGGCCAGCTCTCCAAACCCGTCTTTATCTCCTGGCACTTATTTTTAAAAGCTTTGTGGCCTTCTCTCCTAAAACCAAAGTCAGCCGCACCGGGTCTGGGCTGCTGCCCAGGAGGGTGCCTGCAGAAGGGTGCAGCTGCAGAGCCCAGCGCTGTTAACCCTCAGCAAGCTAAACTCAGCTGTAGGAATTGGTGCCCATCCTAAAATTAAAGAGCTGGACTGTTGCCTAGGAGGGTGTTATCCCTTTCCCCCAGGTCCCTTTAAGGAGGACCAAGCTGAGACAGGCATCCCCCACCCCTGCACACATCTCCCCTAGGTCATGACAGGGAACAGGACTGAGGTCTGAGAAGGGAACCAGGAAGAAGAAAAGAGCTTTGCTGAAGGCATTCAGTTTGAGAGGCATATCCCTGTCTCTGGGGTCCCCATCCGTGCTTGGGGCTTTGTGCAAGCCCTGGCCAGGGCTTGGCCAGGATGCTGGCCAGATGTGATGCCCACTCTTCACGACCTGGCAAGAGGTGCCGGATGCCTGGGGATAGCAGGGAGGAGGGATGGCATCCCGGATGGAAATCTCTGGTATGCCTCTGCACTGATCTCCACTCTGCCCTGGAATGTGCCGGCCAGCAGCATGTGGGAAAGTGGAGGCA
Organism: Vireo altiloquus; assembly: GCA_013396875.1. NCBI lineage: Eukaryota > Metazoa > Chordata > Aves > Passeriformes > Vireonidae > Vireo > Vireo altiloquus. The sequence goes on along the minus strand of VZRF01008470.1, from coordinate 1,627,820 downwards.
GCAGAGACCTTGGATGTGTCAGCTCCCCGGCTGAGTAAACAAGAGGAGCCCTGGCAAGCATTCAGCCCCAAGTATCCAAGACCTTGAAAAAAGGGGGCTGGAAACAGGGAGGTTCTTCTGTCCCTATTGCTCTCAACCTTTGCAAAATACGTCCTAACCTCTCCCCTACCTCAGGTGCTAACGCCATCTCCTCATATCCCTAGCAAGTCTGGAGAAGAAGTGTGGGGAGAGACTTTCCCTGCGGAGTTTCCAGCACCATGCTGTTAGATCTAACATCCGGGAGAGATTCTGCCTCAAAAAGAGGGTCTGGAGAAGAAAGAGGTAGGATAAAAGGATTTATCACCCCCCACCATGCACGCATATCCATGCCCCTTGGCAGTCTCCCAGACAGCAGGGAGCACAGAGCATGGAGAGAACTTCCACCAGCAGTATTGGCACTGCCTCGGGGAGCGCCGGGACAGAGGCACAGTACAGCTCTCAGACAAACACCTTCCCAGCCCCACCTGGAGACATTCCCACTGCGGGTGCAAGCTCCAGCCACACTCCAGGTTTCAGAGGCTCAAGAGAGGCTGACAGTGCATTCCCCACTGCTGGTTGGAAATGTGTTCCCACCACTCTTCAGGCTGCCAGCATTGCCTCCCTTGTCTCCTCTCTAAAGTGACTGTGAGTCATCCCCTCATCCCCTCTCCACCCGGGCACAGGAACCTGGGGAAGAGGGGTGGGCTGGGGAAGGTCTCCCCGCATCCCACCAATGGAGCCCAACATCTCCTGGGGGCTGAACTCCTGCAGCAGTGGCACTGGGAGGTTGTGCCTTCTGGCCACTGTCCCGTGTCCCCTATCGCTCCTCGGCAGGCGCAGACTCCCGGAGAATGAGCCATTGTTCCCCAGCCCTGCAGCCTCTTCCTGTCCCTGTAGGGCTGTGAGACAAACAAAAGTGGAGCCAGACGCCATGGGGAGGAGGCTGGATCTGCTCCCCTCCTCCAGATCCTGCAGCAACCCCACAGGCAGGCAGACGGATGCCCGCCTTGGGGGAATGGGCAGGGACACCCCTATTTTTAGCTGCTTCTGCATCCCCACCCCCTTCCTTCCGTGGGCCAAAAATACATGGGCTGGATGGACAGGCAAAGTCATTAGGATAAAAGAGTTGTCCAGGCCTTGTGTCCAACCACTCCCCTGGCTTTCACCTCTTCCCTTTGGGTTCCCCAAGTATGGTCTCCAACTCCCAACATGGATGACTTATCTCTCCATCCCCATTCCCTGCATCCCCATATCCTCTCTCTCTGTACATTGTACCCTTCCTCACCCCCGCATCCTGCTCCTCCTCTTCTCTATCCATGCATTTCCCATTCCTTGATGGTCCCCTCTCCCATGCCACAACACCCCTGGGGACCTACTCCCTTCCCTTGAAATCCCCCAGCTCCTCCTTTCCCCAAAACACCTTTCTGCATACCTCCTTAAGCAATTCATTTCCAAAAGGCTCCTTCCTCCCAAAGGCCCAGAGTTTCCTGCTCCTCACCCCCATCCCCTCCTTCCCCACTGTACCCCTCCTACCCTCTCCATCTGTCCCTTTCTCTCCCCATCCCAACATCCTCCATCCCAGCTCCCTCCAGCCTGCATGGGCTTTAGACTCCTGTAGATGTGCTCCCCCTCCTTGTCCTGCCAAGAGAGCATATTTGAGGGGAGGGCAAAGAGACTCCCAGATGCCCCTGCACACAGAGAGCTGCTTCCCCAAGCACCAAATTTGTATCTAAGCCCTCCCCCGAGTCCATCCTGCATTGACTATTACAAGGTCTGTGAAAAAGAACTGGAGAATCGAGTGTGGGGCTGTTCTGGGGAGAGGTAGTCTACATACATAAATATATATCTTTATATTTACATCTCCTTTCCTAGCACACGGAATCACTGAAGTGTTTCCAGGCCACAGGCAGCTGTTCCTGGATTACTTCTGGTTTATGCGACATGTTCCCTCCCCCTCCCAGCTATGTCCCAAACTCCCCTTCCCTCTCCTCTGTGCCCATGTAAAACTCGGAGGGAGAGCACAGATCAGGGTCTGTCCTGGGGTCTGTCCCTCCATCCTCTCACCCACAACACCCCACAACACCCACAGCAGCCCTACAGCACCCCACATCCCTGGCCAGCATACAGGACTAGCGTACCAGGAGGAAGCTGGGGAGTGTGGGGGGAGGGAGAAATATGAAAATATTTGGGATAGGAGTAGATGGGCAGAAGGAGGGAGGCAGCCTGCCAACAAGCCTGGGAACTCATCCGTACCTCCTCCTGGGCTTTGGCAAACCCCAAGGCTTTGAGTTCCCAGCCCTGCTCCCAGGGGAAAAGCACACGCTCCCCCCTTTGCGAATCCCACAAGCAGGACGTGGTCAGTCCCATTACTTCGGCCTCCCGCTGCTCCAGCAGAGGGGAGCTGGAGGAAGTCAGGAATGGGTGTTCACAGGGTTATCCATGCCACTTCTAGCACGAGTGGGTCTAACCCAGTGCTGCTGCCTGCCTGGTGGTGCTCACCACAACCCCCCCGCGCTCCTTCCCCAGGGCAACACAAGGATTCCGGGGACCAGACCGCTCCAGTCCCTTTCCCTGCTTATCTCAAAGGCAACAAGCACAGCGTGGGGGACTCAGCACAGGCCCAAAAATGGGTTGAGCCTGGCTGAACACGTTTGGGGTTCACCCAGAGGAGAGATCACCCCAGTGGAGAAACTCTAGGGCATGAGGGATCCAGTGCCTACAAAGCCAGAGCTGGCATCGGACCAGGGATGCTCTTGGCAAGACGCTGGGTGCTTACACCTATCCCTTGCCCCAGGGTGTCACCTCCTGCCACGACTCTGGCTTGCTCACCCTAAAACCGGCTTTGCCTTCAGCTCATCCCCAGGGCAGCGAGACATGGACTGGAGGCAGCACCGAGGGCCATGGGCTGGGAGCAGGGAGGAGGGACCCAACAGCACCAGGGTGAGGGGGAGCTGGATGAGGCCATGCCAGGTGGGGCAAGGGAGCTCTCTGCACCTCCATCCCCATCATAGCAGAGTTCTGTCCCCCACCCCACTGCTGGCAGTAATCCCCATACCCATGTGGTGTGTGCCCTCATGGCCCAGAGGAGAATGGAAACATCTGGAAGTCACCTGCAAACGAGCAGCACTTTCAGTTAATGAGGAAATATGAGCCAGAGACCCTGGGCAGCAACAGGATATCTGCTTCTTGTGCACTGAGCGAGGCACCCCCTTCCCACCGAGATCCCTGCTGCCCTCCTTCTTCAGGAAGCTGCCAGCACTGCTCATCGTGCTCTTGGAACTCCATCCCTGGAAATTTCCCAGGGAAGGAGGGCAGGTGGGAAGGCAGCAAGAAGAAATGGCAGGGAATATAAACTCAGGGGTGAGCACCCTATCTGCAAGCTGGGATGCCTTCATCACCTTCCCTTGGCTTCCCCCAGGCACTGGGGAAAGGGAGTAGGGTTTTTTTTCTTTACTGGAGGCAAGTCCTGTATCAGACTTCTTCAGGCATTGGGTCAGCAAAGTGAGATAGGATAAAGGACTGAGCACCAGGAAATGTGGGGCAGGATAAAGGACTGAGCACCAGGAAGTGTGGGGCAGAGACCTCAGCCCCCCTGCATCCCTCCATTCCTCTCTCCCTCCCCATCACACTCACTCATCTGTAGGACCTCAACCCCATGTTGGAGGGATGGGCGCTGGGAAGATGAGGGGATGCAATTTGCACAGCCCCGTCTTTGATGTTGTGGTAGTCAAAGCAAATCCTCATCTGGGAAAGCTGCTGGACCACTTGTCTACTCCATGATAAGCACAGTGGCCAGTCTCTCTGTAATGGTGAAACTGGTACTGCTGCCTGGGGCTTAGGGTTACAGCTGGGATGAAAGGTTGGGGTGACTGAAGGTAAATGAGCTGAGCTGGGAGGGGTCCAGGCATAAGCTCCTGCCCAGGGCACACATGGGTGGTACCGTGACTCTGCAGCACTGTCCAGCCTCACCCCCACCTCTCATTTATCAGCCAAGGTGGATAAATAGGCTGAGAAGCAGGATTGTATGGGTTGACTTTCCAGGCTGTTGTATATGAAAGAAGTGGGTGTAACCAAGCAGACAGAGGCCAGGATGAGTACTGAGACCCAGAACTGGCACATACCGTGACCCTGGAGGTCTCCAAAGCACTTCCATGCTAGACCTGGAAGTACAAAAGTCAGAGCTTGGCTGGCATGGCTGCAAGATCACAGGTTTGGGGAAAGATGCTGAAGAGAAGGTATTTCCAGGGGCTTTCCTGGAAATGAAACCCATCCTGGCCCAGAGCACAGAGATGCTTGGAGTAGGAGTGATGAGGAGGAGGAGGAGGCAGTGGAGAGCCGGCCGCCCTGCAAGAAGCGGAACGTGGCCCCCATCCCATCTGGAAAAGATTTGTTCTGCATTCCCCAGTGGAGGCGGCTGCCGTCGCCCAGGCTCTGCTTCCTGACACAGCCTCTGCTGCCAGGCATGGGGCTGGGGGTGAGGGGGAGCCCCTCAGGCAGCGTGGGGGGAAATGCCCTGGCAGGCCATGCAGAGGGAGGAGACTCAAAGAAAGGGTCTTTTCCTGCCCCTCCCACCACCCCCATCAGCTTCCACGGAGCAGGACCTAGGGGAAGGAATGCCTACCATACCTCTGGCAAGCCGGGAGGACGCATGTCATGATTTCTCCTCCTTTCCTCGCTGATGGCAGAGCTCATCCCCCATCAGAGCTGAGCTTCCATCTTCCTCCAAGATGGAGTACCACGAACATGCACAGTCCATACGGTCTTAATTCCTGATGGAGAAAACTTGCACAGAAGGCAGAAACCCCAACTTCTATTTCGCAGAAGGGAAGCCAGAGAACAATGCCAAACCCTGCTACTACTGCTTAGCAAACCTCTGAGCAATGAGGTGCTCCCAGAATGAGCCACCCGAGCCCAGTGAATGGCCAGGCTCCATTTTGACATCTCCTCTGCAGACATCTTGTCATCCCTTCAGCCAAACCCTACTTAACCCCAACAAGTCTTGTCTCGCCTTCACCAGCAGAGACACCTCCCTTCTCCTCAACAGGGCCCTGAAGAGGTGCTTGTGACTGGCCAAGTGGTCCCCAGCAGAGCCACCGAGATGAGCCTGAAGGGTGAGGGGCACCAATGGCACTGGTGATGCCACACCCACCAGCAGGTTGCCCCTCACCCGTACTGAGAGGGTCTTCTGCCCTGTGACCATCAAGGGACAACACACAATGCCAGAGGGATGTGGTGCCCCACATGTAGGCAGAAACTCTCCCTGGTGCCGCCAAAGAGCACCTCCTTGTATTTATGCGCTGCCACCCCCTCGCCCTGGTGTGACACACTGCCGCTGGTATGGCGCTCGTCCTGATGCCATCCCCGTACAGAGACTTGTCCTGACCCCGTAACAAATGCCAGCCTGGCCCACGTGGCCTTCAAGGAGGCTGTCATCCTGCTAATGCCCAACCCAATGCTATCCACGAGTCCTGGTATGACCACCCACCCCCAGATCCCAGCCCAGACTGGCAGTGCTACACCACAGGCACCGGGAACTTCCTATCCAATATGGGATCAGGGGACCCTATGTGATACTCGAGGGGTCACACACACACAGGGTTCAAAGCCCTTTCCTTTGCTCCACAGCCAGGCTCCTCTAACCAGGTTAGACAGCAACCTGGCCTCCCCCCTTCCCCCAAAGGCATTGAAGCAGGCACCCGGGAGCGGGAGGCAGCCAATGCCGGCAGACGGGAAATGGCACTGGGGAAGCGGGGAGGAGGAGGGGAGCGGCAGAGAAGTTCCTGAAGTTTTCTGTCCTGGATAGTTGGAATAAATCTCATTTTCTCTGGTCTCCTTGCCGAGTCGAGGATTGGCTCAGCAGTGCTGCAGCCCGCCCTCCTCCTTCCCACGTCCCCTCCCCGCCAGCTTCGCTCCCTCTCTCCCGTGGCATCAGGGCGTCAGCCTGGGAGAGCCAGCCTTGGGGGGACAGCCGTGGGAAAAGGAGGGGGGCATGCCTCCCCTTTATCCCCCACTCTGTTCCGGAAGACAGCACCAGTAACCCTCGGAGCAAGTTACAGAGGCCTGCGGAGAGTGTCTCGCAACTTTTCGTCCAGAGGACGGGGGAAAAAATAATAACCCTGGTTCGAAAGAGGTAAATCCTGAAAGTTTTGATTCATCGGTTTGTAGAGCTGGGGACTGGGGGGTGTTGGGACCAGCAGGAAAAGGGTGGAGAGGGTGTTTGGAGAGGGGAGAAGCAGGAGGGGTGGCAAGGCGAGAGAGACGGGAAGGATGGTAAAAAAGAAAGGGAGCAGAAGGCAGGAATGCAACAGGAAACTGGGAGTGAGGAGAGGGGACACAGGACAGGGGGGAGAGGCGGGAAGGAAAGGGAGTGAGAAGAGGGTCCCACGGATAGGGGTAGGCAGCAGGGCGCTTGCCTCCCCAACCCTGCTCTGTCTACCCCTCAAAGCCCCACAGGCTCTCGGCACCTCGATTTTGGGGGTATGGAGAAAGAAAGGGAGCACTTTTTTGTAAGTGGGGAGGGAAGGGATGGCTGGAAACTGCCCATCTCCATAGCTCCGGCCTCCCTCTATGTCCCAGCATGTCTGTTTGGAAAAATATCCTTGTTCTACAGAGATATCACTATGTATATATATATAGCAGCCAGCAGCACAGGAGTCAGATTTAGGCGTCTGCCTACTGCCCGGCACTGCTCCAGGAGAGCTGGAGGAGGCCCGACCCAGCCAGCTATGCCTCTTTCCCCCTTCCCCAAAAGCCTGTCCCTGCTGGCTTTCCCCATCCCAAAGCAGTCACCCAACAGAGTGACTCTGCCTCCCTTCCTTCGGGGAAAGGGAGGTTTTTCATCACTCAGAAAGGCTGGGAAAGCCTTCCTGGCCACCCACAGCCATTTCCACCAGCTCTTCCTGCTGTTGAGACCACCCCAAATTTCTCGCCCTCTTTTGGAGTATGTCCCCTCTGGGGGAGGGAAGAGGCTGCTTTCAGCAGCTCTATCCAACTAGACATCTGGATTATTTTCCCCCCCTTTCTGGTTTCCGCTCTTCCCAGCAAGCAGAACAGCTCTGGCCATTCCCAGCTAGTAGAAAACCAATGGTAACCAGCTGAACTCAGGGGTGAAATGGGGGAAGCCAGGCTGGGAAGAGGAGGAGAAGGTGCTGGCAGTGGGTCTTTGAAGGTAGGGGGCTTCCCAGAGGAGGCATGGAGGGAGCCAGAGAGAGTATGCCAGGGAAGGGGAGGTCGCGACAGGCTGCAGGCTTGCTGTGCCAGGAATTGGCAAACACGGAGGGCTGCCAGAGGGAAGCAGTGGCATCCAGACAGAGAGGTGGCCAGGCAGAGGGGTCCCTTTGCCCAGTGGGGAAAAGGACAGCACACAGGTCACCCTTTGCCCACAGAATCATGAGTTTCCCTGGCATGGAGGAATCGGGTCGGGTGAATAGGAGGGCTCAAAGGGGCAGGGAGTCACACCATGGGCAGAAGGAAAGAAGAGAAAGAGGGAGATTGGAAGGAGGAGAAGCCCAACAGGCCTGCCAGAAACCTGCCATCCAGGTAGGGTTGGGCACCAGCTGCTTCATTCCCTCCCTCCCTCTCTCCCTTCCTCCTCTCCCAGTGCCTGCTGCCTGCCAGCAGGCAAGGAGAGCCAGGGGCCAGGAGGTGCTGGCTTGCTTCCCTGTGGTGACCAAGAGACAAGGAAGGAGAAACACTTCCCTCCGACCCACTCCCTCACTCAATAGCTGTCCAGATGGGGAACAAGGGGATGCTCTCCTCCCACATCCCCCCTTTTCCTTGCCTCCCCACCTCATCCCAAGGTGTGATGTCCCCCATAGGGGTCTGCAGGGCAGCTGTGTTGTGCAGGGGACCTGGGGTGGGGTAGGAGGATCCCCCACCTCAGAGTAGCCCTGGCGGGTGCAGCACAATGCTGAGGGGCACAGTCCCCTCTTTGGGTTTCTCAGGGGCTCCAATGTGCAGAAGAAAGGGAAAACTTGAGGGCTCTATCTCACGTAATCCCCTCTCCCAAGGTCACATGCTTTCCTGGGAGATCCCGGAGACAGCTCAAAAATAAGGTTGCATCTCTCTCCCTGTGGTCCAAGACCCCAGTTGTGCTGCAGGGACCACCCTAGTGGTTTCCTTTGCACTCCAGGAGAGCCCTGGCCCAATGGCTATGGGTGGGCTTTTGCCAGAGAAAGGAAATAGCTCCCCAGTTGTCCCCTCACCCCAAATCTGCCACATGCCTGGTTTGTCCTGGCTGTGAGGCAGCACTGTATGGCCTCTGTGGGCAGGAGGAAGACGTGAGCTGCATGAGCCGGGGAGGTGGGGGCCAGCAAGAACCCAACCTGCCACCATCCCGTCCCTGCTGCCACCCCAGGAGGCCACTGCCACCCCGGGGAGGCAGCCAATGGTGCTGGGCGCTGCTGGGGGAGGTTTGTTTTCCCTTCCCCAGTCATTAACCCCTGGCAGATAAGAGGGGCCCCGGGCGAACAAACAAGGCCAGGGCAAAGCAAAAACACATCTAGCCAGCCAGGAAAGCAATTTCATGTCCAGGACTCCCCTTCACCAGAGCCTTTGCCATCCTGGCACTGCCTGGCTGCTCCAAGGTGATGCACGGACAAGCAGGAGAGGCAGGGAACGTGGCAGGGGGAGCCATGAAGCAGTGGGGGTCCTAGCACATGGGAATTGAGAGAGGTGAGGTTCCTGCATCACCTCTTGGCATGCTGTCCTCCACAGCCAGCCCTGCTGGACGGACCCAGCTCTGTCCTGACCCCCCAGCCACAGAACTGAGGCCAGGGAGGGACACGTCTCCAGGTGGCTACCCAGGCCCCTGACACTCTGAGATGTCCCACATTTGAATCCTTTCCTTTCCCCAACCCACCCTCTCCTGCTTGCAGTGCACACCAATGGGGGATCTGCCGATCTGAGAGTCCTCCCCACTGACTGGGGAGGTCATCACCCTGCCATAGGGCACACAGGTGCTGTTTCCTGCTGCCCCTCAGTGCCTCTGGGACCCACCTGAGTGCAGGACCCACCACACCTTCTCCTCCAACTTCAGGCAATCACCTCCCTTGCCGTGCCTCAGTTTCCCCTGTCTGCAAAGCTGCTGCCCTCCCCACACTGCCAACTCCCTGCTTCTCCAACATGTCTGCCCAGCACCCGGAGATCCAGCCAGTGAAGGACAAACAAAGCAATATACAAATATTGCATTTTTGCTTCCCACCACTCCTCCCTGAGAAGCACATGGGCCCCAGGCCTCACCCTCTCCTCAAGGGTTCATCTGACTAGCAAAAAGGAGGGAGAGGTTTCTCGCCCCAGGAGCTGGGGCAGCCAGGCAGGGCACTGCTCTGGGAGGAGGTTCTGCCTCAGAGGGAAATCCTCAGCCTGTGTTGTGGCGTGGGTCTGGCAAAGCTGCTTTGCAGACGGGAAACTGAGGCATACTGAGGTAGGTCAGCAAGGTGAGGGAGAGCACATGCTTTTGGAGGAAAGCCTTTTTCTTCCTCCCCAAGAGAAGGGCCAGGTGAGGGGGCAGCCAGCAGCAACCTCCCCAGGCAGTTCTGCGGATACAGCAAATGGGGTTGGGAAAATCCTCTCCAAGGGCTTCACTGTTTCTCTTGCCTTGTTCAGGTGGCCAGCAGGGGGACCAATGCTCTTGCCCTACCCATCCACCTGAAGCTCTCTTGTCGTTGCCTGCTGCCCCATCCGTGACTGGCTCCCACTCACCCTGTGGCAGCAGAAGACAGTGGATTAATCTCTAAGTCCACAACCAGACACAGCTTCCAGTGACCTCTGCAGAACGGGGGGTGACCCAGACACCTCCTGGGGACATCTCGGTGCCACCACTGTCCTCACCACTGAGGACGTACCCTCCGAGAGTGATTTCATGAGCACGACATAGCGTGCAGGGAAGCAGGGAACCTGCCGAAAGCCAAAGTGACGGGAACCATTACCCCAAGGGCATCGGAGCAGAAGCAATGGGGAGGCCGGGGATGTGACAGACCACCCCCGTGCTGGAAGCCTGGTGAGGGCTGATTTTTGGAGCTTTTTCAAAAGGCAGGCTGAAGGGTGCAACATGAGCCTGGGGAAGCTGCCGGTGCTCAGCTGGGTGTCAGGCTCCCATGGCAAGCGGCGGCTGAAGTCGGAGCTGACGCCGGACATGATCAGCCCGCCGCTGGGCGACTTCCGGCACACCATGCACGTGGGGCGCGGCGGGGACGTCTTTGGGGACACCTCTTTCCTCAGCAACCACGGCGGGGCTGACACGGCCAAACCCAACAACTTCTTTGCCCGGACGCTGCGGCACGTCCGCCGGACGCCGCTGAAGAGACGGGGCAGCGGGGGCCAGGCCGGGGCCTCGCCCGCGCCCCCAGCCATCTCGCCCATCATCAAGAACGCCGTCTCGCTGCCGCAGCTCAATGAGGGGATGTATGATGGCGGCGGCCGGGGCTTGACCAGCAAGTTCTCCTTCAAAAGCGCCTCCAACAGCTTCTCCAAAACACACCAGGCCTACGGTGAGTGAAGCACGAGGCAGAGGCAGGTGCCCAGGTACTGAGCATCCTCTGCAGCCCTTCTCCATTGCTCCAGGCCTCCGTTCCCTCCCCGGTGAGGGACTTCAGGCTCTCAGGAGAGCTGAGATATTTAAGACTGCCCAATCTTGATGATCCCTGCAAGCAGATAATCCTAAGCTTGCTCTGAACCATGGTCCTTTCTCCTGCCCTTGGAAGGTCTCCTCCCAGGGTGTCCCTCAAAGTGGGGCAGGGACGGTGTCTCCATTTCTCCCCCTCTCCCATAGCCCCACGCAGCTGGCAGCCTGTGTGGAGTAGCTGTAAGGGAATGGTCCCATCTACCCCCAGCCCTACACCTTTCCCATGAGCAGCATCCCTGAGGAAGCCAAGAAGGTGCTGGGACAGTGGAGCAATTCCCACTCCAAGGTTATGAGGTCAAGGGGACCCACAGCATGGCCTTCCCCCCCTCCACACAACCCTATCCTTAGCTGTGCCAACCTCTACATCTCCATGTGCTGCTCCTCAGGGATTCCATCCACCCTTCTCCATCATGTCCACGCCCCTCCCTGCCAGCCAGGGTGCCCTTTGGGGAAGGGTTGTGGGAAGGACAGGACAGGACATCTGTGTGGCTCCTCTCCAGCCTCACAGCACTGGGCTGTGGCTCAGCTTTTCCCCAGGGAGGGAGGTCTGTAGCAGAAGGTCTCAGGGTGGGGGTTGATCCGGGGGGCCTGCAGCAGCAGGGGGAGGTGGCCAGGCTCAGAGGGAAAGGCATGCTGAGGCAATGCTGCCATCTCCTGGTCTCACCTGCCTGGCTCAGCCCTCGCTGCCATCTTACCAAGTCCAGAGCCCACCTGGAGACCCTCTGCTCTAACTCTGGGCTTTGGAGATGTCCACAGAGACACGGACCTGTCCTTTAGAGGCCAGTGCCACTGACAGGAGCATGACCTGAGCCACTTTGGCAGCCGTGCAGCCCCTTATCCCCTGCAGAAGTAAGTCGGGCTTCCTCCCTTGCCTAACCAGCCATACCTTCTGCCTCACAGGGCTAGAGTCTGGATTTTGTACCATCCCTCGTGTCCCTCGCTTGGAAAAGGCCCAAGAGAGCACCTTTCCAGGGGAAGATGAGCTGGATCGCTCCGACTCCCTGCTGTCCTTCCGCCTAGACCTGGGGCCCTCCCTGATGAGTGAGCTCCTCCAGGTGATGAGCTTCTCTGAAACCAATGGGAACGAGGTGGGGGAGGATGGCCCACACCTCCTGTGCGATGAGGGGACCAAGGACAGGGTCCCTCCAGCAGATGGTGCATCCCATGAAGAGGACAAGGCAGCATCCAGCTTCTGGGACCACTCCAGGCAGAGCAACGTGTCGGGGGCCAGCTCACTGCCGGGTCTGTCGGTCCATGCCAACGGAGAGGCACATGCCATTGAAGGCGCTGGAGCGAACTCTGTCTGGGCTTCAGGGCCAGGGGCAGCGCCCAGAGGGTCCCCATGGAAGGGGCACTGGAACGACTGCACCATTGAGGCTGGAGAATTTGACCGAGCAGCCCAGGTCCTGGCCCGCCACTACGGTGGGACCAGCACCCCACGGAGCTCGGAGAAGGGCGAGGGTCCCCGGCAGGCCCGGACACAGACCCTGTGGGAGAGCCCCAGCAGCAGCTTGTGGGGGTCACAAGTGACAAGGGAGAGCCGGTCCCCCGAGGTCAGCTGGAACCAAGGAGAGGAGGAGGAGACCAAGCTCTCCAGCCTGCAGGAAAGCTACAGTGGTGCTCGAGGGGCCCGCAGCAATTCCTTTGAGTATGCCGACGAGGAGGAAGAGGACGATGAAGTCAAGGTGTGAATGGCCATCCCTCCCATCGCAGGCCCCACTACAGACACTGGTGTCGGGGTCTTTGCCCTCCTCCCTGTGCCCCACCCACTGGTGCCAGTGTCACCAGCAGAGCCAGTGGGTGACCTTGCCAAGTGGGGGCACTGGGCAGGCTGGGGAGGGCAGGAGGAGAGCCCATCTCCTAGGGGACTCCCTGGGGCTGGGCCAGGCTGCTGCAGAGGGCCAGTGGGCACCGCAGAGCCAGGCATAGCACCCCTCTCCAGCCTCACGGCCATTAGACATGAAAGGAACATTCCCACGTGCTAAAGGAACCCTGAATCCTTCCTACCCCATCCCATTCTCCTCAGCACCCTCTCTCTCAACCCTCAGCCTGGCTCCACCAGCATGTCCATCCAGTGGACTCCTTCCACTGACATCCCCAACCATCCTCTGCACTGGCACACGTGCCTTCTCCCAGAGATATTCCCACCTATAGCTCTGGCACCTAGGGGATGGGATCTCCCCAGCTCCAGCTGGTGCAAGACCCTTCAGTATAGCACATCTATCAACGGGGGGAGGTCAGCTGGGGTCCCAAGGGGCAGGCAAACCCCACAGAGCTGAGCTTTCTCTTTTCCCCTGCCCCCCCAAAAGCTGCGTGCTTGGTGTTTAGGAGGTGAGAGCACGCACAGAGATAATCAGGAATCTTTCCACTTGCCTTCTGCTGCTGGGCATCACTTAGGACAGCTTCTTTCCTGACCCCCGCTCCTCTCAGCAATTGAGAGCAGAGAAACTTCTTGGCTGACTGGTGGCAAAGGCAGGTTGTCAGGTCACCAAATTCTGCAGTTCAGGCCCTAAAAATCCCTTCTTTTCCCCCTGCCTCAGGACAAGGAGACTCCTCTGCAGCCACTCGTGGTGGTAGTGGCACAGTTTGTCTCCATCCTCGCCCCACTTCCCATTCCTCACACACATCCCTCTTTCCAGTGCACCCCTTCCCAAGGGTAATGTGGACCATGGCTAATGTCCCTCGCCGAGTGGCCCTGGGTGACACAGCCACCCTGGAATGAGCAGCCCCCCACGCTGCCCCGCGTGCAAACTGGCCCTCACAGAAGTGCCTTTGTGCCATGGTGTGGAGCCGACGTGCTCGGGGGCTGAGGTCACCGGAGGGACCCTCACAGGACCCGCCTTGTTCTCGGGGACAGGAGGGGGTGTGCAGTGGGAGGAGATGCTGGGCCATGGCTGCAAGGCTCTGCTCCCACGCAGCTCACCCACCACCCGGCTGCTTTTGCCAGGAAGCTCTTCAGAGCAGGATAAAGAGCTCCTGGGTGCGCACATACTGCAGATGGAAGTGCCACTCGCAGCCAGGCCACCAAGGTTAAGGGCAAGCCCATGTTCCCTGGCCTCCCCTCCCCAACGGGCTAGCCACCAGCAGCAAACCAGAGCCAGCAACAGCTTCAAGAAGTCCCCATGTCTGGCCACTGGCACCCAGCAGGACCAGCTTTATCTTCCCTTGCACCTTCCAGGGTGGGGACCTGGGCTCTCAGGACCAGCTCGCCTCTGCCCTCTGCTTCCCAGACCATAACACAAGACAAAAGACCTGTATCTGTGGAATTATCCTTTTCTGCCTCCCCTCTGTATCCCATGCACTTATTACTGTCCTTATTAAAACATTTTTGATAATAACTTCTCTGCTGCGTCCCCTCACCTGCTGTGACCTTATTGTCTTCCTTGCTATGTCTGCTCGGGCCCAATCCCTCCATCCTGAGCAGCAAGGAAGGGGAGAGGGAGGGCAAGGACACTGCCACCTTGCCTTGGACCAGGCTCTTTGTAAGATGCTCTTCTACTCCACTCTCCTCCCACTCAGCCTGAAGTGTCCCAATGTTTGCTGTCACACATCAGTTTCACTTTAGGCTGGCAAGATACTTTTCAATTAGAGCAGCAGCATGTAATAATCAAGACTATTTGCCTGTAGTCCCGTGCAAGGAGGTACTGAGCCACATAACTCAGCCCAAATCCCACTGCCTCCCCTGCCGCATTTTCTGTGGAAATGTCAAGAGTAATGGCTAACCTGACTGGAATGTGCCAGCAGATAAGTGAGGTGAGGTAAAAGGGAAAGTTGAAGACAATCACTTATCTACGGCAGGAATGCTGGCTGGGGGCACACATGTGCTGTCATCCCCATGCCATCTTTTAATTATGCGCTTTTGTAGCACTAAATGCCACATCAAATGCCACTTCATTTGCATTTATGCCTTCCTTCCCATTTCTCCATCTCTCCTTCCCGAAAGCTCGGGTGCAGGAAGAAATGGAGCATTGTGAAAAGATTACACAACCATTTCCCAATCAATCATATAGTGTCCTCACCCTGAACCCCACCTACAGCCTGCTTTGGCCTACCTACTATCCCTTTAACCCCACGGCCTGTTCTGACCTGGAAAGCACTTGGCATTATCCAACAATGGCTTCTTTCCTATTGATGGGAGAACCTTGGCCTTTGTCAGTGGCTTGCACAGAGCCACAGAGCTCTCACAAAAGACAAAGCAGCTGGAACAAGCAGTCTTCCACTGGCCTGGGTTTTTATTAGAGCTAGGAAGCAGTGCCCATCAGCTCAGCTTGAAGGAGATCATCTTGAAGCCTCCCAGGATGCTCATGAAGTTGACCTTGCGGTACTTGTGCCGGTTGGGGAAACACACTTCATGCCCATCCGGCAGTTTCACACGGAATTTGTCTGCCATCATTTCAATGAAGAACTGGGAGAAAAAAGAGGAAGAAAGGCAGGGATTGGGGGCAAGGAAGGTATTCAGAAGCATCTAGGGAAAAGGCCTGACTGTTACATGAGAGGGTCAGACCTGTCCACTACAACCTTAAGCAAGGTGCTGGGGGTTGAGGTGAGGGTGATCCAGGAAATGAGCAGTTGATATCAAGGGTCTAAGCAGGAATACAGACTATGACTGGGGACAGGATCTCTCCTGAGTCTGTTCAGCTACTCAGATTGTAAACTCAGAGCAGCTAAACCCAAGTATGTCTTTACATGTCTTTATACGGCATATGGAATATGTACACCACCATTCTGCTCTGAACAGGGCAGAATAAACCTGACCCCCAATGCCCTCAGCAGCTCACCAGGACTCAGAAAAAGGAGCTTTGCTGATAAACATGCACAAGCAGGCAGGACAAGAATGCATCACTGGTCATTGCAAACTGAAGGCAATGTTCCCCAAAGCCATCACCTCACCACCAAGAGCTTCCCCAAGAGCCAGCTCTGTCTGAGGAAACAAGCTTTCTCTCCACAGCTATAGGAACTGGACTGCTCCTAAATGCAGCCCTGTTAATGATTTGGGACATCAGACGAGGTGAGACAGGAACTAGGACAGCATCCCTGGCAGGAAGAGAGAAAGGACATATTGGCAGCGTGGATCCAGGAGTAATGAGGACAGAAGAGTCGAGGGAGAGGCTTTTGGACATTGCTCCAAACTCTGGGTTGCCTTAAAGCCTGTGTTTACATAGGAGGGAGGGAGAGAAATAAGGTAGACAGCAGCAAGATCCTGCTTCTTGGAGACTCCCTGTACTTTCATACATGTCCCAGGTACACTCACCTGCAGGGCAGGTAGGATGGCCCAGGAAGCACTTACAAAGCGTGAGACAGACAGGACTCACATAAAATTCCCAGAAACAGCACTGCACTTTTGAAGGAGGAGTGGAAATGGCAATTGGGACCAAAAACCCAGAGCATGAGGGGCCATTGTAAGGGAGCAGGAAGTATGGGGTGGGACCGGGAAAACTGTGGTATGGGAATCAGCTAACCAGGAGCTTCCCCTCACCACAATCCCCCACATATCCCATGCCCCTACACACACGAGGCATACCCCATAACCCCATGCTGGCACAGACCCCTCACCTTGACAGTGCAGTCCCTGAAGAAAGAGAGGTGGTTGTGACGATCCTCTGTCTCCCAGGCATCGGAGCACTTGGAGTTAAAGACGATGACAGACTCATTGAAGCGGGGATTGAAGTGAAATGCCAGGTCTTTTGAGCTGCAGCCAAGATTGATGCTGAAGCTGTAAATGAGCATGAGGAAAGTCTTATGCATGGACAGGAGAGGTTCTTGGAAGACTTGAGATCCAACACGTCTGTGCCCAATTCCTCCATCAGTGTTGCAGGTGGTTTAACAATGTGCCATTTTGTACCTGGTGACCTTGGAAAACCACCTCCCTCTATAGCCCACCTTCAACCCTGGCAAGTCGAGGGTACTTACCCATCAGCATCAGGAGATATTTTGCCCTTCACCTTCAGGATGTTCCCAGGCTTCATATCCAGGTTCAAGATTTCAATATTTCCCTAAGGCAAAGAAAAATAGTCTGTGGGACTCCTACAGCCATTCCTCCTGACCTGCCACCACAAGTGAGAGGGTGCTGCTTGGAGGCATCCCACCCAGGAGAACATCTATTGCTCTCAGCTGGTGGTCCTCTCATGAACAAAACCCTCCACGCTGCAGCTCTTGCACGAACTTCTCATTCAGTGAGAGAGAAGTGGGCTGAGTGAAGCCCACAAGAGAGAAGAGACATCAGAGAGAGGAAGTGAAACGGGCTCATCCTCAGCAGAAGGAAAAGAAAGCAGGACAGCAGGGATACAAAGAGGGTTAAAGCAGAGGAGCACTGTCTAGGGTTTGGTGGAAAGACAATGCTGCCCAAGAAATGCAAATGGTGAGAGTGACTATGACTTGTTGGTCTCTCACTCAGCCTTGCTGAGCTGAGGACCCTGGGTGACAGAGAACAGGAGCAGCATCCCTTACAGGCATCTTCCTCACAGGGCAGAGTAACCAGGCAGGGAGAAACCAGCAGTTTAGCTCAGAAATGCTTTACACATAGCATTGTAATGCTTTACACACCTTACAGCCCTAAACTTCCTGTGGCTTACACATTAACATGACCCCTGCCTCTGCAAAGCTCCAGTGACTGCTATTAAGCCAGAAGACTGAGCCAAGGAAAAAGTTCCCATATGTACACTTCTCACTAGGGATTCCAGGAAGTATAAACAAGTCCCAGCCTCCTTGGTGGGCTCCCAGTGGAAGGACTCACACACGGCCCTTAGGGATGCTACTTTAGACATGGCATGACCAAGGAGGTTTGACCACCATGTTCACTTCTTTCCTGTGTGTAACAGCTTGGCCAAAAGAACATCCCAGCTCCTTCCTTTTGTGGCAAGGGGCAGCTCCAAAATCCACACCAGCACACCAAAATGGTCTCCACCATCCTTCCCTACAGTGCTCTGAGGAAGGGCTCAAAGGGGCTTGGAGGAGAGGACAACCAATGCATCCCCTCTAGATGTCATGAGTTATGAAGTGTTCTTTTGCAGGAGTGACATAGTGGCATCCAAGCTCCTTCCCTTCTTGTGGCTCTAGATTCAGCCCCAGCTGTGCGGATTGCAATACCAATATAGGGGAGCTCTCTGCAACCTCCCATCCAAGCCCCATCTGGACCCAAGCCTTTTAGCTTGAGGAGCCAAAGGAGAGCACACGCATCAGGTTCAATAGTCCCATCCTCCCTAACCCTTAGACATGGGAATGTTGCCCGCACAGGGAAGTATCACCCCTACTGTCTCCTTCCAGGTAAGAGCTACGATGTAAGTCAGTAGACAGTGTCCCTGATCTGTTAAGACTTCAAAAGTCACTTGGGTCATTGGATCTCCTTCCCACCACACTGCTGTGTCCATTGCACACCTGTACACACCTTCACATCACACTGCTCCCCTGCAGCCATCCCAGGGATAATACAGAGCCCAGGGTCCCCTTCTCAAATACCGGAGCAAAACTGAATGGCTGGCTAAATTGCACAGTGACTCGCTTTTTATCTGGGCAGTAAGGATTTACTGTCAGGAAGCTATCCTGGGTATCCCACAGTCTTAGTAAATATACTCCCCCATGAGAAGGGGGTCTTCTACAGATTTAGGCAAAAGCAAACTAGCAGTAATTGCTTATTTTCATTAAGTATAAACATATTAAACCAAGGCATATCTTTCCAAAACAGTTTATAAATGCCATACCTGTTAACCTTCATTACTTGGTTTGTAAACAAAACTTACAGGTACTACACAAATTAAAACCCCCAAAACATAGTACACACAAAAGATAAAAAACCCCTGTGAATGCTCAAAGTTGGAATAGGAGACTCCTCAGCTCTAGGCACAGTTTCTAACATGCAGGATACCTGTAACCTGGAAAAGCCATAAAACAGAATTGCTCAGTCTGTCTAACCAGTGCACAGGGGGTTATTAGGAGGGCATTATCCATTGGACACTAATTGGATGGATTTTTCCAGAACCATCTTTCACTTCCCAAGCGTTAACACAGAAAACTTTAATTCTGTCACCACCCTATCAATACCTGCAGCAGCAGGTATTGTTAGTTTAATCAAGCCTTGGTTTAGATTTTGGCTTTGCTGTGCTGGTATGAATTTGAGAGACTCACCAGGGGGGTTCAGGTGGTTTCCCAGAGGTTGCTCCAACCCATCCGATATGGCACCTATAATTCCCTGTTTCCTGGGCAAATTCATACCACGTAGGTATGTGAATTTGGTCTCTAGGTGGTTGTGCCACTGCTGCAGTGCCATCCATTTGTATGTGATCGGGGGCATTAAATAGAAACATTTTCAGCCTATCTGGGCAGCCATGAAGGGGAGGAGTTAATCTGGCTGGATTGATAGGAGCTACTGTTAGGAATCACCTTAATTGATGTCTTTCATGTATTGTTTAAATGCATGCTGCCTTTTGCACAGAGGCTGCTGGATCTGAGAATCCCCTAGTTTTAAACGGTAGAAAGCCTTCCTGTGTCCTGTGGGTCTGTTCCCCCAGCCCAGCAGACAACTCATGTGGTCAATGAGTAGTTACAGTTACCTAGGGTAGTAGTTAAAAATACTCTTTGTCCCCAGAACCTTTCTGCCTCTTCCTCGCTCCGCAAGATCTGATCTCTGCCCGTAAGGAAAACTTGTATGCACTTTCATAACCCCTGAAGATCTAGAATGTTCTTTCAGCAATGTATCTTACTCTGCGGGGAACAGAAGTGTGGGTTTCTCCACCCCCTCACCAGCAGTTTCTGTTTCAATTAAAGGCTGAACTTTTGCTGCCATTGGGGTAGGGTCAGAGTCTTCCTCTAAACTATCATCATTGTACCTAATGTCCCCATCCCATGTTTCAGGATCCTCACAATATACCACCATATAGATGTGCTAGACTGAATTAGAGGATGATTCATGTGTGATTTTATCAAGTAATTTACCTAGATTTTTCTGCATATGTTTTTCTCATCTTTCAGCTGCAGACAGTAGTTTTCCTAATTGTTCATTTTTATTTAAAAGAATATCTACTATTTTTTACAAGTTCTCCTGTGTCTCTTTCTCAAAAGACAGTGCTGTTCTAAGAACCTAATTTTCCGACTTCAAAGTCATAAATTCTACATCTGCAACGCTTTCAGGTGGCAGGAAGCTTTTGATTTCCTGTTGCACACAAGATAAACAAGCTCCAAAAACTGCACAAATAACTTACCTTCTTACCTTTAATGGGCAACTTACCTTTTCCTCATCCCATTTTGCGTTTGGCCTGCAAACTAGTAACGTGGTCAGCTATTGCCTGTAAATTATCACAATTAGTTTGTGCCCATTCCAACCCTGGAGGCGACTACCAAACTTCTCCAGGAGAGAGTAAAACTTTAGCCTTACACTTGTGACCCTTGGTAACCATTTTTCCTTCGGTCTGCCTCAGAGGGAGACAAGCTGGGCACAAGAGACAGGAGAAAGCAGTCGCCTGCAGAGGGACAGTAAAAGTAACAGTAAAAGTTTGGTCAATCTCCCTCAGAGGGTCAATCTCCCACCAGGAGGGAAGAACAGTAAAACTCTGGAACCATTAAAGGGCACTTAGGGTCAGAGGACGGTGATGCCAATTAAAATGTTGCGATTCCCTGTTGAAGTCCTCTGCCCAAATTAAGGTGCAAAGGAGACTAAATGCCAGTTCAACAATGCCGACTTTTTTACAAAATTAATCTTATATGGAAGAGAGGGAGAGAGAAAGAAAGAGGGGGAGAAGAAGAGAGATAGGGCAAGTAGATGGTAGTCACCTCCATGGTTCCAGCAGTGTACTGTTGGTCCTTCTGTGCCTTGGGCTTCTTGATGGCAGCGTCTTAACCAGTTTCACTTTCTTGCCTGAGTAATTCTTATGCAGTCTGTTATTTGGGTAAAAAGCAGAGGTAGAAGTGACTTTCAGTTCTCCATCAGCACGTGAGGCAAGAGTAGGTGTGGCTCTGCCATCATGCATACTCAGATCTAATTCGATGGTCACCGGGGCTCTGTTCTGAGGGTTGTGCAAGACATATCTCAAAAACCAAATGTCCTATTTGGAACCCCACTTCTTGCACTTGCACAGTAGTTTACTTCTTATCTAACACACCACAGCTGAATTTTGACCTGAATTGTAGAGCCAAAAGTGAAACCTTGCTTTCTTCGTGGTTTGTGCATAGGCACACAAGTTCACCACCAAGCCCTTGTTTAAAGCATATACTGCAAATTACTGGCCCTTTCCTTACAGCTGCTTGGGAGGGAGAGCAGCATGTCTCTTACTGTGTCCAGTTCTGGGCTCCTCAGTAGTACAGGGGAGATACAGACCTCCTGGAACAGGTCCAGCAGAGGGGATACAGAGATGATGAAGGGACTGGAGAATCTCTCTTATCAGGAAAGGCTGAGGGAGTTGGACCTGTTCAGCCTTGAAAAGAGACAACTGAGAAGGGACCTCATCACTGCCTATCAGTATCTGAAGGGAGAGTGTCAAAAGGATGGAGTCAGGCTCTTCTCAGTGATGCCAAGCAATAGGACAAGAGGCAATGGGCAGAAACTGATGCACAGAAAGTTCCACCTGAACATGAGGAAGTGCAGTTGATGGCACGCTGGAACGGAATGCCCAGAGAGGTTGTGGAGTCTCCCTTACTGGAGATATTCCAGAACCATCAGGATGCAATCCTGTGCCATGTGCTCTGGGATGATCCTGCTTGAGCAGAGAGGCTGGGCCAGATGACCCACAGTGGAGCCTTCTAACCTGACCCATTCTGTGAGTCTGTTTGAGGGATGAGCTAAACTAGCTGTGCAGAGAGTCGAGTGCAAAGCCACAAGTACCACAGATGTGAGAACGTGCAGAGAGAAAGATGAGCAGGAAAGAGGCATGAGCTGCTCAGAGAGGGGCCATGAGATTTTATCAAGATAACATTTACCCCCTCCTACAATGCTCAGCAGGGGTGTTCACCCCCCTTTATTTGCCACTGGGAACAATAGTGGGAAACCAGGCAGCAGCTCTGCCAGCGCTGGCGACTTCCTTCATCTGCAGAGCTGAGCCTCCATATGGCCGGACAGCAGCCCTGTGCAGATGGCCTCCCTCATGCAGGGGTATATGCTCCCCACATAGGAAGGGGATGAGACTTTAGGGACCCCAGAAGAGCCAAAATTCTCCACTGCAGCTGGAGGTGGTGACTGGGATGATGAAAGGAGGGTGACAGGGGCAGGTTGATACTTCCCTGCTGACACCGCAAAGCAGAAAGCCTGGGGAAACAATGATAGCATGGGAATGTAAATCCCAAAGAAAGAGGAAATCCGGCTAAAGAGCATCTGCAAAAGAGGTGGAGGATCTATGCAGCAAGGAAAACATAAACAATAGCTGTGGAAGCTGTCAGCCACTAGTGCAAAGGATCCAGGAACCCTTCACCCCCCAGAGAGATGATCCTACAATAGGGTACCTGACTGGGAGTGCCCCTCCAGGGCCCCAGAGGCATTTACCCTGGCCAGAGGACAGTTGGCTTGTACTGGTATGGGACACCCATGTTCACATCACTGTCACCAGAGGAGCATTTGCTCCATTCCCAGAGGGACAGCAAAGACCCAACAAGAAGTCACTTGGTGTGAGGGTGGGGGCCACACGCAACCCAAGGACAGGGTGAGCTTCCAATGAGGAGCAGGCAGGCTTGCAATTTTGCGTGGAGAAAACAAAAAAAACCCCAAACATATTTTAAGGAGGGAAGAGCCTAATGCAAGCATGTTGGCTTTCAGCCAGAAGGGTGACAGGACAGGTCCTCTGCAGAGTGCTTTCACACCATTAAATCCAGCAGCTCCATTTGCAGAGGTCCCATGTGGTAGATTTTGGGGTCAACAATCTTTCCCAGCCTTCCTGCTAGTCCTGAGGAGATCTCAGGACACCAGGAGCACCAATGGGATCTCAGGACACTTCATGTACCATAGCCTAGAGCTGCCACCTCTACCACAGGGCACCCACACAGCTGTTGAGAACAG
The DNA here is from genome assembly GCA_013396875.1 of Vireo altiloquus. Taxonomy (NCBI): domain Eukaryota; kingdom Metazoa; phylum Chordata; class Aves; order Passeriformes; family Vireonidae; genus Vireo; species Vireo altiloquus. The sequence goes on along the minus strand of VZRF01008470.1, from coordinate 1,605,204 downwards.
ACTGAATGCCACCCTCCCCAGCAGGCTGCCAAGATCCTCGGCAGTATCATTGCTGGCAGCAGTGCTTATTTTGTTTTCTTGGGCAGGAGATAATCCAGCTAGGTGTGAAGCCCTGAGGAAAACCACAGATTTCCCCATTTCCCAACCAAGGTAGAGCGGTTAGAGGATTATCAGGGCCTTTGTGGCAGAGGCAGCCCCCAAAATCCACACCAGCCCACTAGAATGGTCCTCACCATCTCTCTCAACAGTATGCTGAGGAAAGGCCACAAGACACTCAGAGGAGAGGGTAGCCAACACATTCTCTCAAGACAACATGAGCTATGAACAGTCCCCTGCAGGACTGACATGGGTCACCATCAGACACAATGCTCAATACAGAAGGCATGAGGAAGATAGAGGAAGGCAAGGCAGCCACACTGAGTGCATGGATGCATGTGCCACTGTCCCCACATCAAACCAAACTCTGCAAGGAGAAAGAAGAGATCCCTTCAGCACCCTCATGGAAGGCTTGGCGCTAACTAGGCACCAGAGAAGTGGCACTGGAGGATGACGCTGCAGAGGGGATAAGGTGCCTGTCCCATATTGCACTCAAGGCACCAGGGATGCCTTGGACCAGGCATCAGTGTCTGCTCAAGGCAAAGGGAGCTGGAGGGATCAACCATGCATTCTTTCTCGGAGTAGCAGCTGCTTACTCTGCTATTATTTCCTACTGCTTCATATAATTTGTACTCCACAGCAAGCTATTGTCCCTTTCCACTGGCTATTTATTTCCTTGAATAGCCTCTGGGGAAAGATTTCAGTGCGGGAGTAAAGAAAAAAGAAAAACTCCAGACAATAAATCTCAAGCGGTGACCTGATTTAAACTGTGTTCTCTGACCTCATCTGGGCCCTGGTTGCGGTTCCTCACGGCTGTTGTGATTAAGCCCTGTTTCTGCTTTGGTTTCCTCCCTTCATTAAGCCTAGAGGGGAATGACCCCTGCCTTAGAGGGCTGTGGGGTGGCTATTCAGAGGCCAGGGCTCAGGACAGGACTGAGAAGAAGCTTCCATCACCTCCTAATGGAGATGCTCAGTCCTCCACCTGCCAGTACAGAGATTCCTGAATAGGACTGGCTTCCCCTTTAGTCAAGAGGTGTTGGTTGGCCTCTCAGCAGACAGTGCTGCAACCTACACCCAACCGATCCCCAAGCTCTGAAAGCCAGCCAGCTTCCTAACGGAGGAGGACCAAAAGAACAAAGTGTACTTACCTCAGCTAAACACTGAGGTAAGCAAGAGACTGGGTGAGCAGGTCTATGGATCTGAAGGGTGTGTACAGGAGAGGATTGTCCAGATCCAGGAGATCCAGGAGAAGCCAAAGCAAGGATGAGCATAAGGAAAATCGTGCCCAGGAGCACTAAGCTCCTGCCTAAGATGTTACCCAGAGTGGGATGGCTCCTCCGGAGAAAGCACTGAAGTCTCCACATTCAGATAAAGTAAAACGGGAAGGGACAAAGGACGGGAAGCTGTTCTCCTGTCATCCTTCCTGCCTCAGCTCCCTCATGGTGCATCATCCAGAGCACCTGTGGGAGGTACGGAAGTAGCATCCATGATCTGAATTTAAGGGAAGACATTAGAGGGCATCAACATCTGGTAGGGTCTCCACAAAAATCACCCCTCTTTAGCTGTAGGGTGCAATTTCTCTTCCTTAGGATGTGTGGGAAAAGGAGGAGGAAGGACAAAGATAGCTGAAGAACTAAAATGTGGAGGAAAACCCACACCTTTCTTCAGGGCTAGGGGCAGCAGTGGAAGAGGGAACCTGCAGCAAGCAGTGGAGAGGATCAAGAGCACAGGGAACAGCCTCAGACTCCATCTCTCTCCCTCTTCTATCAGAAGGGTGGTGGTGCCACAGTGACTGGCATCACCCATCTCCACGGGGAGATCAAATGTGCTCTGATGGATGGTTTCCAAGTGATGTCCTTGAGCCTTTACAGAGGATGTCTCTCTCAGGCAGCTCAGAAGTCTGTGAAAACATTTTTGTGCGGTCCGAGTTGTGAACAGAGAAGGGGAGAAAGGTGGTTCATTTGCAAGGAAGCTGGTTTGAAAGGGGTCATTTTATCAACCCAAGGAGCCAGATAAGTCAGGTCCTCTGGGTCCCCAGCTTGGCTGAGGGGCAGGAGAATGAGAACAACTGGCAGAGGGTGGAGAAGGGAGGCCAGAAGACTGATGACATGCCACCCAGTTCCAGAACCAGACTTCATTTCTCTAATTCTTTCACTCATGGGTGCATGCCAGGAATGCGGGTTGTGGGAATGGCTTTTAAAAACATGCCTGGAGATAAAAATTCACTTGTGTTGAAAGCTTCCCTACTGGAAAAGAGAGGATGTATAGAAGGACCACAGCTTCTCCCTCTCTTTTGGGAGGACTTTTGGGATCGCATGGCTTTACGCACATCTTCTGGATACCATATTATTAGCTTAATGGGAAAAGGATCTTCCAAAGAGCTCTCCACAAAGGATCAGCTTCGTGAGGTCTTATGGTCTACTTTTGTCTTCCACCAAAAGATTAACATCTCCAACAGTTTTATCTTACTATTGAGAAAGGAAGTTGGCAGCTCCCTCATCTTGCACGTGAGGAAATTTAGGTACAGGCGCTCAAGTTCCCATCCAAAACCAACTCCTCCTGTTTGGATTCTCATCTTAAAATTTCCATGGCCACAAAATCAAATTGAATCAAATCAGTTTGCAAACCTGTGCAAAAAGCTAAAAGGAAGCTGTGCTCCCCTAGCTGATACAGCTGGAGTATCGAAGATGCCGATCCCTCATCACACCATCTACTACCAGCAGGAGGTACTGAGGCATTCAGTGCTTCTGGAAAAAATCAGCCTTTGGATGGGTCCAATTAAGCCTGAAAACCAGAGGCATTCAAAGAACAGAAGCCTTCCTGCAGTGGAAGCCATGGGACTTCCAAGATGCCCCAAGCCCAACTTCACTGACTTCAAGGGGATGATTTCCCACAACGGAGACAGCATGAGACCAGCTGGCTGGAACTAGAATAAGCAAAAAGAAATGCAGCATTGCACCATACACAAAAGGTCCTTGGGGACCTCCCTCCACGGAACTCTGAGCAGCCATCCTGGATTCAACCCCACAGCACAGCAAGGGTGTGAAGTGAGAGCGACTGCTGAGTCTTCATCCCGCACAGAGACAACGACGCTGAAGGACTTGCTTTCTGTGTGTTTCTCACGGGTTCCAGCACTCAGCCCAGGCAGGTTGGACAACTCTGAGGACTTGCAGGAATCTTTCAGACAGGCAGAATCCATCTGAGTCACACGCACGAGGCGGAATGCCAAGGGTGGCTCATCCACTGGAAAAAAAAAAAGAGAGCAAGAAATGCTATGGGAGAAATAGCAAGTTTTGAAAAGCCACAAGAATTAACAGCTTATAGGCTGGAAAGAAGGGGAGAGGAAAGAAAGATCTGTTCTCCCATGCTCACGTCACTAAAGCCAAGGATACTTCATCCCCACTGGGAAGCAGCAAGCCACCTTACCACACATCAGCTTTGAGAGCATCTGAAGGGGCAACCCACCCTGGATCTAAGGCTGTGACTGAGGTCTGCAGAGGAAGGGGTTGTCAAGTCAAAACTATCTGTTGCTGCAAAATCAGCTTGAACAAACTCCCTTTGATGGCACTGCAAAATGAAACAGTAAAAACCAAACCAGATGAAAATGGGAAAGAAAAGCTGCCCAAAAAAAGGGAGTCCAAATCCCCAAATGACTGACTCAGTGCAGGAAATGGGCATCTAAAGAGGGAACTGCAGGCATCTGAAGGAGATCTAAGAAAAGATCAGGCCCACACAAACGACTCCCTGTATTCCTCTTCTCCCACTTTCCAGAGGGAAGGGCACCAGAAAGACCTGAGCCCACGGACTTTCAGAGTGAAACACAGGGAAAGAGCTGGGCCATGGCACTGCCCTGAGATATTTTATCTCCACAAGGTACTACAAGGAGCAAGGCAGCAGCTGCTTTGCACTGATGGGACACCTAGTCTCCCTCTCCAGCAGTACACTGGGCACTAAGGGACACCCTGTCCCATACAGGCATCCTGTCCCTTCTCTGGACTGTGCCCATGAGCCTTTACTCTTGTTTCTGACCCATGCAGCCAGTAGTACATAAGCCCTCACTTGAGCACAGTGGATGTTTATTTTGCATTCCCAGCAGTCATGCCAAGCTCTTTGTTCTCTCTGGCTCTCTTTCCCTTCCTTCCAGTTTGTGCCTTTTCCTGCTGTCCTTTTTTTCCTCACCACTGGCAACATGCAGGGGCCAGAACCCGGCTGTGTCTCTCTAGCTGCCCCCAGGTTTCTTTGTGCTGCTCCCCTCCCAGAGAGCCCCCAGCAGCAAAACAAACACCAGGCTTTAATTGCAGTCAGATTCCTGGATGGAGGATGCTTGCTCCAGAGAGGGGAAAAGAGTATTTGAAACTAAATGCCTTCAGTGCGACTCACCCCAGACTAATCTTATCATATCCCAGGCTGAATAGCCTTAAACGCAGTTGCCAACAAACAGACTCAAACAGACTTCCCAAGCTAGGAGATCTGATAAGCACAATGTGAGGACAACAGGTGGCTGCAACTGCCAGGCAAGTTCCCATCTGCACGCAGATAGCTTATCTCTTCTGTCAAGATGGGACACTCATCCATGTCTGCTGCACAATAGCAGGGAAAAGCTAGTGGAGACCTGCTTTCTGGTTCTGAACATGCACGTAGGACGGCTTACAACACCATCCCTGAGGAACATCTCTATTATTCACTCGGCCTCATTAGGAAAAGGGTGGGAATCTTTCCTGAACAGCTCTGTCAGAGACACAGCTTCCCTGAGACCTGGCTCAGGACGAGCTGAAGAGTGCCTCGCACTAGCTCTGGACACCAGCAGGAGAAGCACAGCAGATAGAGGGAAGAAGCCTCATAGCCCACTCTTGAATGATGCTGTGACACCACAGCTTTTAAACTCTATCAATGCTCAGCATGCATCCTCCTCCTGAAATTCAGCCGGAGCACCGCTGCTGGGAAGCTGGCTACTCTAGATGCAAAGCTGCTCTGTTCGAGGAGGTGCAGCCTTTGTGGAAAGATGAACAGCCTCTGCTAGGAGCATCTCCCCCCTCTGAGATGAGGGGGCTTGGGCTGCACATCAGGGACAGTAAAAGTGCAACATGGTTGCAGTAAGACCCAGAAGGTGGGCACTGCCTTCAAAAAACCCGTGGAGCTGAGGGAAACAGCAAGTTGCTTGAACACAGCCCCTCCAAGTGGAGACAAGGCTGAGGCTGGTCAAATGCACCTGATCCTTCTTCCGGCTGGGGGACACACCTGTCAGCAGCACATTAAATGGGGGATACATGAGTTCTTCCCCTGTTCTGCTCCCTGACTGAGTTCCCAACCTGATGTAGCTTGGGGTGGCAAGGGAAATAGGACACAGGCGTGTGTGCATGGGAAGTTCTTACAGAAGCATGTGCTCCGTGGGCTCCTTGTTCTGCCAGCCTCAGGCAGCAGAGCCAGAGGGGCAAACTCAACGTGTTGTGTGCCCAGGCCTGTCTGATCCCTGCATCCAGGAGCGGGCCCCCACACTGACCTCATTTGCTTGGGCAATATTTAGTCCTAGTATCTCACCCACCCCACACAGCAGAAGGTCAAATGCAGCCAGTGATGCATAGCATGGGGTATTGGACACTGAGTCACAACCCACAGTTCAGCCAGACCCAGCAGACAGAGCATTTCCCAGTTTCAGTCTGGCACACACACTCCCTTCCCACATGCTTACCCACGACCTGTGTCATGACATTCCCCATTTTTGAAGATGGAAACGCTGGAAAATTAGGGGATAAATATACAGGCTGCAGGTAACTGCACTTCAAAAGCCTGCCTGGGCACTGTGGCACTGCTCAAAACAAGGGCAGGGGGGTTGCTAACAACTGCACGGCATGAGCCACCATCCTAAGGCAATGCTTAGGCCCAGCCCTGCTCCTGTTGCACTTACTAAGACAAATGAAGCCAGAGGGACTAGAAAGGAGCCTACGAAAAGCCAGGGCCACCCTCGGGAAATCTGCGTATGCAGACTCAGCGTCTCCCCCCTCCTCCTCCTACTCTTGGGTCACAGCTTTCTTTTTATCCCTAGCTCCACGTCCACCGTGCCCCAGCACTGGGATCGCTCTGCCCTGCTGCTCCTCATCATCTCCAGCAGCAGGGCAGAGGCTGGCTGTAGTGCCAAGAGGCAGAGACTGAGCAGCCAGGCTGGAGGGAAAGTGCCGCCGGACTGCCTCCTCCCGCTGCATCACAGCCCAGACTTAAGCCAGCACCGGAGTTTCCTAGGGAACCTGAGGCAGCTGCAGCCAAAACAGGGTTGCTGGCAATGGGGGATTTTCAAGCCCGGGCCAAAACCCATCTATTCAAACTCGTCATGCCACACTTGAGCCAGCTGCACAGCCGAGTACACGTGCGTTCAGCACTGGGGCACTCTGCAGCAGGAATGCCTCCTCCCTGAGCTGCGCTGGAGAAGAGAGGCTGCACACGACTGCATCTCTGAGTTCCCCGGGCGGCTGCCACATTAAACATCCCCAGCAAACGCTTCACTAAGTCACACTTCGGTGTCGCCGCAATGCGGGGATGTGTTCATCATCCAGGCTTGGGGATTTGCTGCAGCTGGGCTCCCCAACTTGCTTCAGGTTGCCAATTTCTGCTCAGATCACGCTTGGGTGCCTGTGAAAAATTCTTTTGCAACAGAGTTTTTCTCCTTCTCCCTCCTGCTGTTCTTTAGAGCCAAACTGTATCTCAGCAAAATCCAGGCTCTTGAACTACTTTTTTCCCCAATACTTGTGCTCTCTAATGATGCCGCTTCCATCTGCCAGCTACAACACTGCAAGCAAGGGATAAAGCAGGAATGGGCGAATCCGTTCACATTTTCCAGTGCCTCTGCCGACTCCTGAGCACCAAGCGCACAGTATCGGTCATGGATTTGTTCCAGTCTGGAGCTGATCTCATCAGTAGCGCTGTGAATGACTCCATCGAGGCTCCCCCTTGCGGGCTCAGGGCCCTCAGTGCTCACTTCAGCCCCATAAATTCAAGCAGCTCTTTCTAACCTGGCAGGTCTCTCTCTCCCTGTTCAGGTTCCAGCTTACCAGCTACAAAACCTACCAGACCTCGAACAACAGCTACAACAAGGGCTTCCGTCCCATCGGTTTTATTTCATCTTTGCCTGCTGCAGATACTGTTCCTCAGCAGCAAGAGCATTCCCATGTTCTCAGAGCACATCCCAAATGCCCCGGACTTTCTTGGAAAGAAGCTATCAGCAACAGCAAACCCATTTGAGCCTTCCCCAGAGAGTAAGGAGACACTTTCACTCCCCACACTGAAGGGCACTGCTGCCTGCTCAGTCAAGGGATCAAGACACCCCTTGAGCTTAGGAGGAGGGCTTGAACACAAGGAAACAGGGAGCTGCATAGCTCACCTCTAACTCTGGTATTTGCTTCTCTCTCTTGTCTCGCTGAGCCAGTTGGTCTAATGACAGAACCAATGTGGAAAGGAAAATTGGTATACAGAGGTCAAGGCAATTCCCCAAAGGAAGAAAATGAAATTATACCCCCATGCTAACAAGCAGGGAAACTGAGGCAGTGAGCATAGCTGAGTATCTCCCTGACATGCTTAATTGCAGAGATCTAGCCAGCAGGTTTTCTGATCCCTTATCCAGCATCCTGTTTCCTCATTCTGCTCCTGTTGCTGTAGAAGGATGCCTTTGATCACCGGGCACAGGTCTGCCTACAGCCGAAAGGGAAACTGCTGAAAAGAAATGGAAGGGAGCAATCCTGGTGGATGATTGCGTACAACAAGAAAGTGCTGCATATGAAAGGGAAGGAGACATTTCCTATTAGATTAAAGGAGCTCAAACCTGCTCTCCCTCTTAGAGAAGTATGCAACTCTATACTCGCCTCTCTAATTGCAGCCCTCTGCTGGGAAAGGTGCTTAAAAGTATTGCAAAGGGAAGGAGATTAGCCAAGGTCAGGGAATGGCAGGGCTGCAAATCCAGAGGATTGCGTAAAGAGGTGCACGGTCCGAGGTGATGTCAGGAGAGGTGCTGCGAGCTTCTCTTTTCCAAGAGAAAGTAGCAGAGTTAAAACTGAGCCACACCCCCCACACAGCCCTCCCAGGAACTGCCTGCTGGAGTCAGCCAGAGCAGGAAAACAAAAAAAAAAAAAGAAACAAAAGACCACAGCACCAAGCTTCAGGAAAGTGAAAGGTCTCTGGCAGAACCCCCGGCCAAAGAAAGAGGAGTGTGATGGGGAAAAGGAAGCTCACGTCATGGGCCAGAGCTGACGACCCAGCAGGAAGCGCACACAGGCACATCTGAAAAATATCGCAGGGTTTACATAAACACACACGGCAGAGAAACCAAACAAACATTGGGACAGAGAGGGGGTGACAGGGTGGTTCTGGCCGGCTGAAGACCACCTGGTGGGTGGAAAACCCCTCTCCCAGGCGGACCGGCTACTCCTGTGAGGCCGCCTTTCCTTCCCGTTGGAGCGGGACTTGGCCTGTTTGGGATTCACCCGGAGTGCGCAGGCAGCAGGAGCGTTTGCTGAGCCCGGGCTGCTCCGGCAGGCGCTCCCCTGCCTGCTGGTGCCCTCTGCGGGCGGCTGCTGCAGCGCCTGACAACCTGGGGCTGCACCCCTCCGCCAAAGCCGGGACCCGCATCCCTCTGCCCAACACAGGACCACACTCTGCCCCCACGAGCTGTGCTCAGCCAGGCCTCTGGCTTGCACGCCGCCACTTTCCTCCGCAACTGGCTTCAAGCTAATTATAGCTCCAGAACTTTCCCTCCGGAGCGGTGTTAATTACAACTTGGAGCGCCTCACTCTGTCCAAACCCATCTTAAAATTCCAGCTGTCGGTAAAAATAAATCGAGGGGAGAAAGGCTGTTCCTCACACATCATCCAGCCGCTCTTACAGGGAGCGAAAATTAAGATTACGATCTCTTTTTTCCATTGGCCGCACTTAGGGTCCTTGTTATATGGAAAGCAGATGTACCAAAGGGGAAAGAGACTCCTAAATCTGTGAAAAATAAAAGCAAGGTCGCCGCTGACAGCACTGTTACGCACGAGTTCACTCGCCATTGTTTGCAACGAGCCGAAAAGAGGTGCAGCCTTCCTCCATTCATCCTGGGTTTGTTAACCACTGGGTGTTGCCAAATAAAGGAAAACAAACAAGCTTGAGACTCAGACGGACCGAAACCTGAGCGTAAGGGGGCTGTGTGAAACACCAGCCTGCAAAACCTCTCATTCAGAGGCATCGCTGTGGGGGATGGAGCGATGCGTGCCTTCTATGAAGATCGTACATGACCTGGAGGGCTCCTAGGGATGACTTCAGGATTCTCAGAAAAATCAAAGGAATAGTGACAGGCAGGGCTGACTCATAAGATTAAAATAACCTGTGTAAAACGTGCCCGAACACAGCAAAGGGAAGGATGTCGCAATTTTCTATGAAAGGCACTTAGAAAGGGCTTTGTGATGCAAGGCAGTAACAGTTAAAAAAAGAACTACATTCCGGCGCCCAAAAGTGCTTGTTAATGACCAAAAAGCCCTCGCCAAAACAATGGCTATCCATAAGGAAAAGCCATTAGGTGTGACAACAGGGCAGCTCCCCCGCCAGCCATGGGATTAGCACTGTAAATGAGTAACCCAGCACGGGACCGCTCGGCTCAGACGCCTGTCTCCACATCAGAGGCCGGAACGCCGGGCAGGCTGCATTGTGCTCTTATCGCCGAGGCTCTGCAGGGCCAGCCCCAGCCCCAAGCCCTGCGGCTGACACCCTCACCGGGCACCGCTCACACAGCCGCGGCCTGCGCGCCCCAAAGCTCCCCGAGCTCGCTCGGGATCAGAGAAGCAGGAAAGCAAACTACAAGCAGGAAAACAAGGGGAGAAGCCGTGCTGCTCCTGCCAGGACCAGGGGGCCCCGAGAAAACAGGCGGTATTAGGTGTCACAGCTGCGCTGGCCTGGATTACCAGAGCCGCACGGAAAGCGGGGACAAACGGAGTTTGTTTTCCTGGAACGCTCCAGCGATTTCCAGAGCCTCACCAACCACCCCCCAGCCCGCCCCACACGCTGCGCAGCCGGGCAGAAGGGCCAGGCCGCGGGCTGCCAGGAGGTCAGCTGCTATTTAAACATCAGTGCAGGGGACCGCACTTGCTGCTATTTATATATATATTTATATTTATTACTGGCCGGCACCCGACCCCGGCTCGACTCCGGGGCCCAGGCGGGCGCGCACTGCGCATGCGCCGCGCCCGGCGGGCCCGTGTCCTTTTAAAGGACACGCCGCTCGCCGCCCGCCGGAAGTGCCCGTTCCCCATGCCGGAAGTGGCTTCACCTGCCAGTACACCGGTTTTTCCGGGAGGGGCCGGCTCGGCCGGTTTCCGCGCGGCCGCTGCTTTCCGGCGCCCCGCCCCGCCCCGCGCTCGCTTGCCCTCTGTGCCCTTCTCCGGGGGGGCCTTCCGCTTCCTCCCGCATCCCGAGCCTTTCCTCGCTCCTGCGCGGTGAGCCTATGGTGGAGCCCCAGTGCGCGCCAGCAGGGGGCACTCTGGCGACGGAGCGGCGCTCTGCACGGCCCACTTCCGGGTCTCTGTGTCCAGAGGGATCGGGACTCTCCATGGCGCGGCCGCGCCGGGCCCGGCGGGAGGGCGGCGGCGGAGCGGCGCTGCCCCGGTGAGGAGCCGCGGGCCTCCGACATGGAGCCCGAGACGCTGGAGGCGCGCATCAGTGAGTGCGGCTGCGACCACCGCTCCCCTCCCAATGGGGCGGGGAGGGCGGGAGCACTGGGATTGGGGGGGCTGGGGGTCGCACGCGGCGGCCGTGGCTGCGGGCGCACCTGGGGTCTGCGGGTGAGAACCCAGGGCCGAGCCGGAGGCAGGGGTGCGGTGGGTCAGCAGGGAGGAGGGGGCGAGAGTTTGTGCACAGGGCTGCCATGAGAAGGGGCGAGCGGACACGCGTGTGTTTCTTCTCCCGCACCATCCTCTGCTACTGCACCCGCTGGAGTTGGCAGGGAGGGAGTGGGATCAACGTCGTCCATCCACAGGGTGGGAGCCTGTTAGGTTGTTTTTTCTTCTCATCGTTCTCTCCTCCTGCCTGCAGACAAAGCCACAAACCCCCTGAACAAGGACCTGGACTGGGATGGTATCAATGCGTTCTGTGAGCAGCTCAATAAGGAGCTAGAGGGGTAAGTGCTTTGTCCTTTCCCCAGGATTCTCCAGGTCACAGGCCTGGTTATGATTTCCCACCCAGTAAAATCCAATGCAATTGTCCCAAGAACTGAATAGGGGATGAAGGCCCTCAAGGTGGGGGTAGGTGGGGGGTCTGGGCCCACTAATGGAAGGTTCCCTCGGGGTTTTGAGGTGTCTTAGTGACTTATCAGCATCTTCAGCTTGCAACATGCTTTTCAACTCTGGATTCCCAGACAGAAATACAGGTACCAGGCTTTTTGTCAATAACCGGCGAGCTTTTCTTTTCCCCTCACTCCTTCCAGTCCTCCACTTGCCACCCGACTTCTTGCCCACAAGATCCAGTCTCCACAGGAATGGGAAGCTATCCAGGCCCTCACGGTAAGGGCATCTGCAGGCTGGTAGAACTAGATGGAGGGGCAGGGCGTGGAGATGCTCCAGCTTGACTGGAGAAGCATGGGAAGCTTTGAATTCCCTCTGAGAAAGCCCTGGAGCACCTGGCCCCTTGGGTGGGAGAGGGTCTGAAGGTGGCTCCACAAGTCAGGAGAGGTTACTTGGAAAGATTTTGTTCCTAGAAGGATCATAGCCTGTTGAAGTTGAATAGGAAGCTTTTTGGCTTTTGTTGTGGTAGCCTTGGCAGTGCTGGGTTAATGGTTGGGCTCTATGATCTTGATGGTATTTTCCAACCTAAAGGACTCTATGATTCTTAACCATATTGTGGATCCACACTTTGAAACCCTGGTGTTTGTGACCTTTCTAAGGGTATCCCTTTGTATAGGCTGTTGAGCCATCTCTGCAAAAACTGGCCCCAAAGACGAAAATCTTGATTCCCTGTTGGAGGGTGCTTGACCACCTGGGAGGGGAAAGGGGATGTCCCTCTGTGCTGCTGTGACAATAGCCACCGGCTCTGTACCCGGTGAGGGGGGAGCAGGAGGGAGCTGGCTCCTGATCCTGCTGCTGATCCCATGCTAGGACTCACCTGGCCCCTCTCTCTAGGTGCTGGAGGCCTGCATGAAGAGCTGTGGCAAACGCTTCCACGATGAGGTGGGCAAGTTCCGCTTCCTCAATGAGCTCATCAAGGTGGTGTCCCCTAAGGTGGGTCTCACGGCATCATGCTGGAAGGGACTGATGCCTGGTGGTAGGAGAGCTTTGGGGAAAAGCGGTGGCTGAGCAGAAAGGTCAGACACCCACTGGGATTTGAGGGAAACAGGACAGTGTTAGTAGAAGATCTAATCCTTGTTTCCTGGTGAGTTTTCTAGTGGGAACGTGAGTCTTCACTCCGCTGTTCCAGGCTGATTCTTGTAGGAAGCTGAGGGTCAGCTGGACATGGCGCAGCCAGCACTTGTGAGACTACTGAGCTCACATGCGTGCCTGGAGTCACCTTCCCTGCATCCCTGTTGGGCTCTGTCTGTGTTGCATGTGCTCAGGAACCTCCCCCAGCTTTGACATGACCATGTCTCTTTGGGGTGTCCCAACCTGATTGAGACACTCTCGGAGGGCAAGCCCAGGCTTGGTCAGTGATGTTCTGGTGAGTCCATCTCAAGGACCAAGTCATTACCTGCTCCTCTGCTGATGCTGCTGTTCCTGCAGCAGAACAAGCTGTGCGGGCTCCCCTATCAAGTCAAGGCAGTGAACACCAGCACGTGTAGAGTTAAGGGAACACAGGCTAAATATGACTAAGGAAAACCTTTGTCTGCCAGTCACAGCTTGTGATCCATGATGATGAATAGCCAGGGACAGTGACAGCAGCATCCTGAAGTGCTTTTGCTTGGCACCCTAGAGTATGTCCTCTGCCTTAGGCCACTTGCCTCTGGTGGCACATGCACTGTTTCTACCACCAGTGCTCCCAACAGATCCATGTGAGAAGGCTGAAAGATGATTGCATGGCACCTGCTGGGCGCTGGTCATCTGGGGCTCGCCTTACTCAGGGCCCTGCCTCAGAGACCATTGCCCACATGCCGCTCCCAGCCCTGCTGTCCCCTCATTCCTAAAGGGCTGCCTTGCTGAGCAGCTTCTTTTTGCAGGACCCTTGCCTTCTCAGGGCGACAGAAGACCTGCCTCAGCCTCCTCACCTGTCCCTGTGTGTCTCTGAGGAGCTGCTGCTGCAGCATTTCTCACACCTCTTTTTTTTTTTTTTCTGTGGGGGAAACTAGGCACAGCATAGGATGTATTGCAAGACCTTCATGAGCTTTCTTGCTTGCTTCCTGTTTCCTCCTTGTGCCACTGGGAATGATCTCACTTCTCCTGGGAGGGCGAGGAGAGGAATAGGCCAGACTTGCAATGGCTCAGATCAGCTTCAAGCCACCTCTTTTCCCTTCCTCTAGTATCTTGGCAGCCGGACATCAGAAAAAGTGAAGTCAAAGATCCTGGAGCTGATGTACAGCTGGACATTAGGGCTGCCTCACGAGGTGAAGATCTCGGAAGCCTACCAGATGCTGAAGAAACAAGGTGAGGGGCAGTGGTCTGGAAGGGAAAGGTGGACAGATGGTTTGCCCTCCCTCCTTTTTTGTCTGGGCAGAATCTGAAACAAGCTCTCCCTTCCCTCTGCCCAGTCTGACTCAGCACCAGGGTCAGGAGAAGGAGCAGGTGCCTTGGGGCTCCTGGCTGAGCAGAGGGAGTTGCTGGTGATGAGTTGCTGGGTTGGAGGGCACATCTGCTTGCTCACATGGGAGATGGGGTACTGGAAAGGTCTGGGGCTGAAGGGCTGTGAATTCTTTGGCAGTACCTGCTGGAATTTTCTAAGAGGGGATATTTATGGGGAATGGAAACACAGTCTAGGATCTTGGGTAACAGGATAACCTACACATCCTCAGTCCCAGCTCAATTTGGTGGGCCATTAGGGAAAAAAGACCTGGATAGCAGTGCCATCCCTGAGTGGGTGAGTCCTCCTGATATCTCCTTTGGTTTCTACTGCAGGTATTGTGAAGTGTGACCCCAAACTTCCCGATGATGCTCCTTTTCCACCACCTCCTCCTCGACCCAAGAACATCATCTTTGATGATGAAGAAAAATCCAAGGTAAGTGCTCTGGGCAAGGAGAGGGACAGTAGGCATCATCTTCCTGCTCCAGTATCTTAAGTCCCCCGATGTGGAGATTCAGAGAGTCAAGGTCCCTGCTCCACATGCTGTCCTTCATAAAATGCATCACAGGAATGCTTAGGGCCTATTCCAAAATCATGACAAAGGAAACATCCAGAGGTGTGGGGCATGTGGGTCTGTTTGACCTTTGGAGCACTTAGCTGCTGGGTGAGGTGCTGACGTTGGCCCAAGCAGGTTCTGGGAGGTTTGCTGCTGTGAGCTCTCTAGACTTCTGAGTTATGTGGCCATAAGGTTTAAATCCCAGTCCCAGATGCTGCTGTTGTTATCTCTCCCTGCCCCCAGCACCGCAATCTGCTTATTGCCCAGCCCCTTACAGCCACCTGGACCCATCCTGTGTTGTCTTTCCATCAGAATTGTGTCACCACTCAGGCAAACCTCTACCTTATCAGTGCTGATACATTTAAGCAAGTACTGGGCTCCTCTGGCTCAAACTCTGCAGCAGGAGTGTGATGCCTGTTTGCTGCAAGGGATATAGTTTGCCTCCATGGGTCAGAGTCTGCAAATGAGGATTTGTAGGTAGGCAGTGGGACTGTTCACTGACTATTGAGAGGGAGAGAAAGTGGGAGCTCTCCCTCTTCCCCAGCTGCACCCACAAAGAGGCATGTGAAGGTGTCCCATTAGGAGTCCGTTACAATACTATGGCAATTTTTGCATAAACCAGGCTTTCTTCCCATCTCGGTGCTGCTGCACTCCAGGCTCTCCGTGGTGGGTAATAGGCAGGCAGGAGCAGGTTTTGAATGCAGGGGATCTTCAGGGAAAGACCTAGCTTGCATAACCAGAACCACAACAGGAATAGGAAGGCCAGTTGTACTTCTCTCCCTGGTGTCTGATAGCCCACAAGCTCCTGTGGCTGGGCTTTCTAAACGGTTGGAATTGTTCACTGCCTCTGCCAGATACAGGTTTGGGATGTGGGTAACTCTTGGCTCTAGTGTTGCAAGAGTGACGCTGGCTGCCATCCCTCAGCTTGGGCTCAGAAGTACCTTCTCTTTTGCAGACGCTGGCTCGCCTCCTGAAAAGTTCCCATCCTGAGGATCTCCGGGCTGCCAACAAGCTCATCAAGGAAATGGTTCAGGAGGTATGGCTGGGGAAGAGCAGGGGTAGGGGATTATGGTCTGGGGGGCGATGGTTGGCTCCAAAGGAGGACTGGCTCTGTGACCTCATGCAGCCATATAGAGCTTCTGCCCAAAATTTGGCTGCAGTAGCTGCAAAAGAGTCCTTATGCAAGTTCTGCCATCCCCTGGCTGCTTGGAGGAATAGCTCTGGGTTCATTTTGTGGCCCAAGCCCTGCTGCAACACTAGATCTACAGCAATTCCATCCCTGTCTGGCATGTTCCTGCCCAGAGATGACCTAGAGTTTTCCACTGGAGCGAGAGTCGTTTTGAGGGCAGTGTTGCTGCGCTTTAGTCCAGGGTGGTTGGCTGGCCCAGCCTTCCTCCTCTCCAAGTTAGGACATCCTTCCCCATGTGCTTCCCCTCCAGGACCAGAAGCGTATGGAGAAGATCTCCAAGAGGGTGAATGCCATTGAGGAGGTGAACAACAACGTGAAGCTGCTGACAGAGATGGTGACAAACTACAGCAAGGGGGAGACAACAGAGAGCAATGAGGACCTAATGAAGGTGAGGAAAAGTGATCCCAGAATCCTCCCTCGGCTTAGCAGAGATGGGTGACCCTTATCCTCTCATCCTCCTGCCTGTTTTGCACCCCTGGCCGATGCTCACCTCATCACTCTTTCTCTGCTCCCCCAGGAGCTGTATCAGCGCTGTGAGCGCATGAGGCCCATGCTTTTCCGGCTCGCCAGTGACACAGAAGACAATGATGAAGCTCTAGGTAAACATATCTGGCCTTTCTTAATCCAGCTGAGACTGCCCTGGAGGTGTCAATGTACCCTGGTGCAGTCTGCAGCAACAATGGTGAAAACGCTCTCTGCCGTGCTTTTGTTTGCAGCAACTTGGGCCTTGCTTTGAAGAAATAGACTTGGGGTATAAAAGTTATTCTCTTCACTATTTTCACACTTAACTTTCAGCGGAGATTCTGCAAGCCAATGACAATCTGACCCAGGTGATCAATCTCTACAAGCAGCTTGTACGGGGAGAAGAGATCAATGGGGAGACAGTGGCCGGTCACCTTCGAGGTGAGGAGACTTGAGGAATGGGGACAGGAGGGTCAAGCAGAGGGACCCTATTGCTGGTTTCCTGCAGTGTAAGAGAAGACTGAGAGAAGTGGAGAGGGGAAACCTGTGGAAGCTTAGAGTGGGGCTGGTGAGATAAGGAAATGGCATGTGGATGTGACTGGTGCATGGAGAAAAGGAACTGGAAGGGAGAGCAGCAGCGGAGTGTGAGGAAGGTTAGGAACCAGCCTTAGCACACTGCGTAACACTGGATAACGTTTCTGACTCTCAGCTTTTTTTTTGCAGGCAGCACCTCAGCGCTTCTAGATCTGTCTGGCCTGGAGCTTCCAGCAACATGCCCTTCCTACCCAGCCTTGCCCACCCTTTCAGGTGGTTCAGCAGTCCCTGTGCCTGACCAAGCTGGCTCTGTCTCCTTGTTGGATGATGAACTCATGTCTTTAGGTGAGAAACCCAGAGTAAAAGCTCTTTATTCTTTGACTCTGGATAGTCTGCATAGATGGTTCTTCTTTGGCAGGAACATGAATAAGAGAGAGCTTTGGTAGAAGTGAATAAGGACAAAGAGGTGTCCTTCATGTAATGTGAGGGAGAGGGACAGAAAGACCCTGCTATGATTCTGAATTTCAGTCCCATGCTGTTTTCCTGGCTAGTCAGAGAGAGCCTGTAGGGATGTGGCCACTTGATTTGCTCCAGGAAAACTGACCTGGCAGGTAAATCAAGAGTGATGCAATGGCCACCCCCAGATGAGATCACAAGGGTGGGTCACCCCCCCAGCTCCTCATTTACTGCTTGCTGTTGAAGTCATGAGCTGACAACAGATGCATGGGACTTCCAGAAGTGTTCACATGAAGTCCTGGGAGGTACCAATCCTAGAAGGCTCTAGAGTCCTGCTTTGCACAACAAAGTGTCTGTTTCCTAAGACAAGTGCTTTTGAGTACAACAGCATCAAGCAGACAACATGGTCAGTCAGATTGGTCAGCTCAATAGTATTAATTTTTCTGCTAACTGCAGTGAGAACTGAACTGTGAATGAGGATATCTGGACAGAAAAAAACCACTATCAGTCTCCTGGCTCTCCCCCATGCAAGGATGGGGGCCAGAGAGGGAGACCACATTGGCGGTTCTGCCCTGTTGCTTCTGTGTCTTACTCAGGCCACATTTAATGCTCTTACTGTTTCATGTTTGCTTTTACTTCTGACAGGCCTGAATGACCCAGCACCACATCCTGTCCAGGCTGGTGACAGCAGTGGCTGGAACAGCTTCCAGGTAATGCACTGGAAGCTAGGGCAGAGCATGGGGAGGGTGGTAAAAGCAACAAATGTAGCTGGGGGAACATGCCACATCTGACGGTTGGTGCTGATATGTAACCCTGCTTGGGGGCTCTCCTGTGCACTCTTTTCACAGTCATCAGACAGCAATGAGCTCGGTATCACCCCAATCACAGCAACACCACCAGTCAAAGCAGATCCTGGTGCATCCTCCCCCAAACCATCTCCTAGCAGCAGTGGCCTGGATGACCTGGACCTCCTGGGCAAGACACTGCTGCAGCAGTCTTTGCCTCCAGAATCTCAACAAGTGCGATGGTAAGCACTTGGTAGTGCAATCTCGCATCTCTCCCCGTTGTTTCCATTTCTCAGGTGCTGGACAGCATTTCAGTGCCTTGTTCCACTCCTTGCTCGCTCTCCCTCTGCAGGGAGAAGCAGCAGCCACCCCCTCGGCTCACCCTGAGGGATCTGCAGAACCGGAGCAGCTCTGGTGCCACAGCCCACAATCCTAGTGCTCCGCCTGTGCTCCAGAGTGTTTCCCCTAACCCCACGCTGCCCCTGACCTCAGAGCTGCCTGCCCCTGCTACAGTTCCAAAAGCTGCCACCACACCAGCAGGAAGTACTGCAGTCCCACCACGGCCCCCAGCCACTGCGCTGCCCCAGGAGATCTCGCTGGCCAACATCACTGTGCCTCTGGAGTCAATCAAACCCAGTGAGCCGGGGAAAAAGAGGGGGGCAGGTGTAGGGGGGATTAAACCTTGCACACATGGAAGGGAAGAATATGAAAAAACTTCTCACTTGTTGGATTTTGTGGAGGCTGAAGAGGAATGGTGTCTGTCACTTGTATGGAGTTAGTGTGATGGGGAAAGGTGCTGTCAGGCCAGTTCCCTCCTGGCTGACTGCTGCCTGTCCCTGCCTTTCCCACAGGCAGCATCCTCCCTGTGACAGTGTATGATCAGCACGGCTTCCGTGTCCTCTTCCACTTTGCTAAGGATGCCCTGCCCGAGAGGCCTGATGTGCTTGTGGTGGTGATTTCTATGCTTAGCACGGCCCCGCAGCCCATCCGCAATATTGTCTTTCAGTCTGCCGTCCCCAAGGTAAGACAGCTGCTGGGGCTGAGGTCCTCAGACTGGGCCAAAGCATGGTTCTACTTCTGCAGGAAAGGCAGGGTGGGTGGAGAAAGCTCTGTGGACATGGGAGCAAGTTCTGTTGCATTCAGATTAGCACAGCATTTTTCTCTTTGACTAGACAGTGGAAGCTTCCCAAGAACAGGAGCAGGGCTTCTGGCTGCCAAAATCACCCTCAGGAATGTGGTCACTCTCTGCTCTCTTCTCTCACTCTCTCCCTAGATAATGAAGGTGAAGCTACAGCCTCCCTCAGGCACGGAGCTGCCAGCGTTCAATCCCATTGTCCACCCCAGTGCCATCACCCAAGTCCTGCTGCTCGCTAACCCACAGAAGGTAAAAGCATCATCCCTGGGGCATGAGCAGAGGCTGGTCTTGGTGCTTAGGCAAAGCCTCACTACCCTATCCCTGTTCCCTCTATTCAGCAGCATCTGGGATGTGAATGGTTTGTGCCTCATGCCTTTCTTCCCCTGTTTCTGACTGCGTATCCTTTTTCTCTCATCTCCAGGAGAAAGTGAGGCTACGGTACAAACTGACCTTCACCATGGGAGAGCAAACTTACAATGAAATTGGGGATGTGGACCAGTTTCCCCCACCAGAATCCTGGGGAAACCTTTAGGGCCACATGTTGCAGGCACTACACTGCAGATTCCTTAGGAAGCCAACCCCGTGGGGCTGGAGCAGCCTGAGGAAATGGGAGGGTGGGTGGGGGCTGGTGCTCACACTCTATTCTCCAGATGGCCGGGCAAGGGCCAGAGGGAGCGTGCCTCAAGGAGGAGAGCAGAGATGCCAGGAGATGTTCATCCCACAAGACTAGAAGTGGAGTGGAAAGCTTCATGTGTGTGAACAGTTGCCTTCCCTGCTCTTCTGAAGATGACACTCCCTCCCCAGTCTGTCCAGCTTCTCTTCTAACCCTGCTTTCCCGCTTTAGGTGCATAGGAGAACAAGGACAGGGAGCTTTAACAACCTCAGCCCAGGGCAAGGCCTAGCAAAGGAAGATAGATCCTTTTCCTTGTCTGTCCCCTCCGCACTTCTCAGCCCTTCAGCTACTTTGTGCTCTATGGTGCTCTCTCTTGTCCCCCTTGCCCCCTCCTTGGAGCTGGGCCCCAGTAATTCTGTCTGGTGGGATCCCACTGGAGCTGATGTGGAACAAGGCTGGGCCAGAGCCTAGGTATCTCTCCAGCACCAGAGAGCAGACAGCTGCCCTTGCTTTGGAGGGGGGGTCAGGGGGAGTGATCATCACATATCTCTGTCTTAGCTGCTTACAGAGCTGTTGGTGGGAGGCAGGCGCCAGGGTGGGGCCTGAGGGGCTGGGAAGGGCTCACTCTGCCTTCCCAGTCCCTTCAGCTGGCATTCTGAACCCCTGCAGCAGGGAAGCCCACACCATTCCTACAGGCTTTATCTATCATAGCAAGCTTTGGGAACGGTGGCCAGAGAGGGGCATGCTGTGGGGGTTGAGTCCCTGCAGCCTCCTGCCAGATGGGGAGAGGAAGCAGCACTTAGACTTCCTTTCCCCTGCTGGGGGACTTGGTGGGGCGGGGGCTTTTCTCAGCTCTTCAGTGTCCTCTCGCAGAGGGGTGGGTGATGGGCTGGGATTTGGGGGCAGATGGGAGCCCAGCCCATCACCACAAAGCTCTGCACTGGGGCACGGGGGGGGTTCAGCTGTGCCTTGCGCACCTTTGCTGCAGCTGAGGGCAAGCCTGGCTCCCTGTGGCGGGGAGGGGGCTCGCCCCAGGCGCCTGATCACTGTGACACAAGAGCTGGGATCTGCAGGCACAGAGGAGACTGACTCTGGTACATCCCAAGCAATCCCCAACCCCATGGAACTTACGACCATGGGAGCTGCTTCCCATCACTGAGCTGGTTTGGAGAGGGCCTGATCATTAAAAGCAGAGGCAAGATGTGCTCTGCATCGGCTTGCTAGAGGTAGAAGGAGGCATGTGTGAGATGGAGACAAGCAGGGGGCCTCGCACTCCTGGCTCGGGGCAGCGAAGGTGAGGCATCAGAGCTGGGCACAGCAAGCAGTAATGGAGAGGAGGAAGCAAGGTCTTTATGCTGGGATTCTGCTGTGTCTTACTTCCCTTTCTGGTCTCTTCAGGGTTTTGTATGGGTTTTTTCTTTGCAGATCTTGTTTGGTTCTTGAATAGACTTGTATATATTTTCAGTGCAAAATTCTGTAAATGGAAGAAAACAAACATTTAAAATGAGACGCCCGGCGCGAAGAATCTGCTGTATTTATGGGAAATAAAGAATTCTTTCCTGATGCTGCTCCTCTGCCTTTTGACCCAAGGAATGCATTTTTCCCCTCACTTTCCCTGACCCCTGAGGAGCTTCTCTGCACCCTGCCCAGCTCAAATCCTGCCCCTGTAGTCCATCCCTCAGTCACTCAGGGCCTTGCCACAATGGTTTCCCTGCTCCCATGAGCAGGGAGCAGGGTTGTGGAATTCCCCCGACAGTTCTCAATTCCTTTTTTGAGAGCAGTCGGTTCCAGGCTGTGAACTGGGTGCTGCCCACTTCCCTCCTGCTCCCTGGGGAGAGTGAGCAGGAATCTGCGCCTGATGGCCCTTCGGAAGTGGGGCTCACTCCCGTGCCCCCACATGACTGCAGCTTCACCAGTGCTGGTAGCAGCACTTGGGAGCAGATCCATTAGTCAGTTTTATTTCAGGGGTACAAAGAAGGATGTCTTCTGGCAAGCAGCAGCCCAGGGCTGGGAGCAACTCTGATATGACACTACTTGATGCAACCAGTGAGGATCTGGGACGGCTTTGCTGCATCTTTGCAACAGGTGCTTGAAGTGACTGTGTGTTAGGACCACTCCCAGGGCTTGATGCTGGGGGATCAGATGATCTAAACCTGCCACAGGTTTACAGCAGCCTGGTGTTTTGGGCAGGGAGGGAGTGGTGCTCTGTCGCCCCACAACCACTTGAAAACAGCTGCCAGCACCACTTTGCTATACAGTAACTAAAGACTTGACCCTTACCAAGGAGCACAGCCCAGCAGTCCCCAAATTTTTGCTCCTCAGGCTTCAGGGCACAGAAGGAGTGGCCCTTCCACCTCGTTTTCCTTTGCCAATTGCCTCGTCTGCCCACGAGCTGACCGCTTCTCATTTGGGCTTGGTTTGCTGCTTCCTTTGCCAGCCACGTAACCCAGCCAACAGCAACCTCTGCTCTCTCTTAGTGCAGCTGGAAAGTTCTAGCTGCAGGTAGCCAAAAATAAGGCAAGATTGTTATCTAATAGAGTCAGGACCAAAGGTCACGGTGGTGTAAAGTGGACAGGGGTTTTTTTGCTTGGTTGGTTTGGTTTTTTTTTTTTTTGTCAAAAAGCGGTGAGCTCTGGTGCAGCTCTGCAAAGCGCAGGCAACACCCGAGGCTGAGAACCGGGAGTTTGCGGTCCCCGTGCAACTGCGGGTGCTGCTGCCTCTGCTCGGAGGAACTCTGCTAGCGAGGGGAGCGGGGGGAGGAACCTCCCCAGCGCACAAGGCAACAGCCGTTGGCCGCAGCTTTGTGGCGGTTCCGGGGAGCCTCAGCGACGGCAGGGAGGGAAAGGGTGAGGGGCACGGGGCGGTTTGCAGGGTGGCATTGCTGCTTGTGTCACAACAAGGGGCTATGTCGCAGGGGAAGAGGATGGAGCTGTCCCCGTGAGCGTGGAGAGGTGCCTGAGGAGTGTTGGCAGAGCTGGGTGACAAGGTAGGGCAGGATGTACATCAGGCGCCCTGTGTGAACTACACAGCCAGCTGGCACCGGGACGGGCTGCCCCGCGGCACAGCTGGCGGTGGGCAAGGGAAGGAAGGGGAACCACCCCAGCTGAGACAGAGAGCAAGAAAGAGCGTGGGCCCTCTACTCGGGCTCGGCAGCGGCGTGTGCTTGTCCTGCCTTGTTATGTGTATGCTGTAATAAAATTTCCCCTTTAAGGCTGGGCCGAAGTTATTTTTACTTGTGGGGTGGTGACAGGAACACAGAACGGAGCAGGAGCCCTGAACTGTTCTTACCTGATCCGTGGCGGAGGGGCGGACGGCGGAGGAGGAAGCTCAGAAAAGGAGAGGGAGCGAGAGAAGGGAGTTCAAGGGAGGGGAAAAGAAAGCAGGCAGGGCATCCCCAGGGAGGGACTAGGGAGGGGACCAGCTGAGGAAAGTGAAAAAGAGGGAACGAGGGAAGGAGGAAGAGGAGTAAGGAGGGAGAGGTCCTCTGGGAAAAGCAAAGAGCTCCAGGGAGCAGAGGGGAAGAAGGGCTGCAGGCATCCAATGCCAAGCATTACCAAGGGGTGCTGAGTGGGTACAGCCAAGCAGAGCAGCTCTTGTGGTCTCCTGACTCTCAAGATGATGAAAAGACAGTTCAATCGAATGCGGCAGCAGCTGTCCCATCCAAACATCACCAGTCGGTAAGGACTTCTCCACTACCTGTACCAGAGGGAGCGGGATGTGGGTCCTGAAGGGCTTGTGCTGGATCTGGACCTCCCAGTGCGGGTGGCCTGGGAAAAGGGGGAAGGGGGAAAAAACTTTAGGGTTTAGAGCATCTTCAGCATAAGCTGAGGGGCTTTGGGAAGGCTGCATTGGTGCTGCTCAGCAGTAAATGATCCTCAAGCCCAGCTACCTCTCCCAGGGCCCACAGGTACTGCATTCACCTGGAAACAGGGCTTTCCCAAGTTTGGCTTCCCCAGGATGTGGGGCAATGGGGAGGGACCTGCCAGCCACATGCTCCTGGCTGTGCAATGACCAGGAGGGTGATTAGGATGGGACCTGCCCTCCCTGCTGAATCTGGGGTGCCCCACAGGAACCAAATGCCCTTCACAGCTCTAGCCAGCCCAGCAGTGTGAGCAGCCCAGAACACCCTTTGAGAAGAGGACCAGGGGTCCTCAGACAGACCCATGGAGGACTTACAGCTTCGCACAAAACCCTCTGTCCCTATCCTACCTCTGCCATTTCCATATTTTCCTCTTTGGCTTTCCAAAGCTCTCCCCTTGCAAAACCCAGAACTGAAATTACAGGGCTGGGCCCTCTCTGCCCAGCCCCCTCGCTCCCTTTCCTACTGCCACCTCTGCAGGTTCCCACCACTGGGTGGCTAAGTGGGACTGAGCTGTCCCCTGAACTACTGAGGTCCTTCAGCCAGCCCAGCAAATAAACCACAGGGAAGCAACTCCTACATGCTGGTGGCTTCTTGCTCTCCTTGTGTTCCCTGGAGGGGAGTATGATGCTCTTTCCCATCCCTCCTCCCTCAAGATTTCTCATCTCCATGACAGATGCACCTCTCTTTTACTTAATGCCAGGCAGAAAAGTCTCAAGCAGCTTGTGAAGTCCAAGAGCAAACACTTCACCCGTTGCAGAGCCTCTCCTCTGTGGACCATGACCTCACGTCATCTTGCTTGCCTTCAACCTAACCACCCACGTTTCCTGCAGCTCCACATCCTCATCCCACATTGGCTTTGGCAGGCAGTGAAAAGAGAAAAATGTGAACTGGGGAAAAAGCAGCAGCAGATGGAAATCAAATGGGGTTCCTGGGGCATAGCAATGATAGCAGGCTGTGGAGGAAGGCTTCCTCTATGGGAGGCATTGGGGAGGTTTTTGGGTCATGGTTGCTAGTGGGTTTTGCATTTGGTTATGAGCAGAACCACAGAAAGCTGGGTTTGTGTAGGCATTTCTAGAGGGGCTGGTGTTGTTCTTGGACCCCAGCTTGACCACAAGGATACCCTTGCTCCAGCACCAGTGGCCCCGCAGCTACTGAGTACCTTGGCTGCAAAGATACGTGCCAGACTGCAACATCACTGCCCTGGATTCACCTTCAGGGAAGAGGTGGGCAGTCAGGGTCAGTAAATATCCTGCTCTTGTTGTGGCCCCACTAAGCACTCTGACTCCCAAAAAACAGGTCACATCTGGACTTTTTGACTGAGGTGCACTGAAGTGGAAACCCTGTCTGATGGGGTGTCCACTAGCTGGCAAGGTTGGCTCCCTTGCCCTGCTCCTGCTGCTCTTGTCCTACCCATAGCGTTGTGTCTGATGGTCCAGGTTATAGCTCGTGTCTCCTGCTCCCAGGAGCCCAAAGAGAGGCGGGTAGGATGCATAAGGACCTGCCTTCCCGAGGAAGCTGGGTGGAGGTCATCCCCATTTGCTGATAGTTCCTTCTCCTTCCTCTGCAGAGCCCAAGAAGCAACTGAGCTCCTGTCAGAAGATTTACTGCAGGTGAGGCGCGGGCTGGGCTGGCAGGCATGTGTCTGCTTGTGCCTGGGCGTGGGAACCTGCCCCGCTCCTGCCTGCCATTCGCCCTGCCAGCACGTCCAAGTCATGGGGCTGGGATCTGCCCGCGTGCCAGAGGGTGATTTCAGGACCATGGTGCTCAGGGACTGGCAGGCTCCTGGTACCAGAAAGGGCTTTCCCAGCTCACAGAGGGATGCTCACAAAGGTATAAATCCTGACCAGGAGTTGTGCTCCCTTTTCACTGGACCAGATGCTCCAGGCTGTGGCAGGATGCTGGCAGATGTCGTGGTTTGACACTGGCCAAACATCAGGCACCCACGAAAGTCTCTCACCCTCCCCTGCCACAGCAGGGCAGAGGAGAGAAAAATTTAATGAAGGCTTCATGAGTTGAGCTAAGGACCGGGAGAAAAAACTCCAAGGGCAAAACAGGCTCAACTTAGAGGTACAAAGTGAATTTATTACTAACAAAATCAGAGGAGGATAATGAGAAGTAAAAGAAACCCTTAAAACCTCTCTTCTTCATGCAACCCCTTCCCACCAACAGTGTAGGGGACAGGACGTGGGGATTTTGGTCAGTTCGTGACCTGAGATTTTCCTTCGCTACTCAGGGAAAGGAGTCCTTCCCCTGCTGTGCCATGGGGTCCCTCCTACAGGAGACAGTTCTCCATGAACCTCTCCAGCATGGTTCCAATCTCACAAGCAGCAGTCCTCCCAAAACTGCTGCAACGTGAGTCCCTCCCATGGGCAACATTCCTCCCAAATTGCTGCGGCATGGGTCTCCCTTTCCACAGGGTGCAGTCCTCCAAGGACAGGCTGTTCCAGCCTGGAAGCAGGGGCCTCTTCTCTCCCCAGGTCTCCCGCTGGATCACAGCCTCCTCCAGGCATCCACCTGCTCCCTAGCGCCTCCCCCATGGGCTGTGGGTGGATCTCTGCATCCCCCATGGATCCCCATGTGGTGCAGGGGCACAGCTGCTTCACCATGGTCTGCACCACGGCCTGCAGAGGCATCTCAGCTCCGGCACCTGGAGCACCTCCTCCCCCTCCTTCTCCACTGACCTTGGTGTCTCCAAGTTGTTTCCCTCAAATGTTCTCACCTCCTTTTCTTCTCTGGCTAGAAAAAAGGTGTCCCCGCTTTGTTTTGATTTTCTTCTTAAATATGTTTTCACAGAGGCATTACCACCATCTCTAATTGGCCCAGTCTTGGCCAGCAGCATGTCCATCTTCAGAGCTATCAGGGATTGGCTCTGCCAGACATGGTGGAAGCTTCTAGCAGCTTTTCACAGAAGCCACCTCTGTCGCTGCCCTGCTACCAAAAACCAAGCTGTGCAAAACCAACACAGTACACCACCCTCACCCAGAGCTGGGTAGTGGGGAAATGGCCTCGAAGTGCCCATGGTTGACAAAATGGCTTCCTCAGTCCCACTTTCCTGCCCCCAGATCGAGCAGAGGATTGAGCCGGCCAAGCGAGCAGCTCACAGTGTGTCCAAGAGGCTCCAAGCCTGCCTGCAGGGACAATGTGGCTCCGAGATGGACAAGCGAGTGGTGAGTAAAATCTTCCCACCGCAGCCCATCCTCACCCCAGCTCTGTCCCTTGCCAGCAACAGGGATGCCAGGCCCAGCTTTGCTGAAGGGGGGCCCAAAGCTATGCCAAGCCCAGGTCCCACTGTCAGCAGTAGCCTCCAGCATGTGCCCGGGATGAGCAAAGCAGGGCAACCCTCTAAGCCATCATTAATTTGGGACGCTCCTGAAAAAGAGACAGTGCCTTTGCTTTGAATAACCTTCCAAAGCCCTTGTTGTCTATGTCCCTTCCCAAA
The DNA here is from genome assembly GCA_013396875.1 of Vireo altiloquus. Taxonomy (NCBI): domain Eukaryota; kingdom Metazoa; phylum Chordata; class Aves; order Passeriformes; family Vireonidae; genus Vireo; species Vireo altiloquus. The sequence goes on along the minus strand of VZRF01008470.1, from coordinate 1,578,364 downwards.
CCCCTGTGAACTCTGGCACTCATGGTGCTCTGTGGTGAGGAGCATCACATTGTGGCCAGGCACAGTGGTGTCACCACTTCTCTCTCAAATCCTTGGCTCCGTGCAGAAGAAGCTGCCCTTGATGGCTCTGTCCATGGCGATGGCTGAAAGCTTCAAGGAACTGGACACAGAATCCAGCCTTGGGTAAGTACTGGTGGGAGAAAGTGCCAGGGTGACCCCAAAAGATGCCAGATCCTGGTGGTGACACTGTCTTGGCTCAGGGGCTCCCATGGCTCCAACCATGTCCCTGGAGCAAACACAGAGGGGACAGCCAGCACCCTCAGCCTCCTATTGCAGAGTAGGGGCAGGGGCTGGCTCAGGGTCCTACAGGGGTACAGGTATAGTGGGGATGTTGGGTCAGAGAGGCTCCAGCACACAGTCATTTCATCTCTGTCCCATACAGGAAAGCCCTGGAGATGGGTTGCTGCATACAGAGCTCGCTGGCCAAAATCGTGGCTGAGTTTGAGATTGCCCTGGAGCACTACGTCCTGCAGCCACTCAACAAGCTCAGTGAGGTAGTCCTGGCTGCCCTACTGGCTCCACTCTCCAATCTTGCCACTCCTTCCTGTGTCCCTAGGCATCCCCCACTCACTCTGGCCCTCTCTCCCCCAGGAGGAGCTCCCCATCATCCTGAAGCGCAAGAAGACCCTCCAGAAGTTGATTTCTGACTGGAACACAATCAAGAGCNGGGCAGGGGGCAGGACATACAGAGCACAGCCCCCAGACAGGTTGGGGGAGAGAGGAAGATAATTGCCCTGGGGAGTCAATTTCTAACATCTCTTCAGGAGCACCCAGCTAGCTTCTCTCTGTAGGTGCATCTTGTTCTGGGCTCACATGCTGATTCCATAGCACCAGAGAGAAGGGCAGTGCTGCCACTAAAGGCAGCAAAGTGCTCCAGTGCTGCTTGGTACACTGAGGTCACCTCTTTCCAACTCTTGCCAGTGAGAGCAAGAGCCCTTGCCATGCCAGATTTCTCTGGAAGTCTGCACACCTGTTCTATCCAGCGTCCCTGGCACTGAGACCATAAATGTGCCTCTTCTCTCCCACCCCAAAGGCTGAACCAAGCTGCCAAGAGTTCCAGTAACAGCACTGGAACTGGTGCTGGCCCAGGGGCCTCTTCTGCTGCCAACAAACTGGAGATCTTGAAGGAAGAAGAGGAGGAAGTGAAGAGGAAGGTGGAGCAGTGCAAGGTGAGATAGTCACTTGTTCCCCATGGATGAGCTGCAGGACTACAGACCTGTTCCCCTTCACCAGTCTTGTCTGAGGTGACGCCACACTGAGATGGATTGCACTCAGCCAGCATGTCCTGCCCTCTGAAAGCAAATGGGGCCCTCAAGCAGAAATAGGGAGATGGCCCAAGCCCAGGGAAGAAAAAGAGTAAAGGATTCACAGCACAAGCTGCTGCAGAGAGGAGGCTCCAGGGGCTAAAGCAAGGAGTATATGGGGTCCTCTCAGGCCGGGAAGCAGCTGAGATAAGATCTGTCATGAGTGGCAGGGAAGTTTCACATCAACTTCCTCCACTTCTGCCCTGTTTCTCTGAAAAGCTCAGCACTTCATCTGGCAGAGCTTGTGAGCTCGCTGGAGCTGAAGGTGAAGAAACCTCTTGTCCCTGAGCCACTTGTGCCAGGGTCCTGATCATAGAGCAGGTTGCTGCCACTACCCAAACACAAGGAATGGAGGCAAGAAGAAAACTCCACTGCACCCAGAGACCCTATTGAGACAACACACAGAGCAGATGAAAGGGCTTCATGAAGGTGTCTCCTCTTCCTCGAGTGTGAGGGAGGGGATTGAAGATTGCTCTTCTTTGTGTCTCCCTCCCCAGGATGAGTACATGGCTGACCTCTACCACTTCTCCACCAAAGAGGACATCTACGCCAACTATTTCATCAAAGTAAGTCCTCTGTCTCACTTCTCCCCAGTGTATGAACGTCAACTGCAACATGTCTGAGCTCAGCCTTGCCCTCATCCACCAAGTGCCCAAGCAGGGCAGGGGACAGATCAAGGCATCAGCAGATGCCTTGGTCCAGGCACTGCAGATTAATTCCACCACTAGCACCAAGTGCAAACAAGCAGCTTGTCCTGATGATATCCCTCTCCAATTTGCCCTCTACCCCTCACTAGACATACTCCCATGGACCCCAGGCGGGTTCCCCTTGCAGCTCCCTCTTTGCCCTGTCTTCATATGGGTGCAGTGTCCTGGGAACAGGCACCTCTCCAAGAGGGGGTGGTGCCAAACTGAATGCTGTCTACCTGTCCCTGTCTGACAGCTATTAGAAATCCAAGCCCAGTACCACCGGCAGTCACTGGAATCTCTGGACTCAGCTCTGGCAGAGCTGAGGGACAGCCATGGACAGACAGGTACCATCTGGCTCTCAATGCAGCCTGGGAAGGGGTGCAACTGAGCCCGGGGTATACAAGTGTGGTCAGCAAAGCTGGAAAGGGGTCATTTTCCCTCCCTACACCTGCTGCTGCCTTCCATGTTGGGCTGGTAGGTTGGGGACCGCTGCTTGACATAGGCTGGGGATGCTGCCTGTCCTAATTCTGCCTCTGCCTGTAGCCAGCCAAGTTCGGCTTGGAGCAGGATGTTGCCATGGCCAAATACCGGATGGTCCCAGTGCCCACCATCCCTCTTGACATTTTCCTTCCTCTTCCAGAGCCTTCCTTCACTACAGATGTCCCGGTGGCAGGGTACTATGGTGTGTCCCTAGAGACACACCTCAAGAGCTTGGGCCGGGAGATTGCGCTTCCCATCGAAGCCTGTGTCATGATGCTGTTGGCTTCCGGCATGAAGGAGGAGGTAGGGAGTGCCCCAGACCCCCTCATCACCTTCCCCCCAACAGATGCATTCCTCCCAAACTCAAAATGCATCCCTTCCCTCTTCATTCCATCCCCAGGGACTCTTCCGGCTGGCAGCGGGCGCCTCAGTGCTGAGGAAGCTGAAGAGCAGCTTGGCCAGCGGCTCCAATGCCCTGGAGGAGTTTTACTCAGACCCCCACGCTGTGGCTGGTGAGTGCCAGCTAGGCAGGGTGGGGGAACATGACTGGGCAGTGCCTGCCACCCCTCAGCTGCCATCAGCTCCACTGCTCCCCCTCTCCTCCCAGGTGCACTGAAATCCTACCTGCGGGAGCTGCCCCAGCCTTTGATGACCTTCGAACTCTATGACGAATGGATCAAAGCAGCCAGGTGGGTCCCGGCACTGGGGTGGAAATCCCTGGCAGGTCTCAGAAAGCCCCCAGTCAACCCCCTCCATCCTTCTCGCCACTTGGAGCAGGGGTGCTTGACCTCATTTGCCATGTGGGGAGATATGAATGCCGTGCCTCCATGGATGCCTGCCTTCACTTCACTGTAAAGCAGGACATCTCCATCTCCAGAGCTATGGCCCACACGAGGCGACCAACACTGGCTTTCTTCCTTGGCCACTGTGTCCCTTGCTGCCACAGGGAACAGGCCAAGCTCTCTGCCCCTCCTCTCTTACAGCTTAAAGGACGTTGACAGCCGCGTACAGAGCCTGCGAGACACCTGCAGCCGCCTGCCCCAAGACAGCTACAACAATCTGAGGTGTTTCATCAGAACAGGGCTTCTTCAGCCCCTAGCAATCACCAGAGGTAGCCATTCCCTCCTCAAATCCCTACCTACTAAACCCTTGCCCTCCTTTCACCCCACAGGTATCTGATCAAGTTTTTAGCCAAGCTGGCTGAACACCAGGAGGTGAATAAAATGACTCCCAGCAACATTGCCATTGTGCTGGGCCCAAACCTGCTGTGGTCGCAGCAGAGCACAGGGTAAGATCTGGTTTGAAGGAGTGGGAGACATCTCCCTAGCCCCAGCTGGGGTGTGCTGAAGGCAAATGCCATGGCAAAGGCTGATCCAGCAGCCTTCAGGCTGGTCTAAAGCACCTATACCTCTTCCATCCTCAAGCCCTGTCCCTTGTCCCCATGCTCCCTATGTTGCATGTCCCCTCACCAAGCACATGTCCTTTTAGCCACTCTGAAAAGTAGTAGAGGAGGCGGCTGAGACCCAAAGCACTTGTGACATGGGTGGCTTCCAACACCAGTGGCCTCCAACAACGAACCAGGGTTCCCAGGACAGCGAAAAAGGCCCATCACCCATGCTGCCATGGCCCTTGGATAGCCTGCCTTCCCTTCAGACCCTCAACCCTGCGGAATGAACACAAAAACCCATTTGGGGTTAATGCCCCCAAACCCCTTTTCTGATGCCTCCCCCACCTCTGTCTCCCAGAGACCCCATGCAGCTGGACTTGGCCTCGGTCTCCTCCATCCAGGCTGTGGTGGAAGCCCTCATCCAGAACGTGGACACTCTCTTCCCCGGAGGTAGAAGAGCACATCTACCCCAGGGCATCACTTGGTGGGCCGCAGCAAAGGGTGATGGGGAGAGGAAGGGAAGGGAAGGGAAGGGAAGGGAAGGGAAGGGAANNNGGGAAGGGAAGGGAAGATTTCTCCATCTCTAGGAGAAGAGAAGCAGGAGGCTGCTCTGGCTCCCTGCTGGGGGGTCATTGCTTTGGGTGGCAAGTGCTTCCTCACAGGATCTCCCTTCTCTTCACCCAGAGGTAGATTTCAATGTCTCAGGCATGTTCATGCCGCCCACAAAGACCGGACTTTGCAAGGCTGCCCCAGCGGGAGAGCCGACCCCTGCGACCCCTCCAGCCAGCACCCCCACCCTTTTGGATGGAGAGGCGTAAGTCTGATGGGAGCTAGAGGCTCTGGCTGTCCCAGCTCTCCCCATGTCCTCCCTCCCTCCCTCCCACCCCATGCCAGGGCCGTACCCTCACAGGCAGCTGCAAGGTGCCTTGTGGCCAGGGCCGCCATGCCCATCCAAAGCCTGACTTGCCCTGTTCTCTGCACAGCACATCCAGGGACCCCGAAGCCAGGTCCCAGCCGGCATCCCCAGCACTGCCCGGGCCATCTCCTGAAGCTGCAGGGCCACCAGCTCCGACAATGACTGACACCACCCGCAAAGGTTAGGGTGCCCCGGATGCTTGGGAAATTACACCCTCCAATGCCACCTCCTGTGGTTTAGTCATCATCCTGCCGTTCCCCACACAAGTAGGCATTGGGGATGTCCCTGTCACCAGAGAAAGGCCTCTGGCCAGGGCAGCATGGCCAGGATCCACCCAAGATGGGACCACGGCAGAGACACAGTATGTCCTCCAGTGTTGGGTTAAACACCTCCGGTAAAGAGGTGTCAAAGCTCATGGCCCTTTGTGAAGAGAAGAGGGAAAAGCCCCCAGAAAAGCTGGTGTGCACTCGTGTCTTCACTACACAAGCTGGGAAAGGGGGAATTTGTCCATCGCCCCCCCCCC
>VZRF01008470.1:1494003-1570963 GCA_013396875.1 Vireo altiloquus | reverse complement strand
CTTCGTGCTGGGCGGCGAGGGGCTGCGCGGCGAGGTGCGCGACGCCGGGCTGCGCCTGGCGGGCGAAGGCGAGCCGGCAGCCGGCGAGCCGGTGCGCGCCGTCCTGGTGGGCTACGACGACCAGTTCACCTTCGCCAAGCTGGCGCAGGCCTGCGGCTACCTGCGCGACCCGCAGTGCCTGCTGGTGGCCACCGACCCCGACCCCTGGCACCCGCTCAGCGACGGCCAGCGCACCCCCGGTGAGCCCGCGCCCCGTCCCGCGCCGCCCCGGGGGGAAGGGGCTGGTGGCGGGGGTGGCCTCGGGTGGGGTTCGCTGTCCCAGGTCCGGGCGAGGCGGTTCCCTGAGCGGCAGGACGAGCAGGGATGCCCTGACACGTCCCTGCCGGCTCCCGAAGCAGCGCTGCCAGCATGCCGCTTGCCTGTCCTCTGGCGCGACCCGGGGTGCTGAGCTTCCCGCGGCTACTTCTGTTCCTCCTCCTTCCCTCCCTGCAGGGACTGGCAGCCTCACGGCCGCAGTGGAAACGGCTTCGGGCCGCAAGGCGCTGGTGGTGGGGAAGCCCAACACGTACATGTTTGATTGCATCGTGGAGCGTTTCGGTGTCGACCCGTCCCGCACCCTCATGGTGGGAGACCGTCTGGAGACAGACATCCTCTTCGGCAAGAACTGCGGCCTTGCCACCATCCTCACCCTGACAGGCGTTTCCCGCCTGGAAGAGGCGCAGGCCTACATGGCCAGCGACAGTGCCGCTGCCAAGGATCTGGTGCCCAATTACTATGTGGACAGTATTGCAGACTTGATACCAGGCCTGGATGAGTAACAGTTTGTACGTGTGAGGGCAGAGGGGTCAGGTTCCCCATCCCAGATCTCCATCTGTTCCCAGTTCTCTCTCACTGCCCTATTCCCTCAGTTCCTGGTTTCTTCACATTCCAATGTCCTTCTCTGGGGGCAAAATAGGAAGGGGATTGGCAAGAGGGGACAGGTTTCAAGTTGTCTCCTTTCTGCTGAGAGCTATCCATGATGGACAGAGTCCTTCTCTCCCTCATTGCCAGCTTCCAGCATCTTTGGGAGAGATCTGGAGGCCTTGAGGCTGCTGGGGAGGGATCAAATCAGTGTCTGTTAGCTTCTCCCCCTGCAGGGATTTAGGGACTGGCTGTTTTAGTATTATTTTTCCCTTGGATAACCAGTGGCAGCCTTTTACTGCTGTCCTTTGACTTTGTAGCTCTTGACTTCTGAGCTGCATCCCTGTAGTCCTCGTGGTAACCCCCTCCTTGCCAGGGGATTGGCTGGCATTGTCACCCACTTGGTCTCTATCAGTGCCAGGGCTCTGGAACCATGAATGAGAGCATCTCTGCCTCCCACAAGTGAAAGCGAGCATTGCCTCATTTCTTCTCTCCCCTATCCTTAGAGATGTTTCCCTCACTACCCCCTGCCCCGACCCAGTTAATAACTGTGCCAGTGTCCATCTGAAGGACAGAAGAGACTGGTTTTTCCCGTGCCAAACAGACGAGCTGTGACTGCGCGCAGTGGGTCTGCAGTTGCACCTTGTTTTCAAGCACCCTTTCTGAGGGGGCTTGTGAAGGACAGAGGGCTCCTAGACCATGACAACACAGCACTAGCGAACTGTATGACTCTCCCCCTTCGCAGTTGGATTTTGTCATAGTACAGTGAGAGAAAAATGCTGATGGGGGTCTGTGCTCCAGCTGCTGGTGTGCAGGTGAGATGGTGATGGTGTTGTCACTGCTGTGAATGTGTCACAGTCCTCAAAATCATTCCTTGCTGCTTTGTCTTTCTATGTTTTTTTAATTTCTTGATCTAATTTATCAGACTTATTTATTGTTCAAATATTGTATTATTTGTATAAATTATGCTGACTGGTTGCACCAAGGGGACAGAAGGCAGTGCCTTTGGGCATCCCTTACTGTCCATGTCCCATGTTGATGTTCTTACACTCACTGTGTGTCTGTATATAATAAAGTGTGAGCATAGGCTGGAAATGACCTCCTTTTTTCACTCGTGGTCCCATCAAGATGAAACTGATACCGTAGGTATCTTTACACCCTCGAAGGTGAGGACATAGCAGGACCTTTCCTCACTCAAGGGGGTGCTGCTGGGTAGACGAGACAAGTGGATAGTCTGGTGGATAGTATCTTAGAGCTGCTGTTTGCTGCTGCATCACTGATGCCTCAGAACCGGGGTGGAGGGTGGGGGTGAAAGTGGCCAGCATGGCAGTGGCGTAGGACACGGAGTCCAGCCAGGTCACTCGGAGCAGTGAGCGATGCAGTCCTTGCCAGCTGCCTGTGCGTTTCACAGCATGGGGGAACGGTGACTTCTTGTGCTGTACCTGAAGGCTGCTCTCTGCTAGCCAGGTGGATCCATGTGGCCCTGCTAGGGTAGGGGTGAGGTGCCATCTCTGTCATGTATATAGAGCTTGCAGGGGGCTGAGAACTGTCCAGGCGAGGTTTTGCTGCGACCCTTCTTGACTACACTAAGCTTTAAGTGATAGGGAGGCAGCTGTCACTGTACCCCTGGGGTGACCTTCACTGGACTATAGTTTGCCATGTCCTGAGTTTGTCTGTAGTCCCAGCCTGGAAGGAGAAAATGGATTTTGTTAGAAAAGTTGGAAAAGACTCAAATGTACCTTGCCTCTGTTCCTCATCTAGGAGCCAATCCCCCCACTTTGTCTGTCAGACCCCTTTAACTGCTGATGATGGCAACCAAGCATCACATCTCCCGCTTGAGAGATCAGCATTTAACGTTCAATAACTGTGTTCTGTGTAAGGTAGTGCGGTGTCAGCTCATGTGGGAGAACTGGATGCAACTTATTGTCCCTAGGATAGTTCCAGGTGCTGAGTGCCTTTCCCTTCTTTGTTTTTTCTGTCCAAAATAACCTAGGAAACAGCCTTCAAAAATAAAAGAAGATCCAAAGAGCTTTCTGAAGACTGCCTGTCATCTTAATCAGTCCCCTTTGTATATGCCCATTTCTCTCTTTTGTCTGTCCCATCTCCAAATAGGCCATCAGAGGACTGGTAGTCCCTTAATGAGCACTTGACCAACACTTGCAGCATCAAGTAGAGCAAGACTGAGACCTGATGTGTCTGCTAACATGGGTTGCCAATCTAGACATATCCAGACCCTGGTTTATTTTTCAGGGCTCTCAGTTCTTGTACCAGGCTGAAATTTGAAGTGCTGTTCTTGTGACTTGGGGCCACAGCTGGGAATGCTCAGTACAGCGGCAAATTTCCCAGGCTGAGTTGGTTTACATGTGGGTGTACAGAGGAGATGGTGCACAGTGAGAACATCCCCAGGACATTCCCCCTTTTTTCTAGAGTGCTTTGAGGGTGAATGCTTGTCTGCTCTGTTCTTTCCAGTTCTCCCAGACAGCACATGGGATGCCAGAGGCTGTGGTCTCCCAGGCTGGCACACTGGAAACAGAGGAAATCCGGTAGCTGGTCAGAATGTTCCAGCCTGTGTTTGGGCCCTCTCCAAAGATACTTTGGAGTTTGTCCTTTGGATTCCAAATGGTGAGCCTGCAGAGTAGGTTTTTTTCCATGTGACTGCTGCTTGAAAACAGCTCAGCAGAGGTGATGGCTGATCCCTATCTCTTGTGACCATGGAATTTCATCTGGTGCATCTCTCCATGAGGGTTTTGGTACGAAGCAGAGGTGGACTTGGGGCAGAAGGGAATAGGTTTACCTGTCCTTCCCTTGGTTCATCATGTAGGTGAGACGCAGGGGTGACTTCTATCCTGTAAATGTCAGTGCAGCTGCTAATGCTTTGAATGGGGATGGAGTAGCACTGTAGGGGTCCATCAGGTCTGCCAGGCTTAGGTTTTGTGCGGCTTCCCCCTGCTACCATCACTCCTGCATGTAATGAGTGTGCATGCGAGCAGATCTTGTTAGGAAACTAGACTGGGAGCACCCCTGGGGATGATGAGTTCTCTATTCAAGCCTGTCAGACATCCATTCAGCTACTGACAGTAAGGGGTCTGTGATTCCTGTGGGGTTCAGGCCTCGGTTCCCTCTGGGATAGGTCTGCTAGGGCTGCAGATAACATCTGCTGTTGAAACTGAAAAAAGCAATGGTTCTTGCCTAAGTCAGCTGATTTCTTCTTGTCTAACGCAGCTTTTCTTCTTGGGTTGAGTGTTTAGGGAAGCAGTGCAGTTGCCAGGGAGGACAAGGCTGTGAAATGTGGAGCTGTGGCAGCCACACAGGAGGATGGAGCAGATCGGAAGCCCCACTTGGTGTAGTGTAGAAAACGGTATTTATTTTCTCATCCTCAGAAAACTGCATTGCCCTTTCCTGCCATGTGACAGAGCCGACACCCAGACAGGTGGCAGTCGTTCCATTTCACCAGAAAACTCCTATCCTTCATCCGTAAGTGCAGTTACTGTGGCAACCACTGGCTTCATGATGTCGGCTGCAACCTGCTGAGCATTGCCTGCTCTGGGCAAGGCTTCAGTCTCTTCGTCATATTCGCGCCCCTTCCCTGGACTCTCTCCAGGATTTCTCTGGCTCTCTTGTACTAGGGAACCCAGAACTGGACCCAGCACTGGACCCCAGGTCCTTTTCTGTCATGCTGCTTTCCAGCTGGATGGTCCCAAATATTTACTGGTCCCTGGAGTTATTCTTTTCCAGGTGCAGGACTTTGCACTTCTCCAAATAGAACTTCTTGAGGTTCCTGCCAGCCCATTTCTCCAGCCTGTCAAGGTCCCTCTGGATGGGACCACAACCCTAGGGTGTGTCAGCTGCTCCTCCCAGTTTTGTGTCACCAGCAAACTTGCTGAGAGTACACTCTGTCTGATCTTATAGTTCATTAATGAAGATGCTAAACAGAATCAGACCCAGTATTGAACCCTGGGGGACACCCCTAATTACTAGCCTCCAGCTAGACTTTATGCCACTGATCAGCATTCCTTGGGCCCAGCTTTTCGCACAGTTTCTGGTTCCCTTCACTGTTTCCTCAGCCAGCTCATACTTCCATTATCTACTCTAGGGGAATTTTGTGGGAGACTATGCCAAAGGCCTTACTGAAATCAAGGTATATGACCACTGCTTTCCTCTCATCAACCAAGCCAGCCATTTCATTATGGAAGATTGTCAAGTTGGTCAAGAGACTGACACTTCAGGAAGACAACAGATGGTCCCAAAGATATTAATTGGTGAGTAGATGCCTTTAACATGAGGAACAAGAGATCATCCTGGCTGGAAAGTTGCCAATGTTCAGCCACATGACATGGTAATGGGACTGGGAGCATTTGGAAGGTGTTGAGACTGGCAGGACAGAGGAGGGTTTTTTGCATGGGAAAGTGCCTCCAGAGCCAAGAAAGGATCATGATCCTAGGAACTTGCTCGATACTTGCCCAACCTGATGTGAGAGCACCCTCTGCCAAGGCAGGCAGTTCTGGCGCCACCCTGTCCCGCAGCAGCTGGAGCAGGGAGGAGGAGGAGAAGGCGAGCAGCCTGTTACTGCCTGCCCTGGTGAACCAGCCAGCATTTACTCTTCCTTTAGCAGCAGCGTGGGTAGAAGCCCCTCCTCTGCAGCACAGCTTCCCTCTCCTCACTCTTTACTCAAGGCATTGTCCCCTCCCCACCATAACGTGAGTTTTCAGGTTCTCCTTTGACATCCCTCTATTATTAGCCATTTTTTTTCCTTTCTTACTGCTGCTTCGTTTGCTCTATGGACTCTGACCCCAGAAAACTCACCAGGCAGCCCAGGAGAATTACGTGGCTATGCACATCTAGGAATTGCTGCTGTTGTTGGACTCTGCCAGGAAATTGTGTGTGGATAATGTATTGAAACTGCCCCCGGCAGACAAGCTGTTTTGGTGTTCCTTATACTCCGTGGGAGATACTGAACAACTGAACTTGCTGAGGGCAACTAAAAACCGTTAAGGACTCCACCAGCTTTTTTAGAGTTATACTGGTCTTTGTAGCTTCAGTACACCAGTGCAGCAAAGCACTGCCAGCTCTGTAAGCCTCCAGCATGGAGACAAGGGAGACATGATGCCAGAAACATTCCCAGATCACAGGGCAGCTGCCTGTGACAATCCAGGTTGTTCTGCCCTGTGATTTAGCCTGCTAGATGTGCAGCTCCAGCAACTAGCAGTTTCCAGTCTGTATAGGATATTGCTGAGCACTGAGATGCTCTCTTCATGCGGGTGAGAGAAACCTGTCCTTTAAATGGACACGGCTGTCCATCAGGTCACTCAAAAGTCCTGTGCCAGCCTTTCTGCCCTTGCTGCACCTCTAACCTGGCTTCCATGGAAGCTGGAAAGAAAGCGGTGCCTGGGTAAAATTTATGGCAGGAGTTGCTTCCATACTTGACCTGCTTCAAGCAAGTGGAAACAACTCAGATCCATGATCCTGTTTCCTCCAGGTGCACTCCACTGTCCCACTACAGCTGCCTATGTGCAAGTCAGGTAGTTTATCTCTGCAGCATAGCAGCCAGAGGAAACTGGGTCTTTGTGGGCTGTAGATTAGAGATTTCCCACCTGCTGGGACAACATGATTCTGGCCCTGGCAAGGTTCCCTTCACGAAACAGAGATGTTCCTGACTTGGTGTCCTTCTCTGGCCTAGTGCTTGGAGGCTGCTGATTCAGCTGGGTTTGGGCAGAGCCTGAGAGTGGCACAGAGCAGGGCCAGTCCCCATTTGTGCACTTGCCAAGGTTGGGGGTGGATGCGTGAAGAATGGCAATATGCTGCTGTTCAGCACTCCAGTACAACTAGAGGACCATGTGCCTGCCACAGTCTTGGTTACCTGGAGACTGACCCAGCTCATGAGACAGGGTGGCCATACTCCTCCAGTGGAGAGTGTAGGCTGTGTTTAGCTTGTTTCATGATGCTCACTGCCTTGCAATTCATCACAGCCTCATTAGCTGCCTTCCCACAACAATTTCAGGGCTGAAAGGACCTATGCCATTGAGCAATCCCACACTGTGTTTGACTCCTGTTTGGCCATAAGCAGCTCTGAATGCCCTTGAGCCAATGTTGCTGGAAATTTGCCTGTTGGTTCAGACTTTTGAGCTGCTTTCTTGTCAGTTATGTGTTGGGGCAGCCTGGTATCAAGGATTCTCAGAAGAGCTTCTGACAGAAGCAGTCTTCCTCTTGGTCACTTCTCACTTGCTGATGACCCAGCAGCAGCAGAACAGTCCTTCTAGAGGAGCATATTTGATCCTCAGGTCAATCCAGGGTTTGGGGTGGCTGGTCATTGCATGTAGCACATGGTCTTAGCTGGCACACCGTTTAAGTCGCAGGATCTGAGGCAGACCCCATAGTACTGCTTACTGATGCAATTCAAATCTCATTCATTACTCCTTTGGGTGTGTTATAAGTTTTCCAGGACAGCATGTCCGGCAATGGGACACAAACAGCATCAAGAAAACCTGTCTGATTCCTGTAGTGACTTAGAAAGAAATACAACTACCTGGAAAAGGAGTACATTAATTACCCTGGGACTTCTGGCAGCAAGCCTCCAAGCTCAGAACATGGAGGCATCCTGTCTAATGCCCTTATTTCCTCCTCTTTTCCTGGCAATGTTCTGCAATGCAGAAGAGTAAGACACCTGCAAAGGATCATCCTTATATGCTCCTTGTCTCTAGAACCCAGATGCTATGTCAGGTGCAGTAAGTAAATTAGACAACTCTGGTAAGGCATCAGTCTAGGGATCTCATCCTCCCATCCCCTGGACTATTGTTCTTTAGGCTGAAAATAAATCTAGAAACAGGAGGCTCCTGTATTGTGTTGCCATTATTCTGGCTGGAGTTAACTGACACCAGATTTTTCTTCCATTTCATATTATTCACATCAAATGTTCTTTTTCCTTTTACCTTTCTGTTACAACTACCAGGGACTCCACTGCCTGACTGTTCTTTGTATAACAGGGTGTGAGTTGTGCATCCCTGCCACCAGCCACCCACCAAGACCAGTTGTTACCCTCTCCTTTAGCACACAGCTGGATGATACCTAGAGGCCTCTGTGCTGGGCATGGTAAGAGAAAAAAATACAACTGATTAGAAAGAAGAGCAGCTGAAATTGCTTTCCAGAAAGACCTCACTTTTGCTGTTGCCTGAGCCTGCTGTCTGTCTATCTGTCTGTCTCAGTAGGAGGAAAGGAGTGGGAGGCTCCGCATCAGAGTTTCTCCATAGATCTGTAAACCCAACGCAAGCTGGTGCTGCAAAAACCGCAGTTATTTTCACATCAGTCTGATGCTCAGCAACAGGAAAGCTCTCACGTCAAGAGAGGAGTCTTGCCAGGCAGGGGTGAACAGCTGAAGGTTGGAGAGCAGAACGGGATGGCGTAGGGTGTCATTCACTCACAGAAATATGGGTTGACAAATGGCAGCTGGCTGGGGAAAGAGTGTGAAATCCTGTCCCTTTGCACATTCAAGTCTTGCATTCCTCTGAGCTGTTAAACAAGACCCCTTCCCAAGAGCCGAAAAGCTGGATTTATAACCACAGACAATTTTGGCTGTACTTTGGGTGTCAGCTTCTTTTGCTAGACGTTGACACTGCAGGGCCCTAACTACCACTGGCTCCCTGGGTGCAGCCAGCCACCCTGCAGCTGCAGCTCCCTACTCCAGAGCTGTTTCTCATCACAGCTCATTCTTATTTCACCCCACAGCTCCAGTCGGCAGCGGCTTGGTCACGCAAGTGTCTCTGCTCAGGAGAGCTTGGTTGCTGGCAAGCACATGGCTGTGTCCTGGAGAGCAAGTGGCACACAATGTGGCCAACAGCCCTGCAGTCTGCATCCAAGTCACAGCTTTCTTTTGTGCATGCTTAATCAGCTCCATCTGTGCCAGGCATTTTCTGTCATGCTTCCAGGCGACCATGCCCTCCACCAGTGCTCTATAGTTTAGTTGCTATAGATGTATGTTCTCCGGTTCGCACATTGTCCTCCCTTCTTATGCAGTATAAGCTGTCTTATGCAGTACTCTTTATCCACTCCTGATGAACACCAGCCACCTTGCTTGCTGCTTTATTTGTTTCTCCATCAGCTGCATCACTACAAGAGTCTCATCTTCTATTTTTCAGAACCGCAGCACATTGGTTTTGATTTTCCAAGTCAAAGTGAAGAAGGATGTAATCTGTTCAGGCATTGGTGTAAACTCCTTAGCAGCAGTTTCAGGTACTTAAATCTCTATGAATCAGACCCGAAGTGTGGAGGAGCAGGATGGGACAAACATGCACAGCTATCTGCAATCCCTTCAAATGGGAACAGCAATCCCAAACCCATGTGCAGTGCCCATTTCCAGACTCACATGGAAGGCAGTTATTGATCCAGGCTGGGTGAGCAGCCAAATTGTATCGAACAGTGCCCCTTCTCCTCTGCAGCTATGCAGGGCTGGCCAGGCAGGGGGAAGGAGAGCACCTGGGACTGTGGTTGCAGGATGCTGTGAAGCTGCACGAATGCAAACTTGATGATGTAATGGCAGCCTTTACCTTCATCCCAGCTAATTCACTGGTACCCGGCAGGTTTGCCCTCAAGGGGTGATGTTTCAACACGAGGAGGCCACGGACACTCAGCCAGAGCAGGGCAGCCGCCACACCACTGAGGTTGCCACCATGGCATGCCCAGCAATCCCAGCCCTGGGAGAGCCAGGGCTGAGGTCAGAAGTCCCACAGGCACAGCCAGCAGTGAAGCTGGGCTTGGCACCCTGGTGCAATGCAGAGAGGGAGCTCATTGCTCTTCATCGGGCAGAGCTGAAACCTGCCAGCTGGGCAAAGGCTTGCTGGGGAGCTGGGGCCTGCCAGTGCTTGTCCTGGTTGCAGATGGAGGAGGACAGAGACTGGGTCCACCTGCAGCCAGGGTGGTGTTGAGATGCCACCAGAAGTGGGAGCCAGGGGATCCACCTGTGCAAGGTGTGGGTGGGAGGAAGGTGTACATCCAGGCACTCAGTTTTTCTGTGATAACAGCTAGTGTGCCAGCACTCTGTAAAATGTACAGTCAAAATTGCTTTCGTAGGTTATGGGAGGGATCCAGAGCTGTATGGTAATCCCCCAGGGAGGAGCTGCCTTGAGAACTCCCTGTTCTCATCCCGAAGCACTGCTTGCTCACCCACCATCCTCTCTCCCCCTGACAAGGCCAGCTCTGACTGTCTCTTGTGCTACATGCTTAAGTCTGCAATCCCATCAGCTCTGCTGGTGCTGCTGAGATCTGATCCATGGTATGACAGTGCTGGATGATTCTCTTTAGCAGATGTCATGCTGTTTCCAGAATCATGTGCACACAACCCAGAAGACTGAACAGCATTGCATTAAAATGGAAAGCAGGAAACAAAGCAGTGCATTTCATGTTTCAGCCTCTTGGAGGGACCAAAGAGAAAATGTCTATAAAAATACCACAGAAAATCAAAAAAGATGTATAAGATCAGCTGTGTAATACATGTCCTGTTTTCTGGCTTCCCCTGGGATTCATCTCTCCCTGCCCACTGCAGGTACCCGTACCCTGGCACAGTTCTGGGGCTCTGCATGGCTGAGCTGTGCCACCCTTCTTTGGACACTCAGCACAGAGGGAGGCCCTGCAAACACATAGGGGTGTCATTCTGCCTCTGGCAGACCTGTGCCAGGCCAAAAACCCCAAAGGAAGCAAATTTTCTGAACCATGTGTGAGTCTCCCCTGAAAAAGGGAGAGCACATGCCAAGCAAACTCGGCCATCCCATCTCCAGCAGCTCTCACCCCCCGCATAGAGTGCTCCTGGCACAGTATTTGCCAAGAGCCTGCCTTTCTCAGAAAGTCTCCAGTTTCCTCACGGAGAGTATTACTCTGAGCCAACAGTTACCCTTCTGCCTGAAAGAGGGATGGTCAGTGTGCAGCATGGCCAAGCACACTCCTGCTTCTGTTTGGGAATAGCAGTGCAGAGCCCAGCATCCCAGTTTCTCTCTGAGGGGTAACACCATCAGTCCCCCAGATGAGCTAAGATGCAGCCATGCTCTAGGGACAGCCTAACCTTTCTGCCGTGGCAAAGCAAGTTTTACAAAGGGGAAATGGCAACTTAATGAGGCGATTCAGCATCCTTGAGAGTGTTCCTCAGGCAGCAGCAGCAGCACACCACCTTTGGTCAGTCATGCTCTTCACTCACATTGCATGCTTTCAAGAGGTGGGGCCCAGCATTTCTGAGGCTGGCCTGACCAAACCTCAGCAACCCTGTGATCTCCAGGGATGGGTGTATATGGAGGGGTTGGGTTTTCTGCCTCGGGGCTTATGCAGGACCTCTGCTGCTGCTGCATTCCCATCTTCTCCTGATCCCTGGCTCTGCTCAGAGCAGCCCTATCTCCTCCCCAGCCCACCAGACACATCACAAAGATGTTGAACGGCTCAGTCTGCACAGAGCTTGTAGCAAGGCTCAGCAGTGGGTGTTTTGGCCAGAGAGATTTCTGGAAGGTGCCAGGTGCTGCCTGTGGTTTCTCTGCCATGCGTGGGGTCTGTGCAGGGCTGGTGGAAGGAAAAGAGTGGATAGAGATGAAGCAATGGTGAGCTTGAAGGAAGGCCAACTGAGACACCCTGAGAAACGAAGCAAGTAATAAAATCCCAGAGAAAAACAGCCCTCCGCACCCAGCCGGGCCCACTTCTGGAGCTGCCAAAAAGGCATCCTTGGCTCAAAGCTAAGCAGTCATAATATGCAGGGAGAGACTTCCCAGGGAGGGAAGGTTTTACCTGTCAAGCAAGTTCACGAGTACCCTCGCCCACCAGCAGGGAGTGTTGAGCATGGCAGGCAGTCATCCCACTGCAGCCGTCAGCACTGCAGGAGGAGGAGGAGGAGGAGAGGGGAAACAGAGCCCTGTTTCCTTTGTGGCACCCAAGCCAAGAGTTTGTTAGGCCATTCTGAGAGGGGATCAGGCCCCAGGGAAGGTGGGGTGGGAGCCTGTGCCAAGTGGGTGGGTTGCCACCTAGGGAAGACTGAGTGCCTTGACAGATTTTGACAGACTGATTGTATTCTTGACCACGCTCCTCAGACCAAAATCTTCATGGCTGGAGAAGGGGTTCTATCCACCCATAGGGCTTTCCCTCAGCAGCTCGGCCACACCAGACCTGGTGAGTCCTTCTCCCAGCCACTGCTCTCCTTCCACCGCTCATCCCTGCTCATGGACATAGGTCCTCATGGACCTGCTCAGCAGGTAAAACATCCCCTGCCCACAAAGCTCAGCTTGCACCCCCAGGGCAGATGAATAAAGCACCACGTGGGGCAAGGCCCTGTTCTGCTCTCTTGCTGTTTCTCCTTCCCTTTCCCCCAAATAAACAGAACACCACGAAGAGAGACAAATGCCTTTGTTTTGCAGGCAGGAAGGACTGCCAGAATGGCATGTCTCCCTGCATCTTGTTAGGGCTTAGATAAGTCCCCAAGAGCCATGGGGAGCTCTGTCACACAGCACAAGTCCTTGCTGACAGTACTATTGTTAAGAAGGGGTGCATTTTGGGAGGGCCAGGGCTTTTGCCCCCTGCCTGTTTCTCTCCAAGAAAGTCACGGTTCATGCCTGCTTGCCCAGGGAGACTTCCCTCCCCAACAGCTCTTATCCTGAACAGACAGCAGCTTGGCATTCAGCAAGGGGTGTGGAGGGAGGCCCCCATTTCAGGACCTCTCCATGTGCCCCTGGGCTGGCAGGCACTCCATGGGGTGCCAAAACTGAGCTCTAAAGAAGTGGCCTTCTTTTAGAGCTGGCCAGCACCAAGTTCACAGTGCTCCAAACCAACATCTGCACCCAACAGTGGCCCTTGAATTGCTCCTGCCAGGAACAATTTCTCTCTGCTCCCAGCAGAGCCAGTGAAACAAGTCCAGGATGCTCACCCTGCCTGGTGTGGGGGATGCCTTGCCCAGAGCTTGGCTTAGGGCTAGGTCCTGCAAAAGTCCTGTCCCACTCAGGGCAAGTTTATACAACAACAGACCCTGTAGAGACAGAGATGTCCCTGTAAGGTTACTTCCCTATCATGAGCTTGACGTGAGGACTACTCTCATCTCCCATCTTCCCTCTGAATGGGAGGAGATGGATTATATTACAAATTGAACCTGCCTGGCTAAAAGTAGCCAGTGCAGAGACCAGGAGAACCTTCCTGGTTTTCCCCTGTTTGCTTCGGTGGCAATGGAAATAATGAATCCCAAGCTGTTGCCTGCTTCTGGAGCAAAAGCCTGAGGGCCTGCAGGCCAGTACCTCTCAGATATCCATGTTTTTTTAAGATAATCCACCCTGTGCAAGGAAACTTTTAGACAGTGCAGTGGCCTTTGGCTTCACGGCATGTCTGGTGAAGCTGCTGTGGGCTGAACAGACAACATGTACATGCCTCACAGACTAGCTGACTATGGGGAAGGGAGGGTATATCCAAAAATACCTGGCTGGCTGATAGACGCCCCCTTACCTTCTATGCTGGGTGAGAAGAGCAGCACTTGCCACCAAAGCAGTGGCATGCACATGCTGTACATGAACATCCACCCCTCTTCCCCCAGGTTCCTGATGTGACAAGGTGAACCAGAAGCTGATATTACATCTCATCAACCCCTGACTCAATCTGTGATACCAAAGCATCTCTTAACCAGCAGCCCACAGTCCAAAAATGCTTCATAAAATCCTCAAAACAGTCCCACAGAAAAGCCCCCCAGCCAAGCACATGGCCAGGCAGTCAGCTGGCATGTCAAGATTTACCCCTTCACCAAATTCAGGAGTTTGTCCACGCTCAGCCTCCATATCCATCAGAACAAGCGCAAGACTAGAATCCTGCAGAACAAAGCCATGTTGTATTTTGGTGCTAAGTGCATCAACATGCTTCCTGCCCTTCTCACAAGTCATCCAGTTCTACTGGGACGTGAGCGGGTCCTTGTCTTTCTTTTGGAAAAATGGCACGGACCTTTGTTTGGGAAAGGCTGAGGAGGCCAAGGAGCTTCTGCCCAGGATCACAGGGCAGAAGAGAAGGAGAGTATTTCTGTGCTGCCAGTGGTGGGGGTGTGTGAACTCATGCTCTTGATAAAATTACCCACGTTACCACCCCACCAGCTGCTGCTGTGAACCTGCCCCAGCTCAGGATAGGAGGGAACCAAGGAGACCCCCAGTGTGGATCCTACCTTTTGCAGGAGGTGTGGACAGTTGACACCTGGACTGGGCTGAGCACCAAAGGTCAGCTCTTCCCAGGCACTGCAGGCTGGCAAAGCCCATCTTGGGTGTTGGTGGGGTGCTTCAGCACCTGCTCTCTGCCAAGGGAGCTGGAGAAGCCAGAGGTGAGGGAGAGCAGGCCCATCTGTGGGACAGGACGATGGGTAGATGTTCCTGGTGGCGGGGGCAGTGATGGCTCTGCAAAGGGTTTCCTGGGAAGGATCTGCTTGCAAAAACTCCCGAAAGAGCAACGCAGCCTCACCACAGCAGTGATGGGTGTGTGCCCACCAGCCTCGAGGGTGTCTGGGCCCCCTTGCAAGGGAGTGGGAACCTGCAGCATGGGACACATCCATGACACGTCCCAGTGCTTTCCACAGCCTCCAAACTGTGATAGCATCAGAAAGCACCCTGCATTTTCTTCCTTCAAATAGTATGAGCCTCAGGGAAACAAGGGTGCCCAGCCCTCCTGCAACACCCTCCCATTTCAGCAGCTGATGCTGGCAGATAACAGACAGCTTACCAGGGTAATTGCTCCAGCTGGCTGTAGGGTGGCAGGCAGCAGCTGCCTAACAGAGCTCACTACCACCCAAATGTTTGGGGCAGCAAATGAAGGATGGCACATGCTACTGAAACTCCCAAGGGAGTTTTGGGGGACTCAGGGTCCCCAGTCAAGCTGTGGAGGACAGTCCCTGGCTGCACCAGCCCTGGGGCTCTGTCCCTGCCAGAAGGATGCATCCATGTTGGGGAATGATGAGCTGTGCCACTCACAGGACCCCCAGGCAGAACAGCTGCATGTCCGCCCAACACAATTCTGTTTTCTCCAGCCCTTGCTGTCTGGTGGGGCCCCATTCCCCTTTGGAAAGGCCAAGCTGGTCTTTTGCCTGCCTTGGCTTCTGCTCAGCTGCGCCGATGCTTTGTGGTCCCACGTGTTTTGGAGGCTCTCCAAGCCTGAGATGTGGCCCTAATACTGGCTCGTGGGCTGGCTGCAGATGAATGCATTTTCCAAAGCAGATGCAATGGCCCAAGCAGGGTTTGTCACAGTGGGTAAAGCCTGGTGTGCTTCAGGCTCCCCGCCAGTCTCACCTCCTGAGCATCTTTGCTGCTGTTTCTGACCTGTGTGGAGACTAACATCACAGCCCACACCCTAGGTACCACCTCCCATACACACAAAAAAATACCAAACGGGTGTTTTCAGGCTTCTTGTCATTCCTGGCAGTAAAGCCTGTACATGGCAACCTTTTTCTTCAGGATTATCATTCCATACTGGTTTTTACACACATTACTTGCTGAAAAATGGCATGCAGCTGAGTTTCGGTCTCAAGGGTGTTGGAGGAGAACGTGCCTGTGTTCCACGAACATAGTTCTCCTGAGCACTGTTTGTTGGAAGAGCTGAAACCAGCATCTGGGTTGCTGCAACATGTTCAAACACAGCATCCACTTACAATTTGCATATTAAGTACAGCAAATAACTTCTGCCCAGCGCATCTCAAAAGCCACTTTAACAAAAGACAAAAAATGAGACAGAGAATATGCCTCAGCAGGTTGTTTCTAGGCTTGAAATAGGCTCAATAAATGGCAGGTTTCTAAGGCACCTCAAGGACACCAATTTGGGTATTGCAGCAGAGCAGAGCCGGTGGCTGGAGTCAGGCAATGGCCGGCAGGTCTCCTGCTCTAGCAGACCTGTGACGAAACATCTGACCCTTAGGCATGGAGCTACATTTCCTTGCCCTTGAACTTCCAGCACTAATGAGCAGCACAGTAATGTCCTTGGCGTCACATTTCAGCACAGTAATACCTTTCTATCCTGCAGCTGTGGCACGGGGTTTATGTTGCAGGCCCTCTGGAAGTCATTAGCCAACATCCAGACAAGCGGTGGCAATGTTTGCCCCTCTATAGTCAGCATTTGCGGCTCTGCTTTCAAAACTTGTCATTTCTTATAGGTTAGGTTTGAAGACTTGCCTTCAGTGCCTGCACAACCTGATTAACGCAAGCTGCACCCCAACACACTTTTACTTCTATCTGTTCCTTTCCTTCTATTTCTTTGGCTTGATTTATTTAAAGAAAATTGGAAATTTATGCTACTGGCCAGAAGTTGATTTCCCACTTTTTAAAGTAAGAATATTATTGGCTTCAAAGTCAGAGTTGTACGAGGTCCCTAATTATACTTGTCGACAGCAGAACTTAAGACTTGCTCCATTCACCGTCCAGCTCTCCCCTGTTTGCTGGTCCGCTCTGGCTCTGCAGCAATTGCCAGGCTTTGCTTAACCTGCATTTGTAGCCCTTGGAAATACCCTACGTGCAGCAACCCCCGGGTCTAGGCTACAGCATTGTGAGCAACCTCTCCATGTCAAAACCAAGAACGTGCTTTCCTAAAGCATCAGGCCACTCCTCCTTCCCTTTGCTGTGCCGCCCTGGGCCAGGTGCCCTTAAACTGAAGAGCAGATGGCCTGGAGCCTTCCCGACCAGTCACTGCCTGGCTGGGATTAAAGATCTGCTAATACCCGTGCTTCAGCCTCACAGCCAGGATCCTTCACGTCCAAGGTATCCAAAGGCCTTTTTGCTGTGCTGTCAGTATTTCCAGAATGGTCAGGTGAGGACTCCTGCTGCCTGTCACCCCAGCAGACAGAGGAGGTAACCCTCATCAGTGGGTGTCTCCTCACTGTTCTCACATGCCAGAAGAGCACTTGAACACCTTGGGCCAGCCACCTCCGTAGGCTGACACAGGCTGATCCATGTTGCTTGTGGCCACGACCCAGTACCCAGCTCCCTGCCTGCCTTCCTGGCCAGGATGCTGTGTCCATCCCACAGCCACAGGGATACCACCCCACTGGCAGACCAGGAGCACTCCCTTCCCCACCAAGCGCTGCAAAGACCACAGACTTTGCACCCCAAAGGCAAGATGGAGCCCAGTGTGAGCAGCCACAGGTGCAGGGGAGGAGGTGGGGAGCATGGATTTGGGAACATTTCAGGATGCACTTAGACATGTGTTTAACACATCCCAGTGTCATTAGTGTGAGGAGTCATTCCCGCTTCCCCAAGCTGTAACTTCAGGCTCACCCAGATAAATCACTTGTCCAGGTACCCTTTGATAACATTTGCAGGATTATCTTCACCACTTGGGAACATATTTCCATACTGATTTAATGAAAGCAGAGAATCTGGAGTCAGCAGGAGTTGGAGCCTCACAGACGGCTCCTAATCCAGGAAATTGGATGTGGTTGGAAATGTTTCAGCAGTCAAAGCTTGGGAGATCCTGCTGTGGCTCATTCCTAGTGTGAGGCTCTGTGTCCACAAGATAACAAATCTGAGTTTAACACACCTAATCCTTAGTTTAAAATACCACAGGCCACATAACACAAAGTGGCTGAACAGGTACAAAGGTTCTCTCACAGTGGAAAGATGTTGCAAATCACTGCAAGAATAACTGCAGCCCAAACAGGCTTTTACCAGCTGAAGAGCACTGTGTACAAGTGGGCTTTGGAGACATAGTCCCCAGGCTTTTCAGCCAGGCCCTTTCCCATTCCTCTCAGGTCATCACTCGGGATGCCCTATCTATTGCTGCATCCCTCACAAGAAGATCTGGGGGCAGATCTTCCCTCTTTTGCTTCAGACACTTGCCTGACTGGGCTTCTCCTTTGGCAGGTGCCAAACCACCTTGTTTAGAGCCACCCAACGGCTTGGCCCCGTGTTCCAGCTCAAGCCCACAACTTGCAGTAGCTGGACTCCAGCCCTCAGCACGCAGGATCAGTCTGGGTATGCTGAGGCATACCAGTGCCTATCAGCTAGACCAGAAGGCATGCCCTTAATCGAAGCTACTCGCAGTGATGAAACTCTCTTTTAGCAATCATGTCTCCCTCCTCAACCTAAGATGTATTACAGCTTGGAGGTTGGGAGGTGTGAGGATATCCATGAGGGAGGCTGTGATCTTGAGAAAACATGCCATCTCAGCATAGAGAGATCAGCCCAGGCTCTTTGAGTGTCAAGGAGAGTGTAGGAAGTATGCTGAGGCCCTGAGAGAAGAGCTACAACGAGCACCATGAGGAGCCCTAGGGACAGACAGAGATGATGTTTGACCCCTTCTGTGGGAATGTTGGGTCACAGCCAACACTTGGGGATAAGTTCAGGCCCCAAAGGCATTAAAAGTTTTTTGAGGATTGTCTGGGATTGCTCACAAGGGCAATTTGCACTTTCCAAGGACTAGTGAGCAGATTGTGCAAGGAGAGGCTAGCGAGTTGCTCCCAGGAGCCAGGCAACTCAAGCACAGTCCTCACTGGAGGTGCCCATGGTCAGGACCTGAGTGGGATGCCTACTCCTAGTGTAGTACATGGGATGTACTACATGTACATGTACACTCCTAGTGTAGTGGGTGGGGTCTTTGCTGTGATGCCTGGGCTTGGATATCTGTGTTGTCTGTGAATTTGGTCTGCCCCTGTCATGACAGCTGGCTCTTCTACACCTCCTTTTCTTGGCCCCATCCTGTCCAGGACACAACCCTAGCTTGCAGAAATCAGGTGCAGATGCAAACACCACCTGCCTCACCCTCATAACCAGAAGTGAGGCACTGCTGAAGTCATATCCCACAGTCATTACTGTCATTACTCCTCTCTCCACACTCGTGACTCCCTCTGGCCAAGAGTTTGGCATGGACAAGAGCACTGTTTGAAGCAACAGCATCATATCCATTCACTCCCTTTGGACTGTGCAAAGAAGATCTTTGCCTCCAAAGGTACAGTGCAGATCAGTGACTCTCCATCTAAAGCTAGGATTTGAAATGTTATGCAGGAGAGCTCTCCTGGTGAAGAAAGGCAGGAATAGTGGAGGAGAAGAGCCCTGTTCCACTGCTGAGTTCCCACACAGCAGGATAAGACCATGACATCAAAGTCTGTTGTGATCTGTCCTCATCTTCTTCATCTGCATCCTTTGCAGATCAAATGGGCTGCTAAACTGCTGGCACATCCCCTGGCTGGCTGGCCCACTGCACACTGATAAGGAAAGAAGTGACAGGTGGTGAAGATTTCCAGCTCTAGCCAGCCTGGCTCTGCCTTTTTCAACCCACAGTGATTCTTTCTACACCACACTGCTCCTGATAATAACAGGCAAGCACCTCTGTGTCTCCAGTGTGGTGGAGTAGGTGTCAGTACACCTGGGGACACCATCCCTGCCTGGTGTGACACCGGGGTGAGCAGGGACCTTCCCTCCCCTCACTTCAGCCATCCCTTGTGAGGATGCTTATTCTGGAGCTTTAGAGTTCATAATCTCATCACAGTGTCTCCAACCCAGAGGTAGGAAGGCAGACATGCCATTGTCCTGATGGAGGCGGTCCATGGCCTGCAGGCAATGGGACAGCCCATATCCCCCTTGCCTGTGGTATTAGCCTGTTGTGCTAATGCCATTTAATTCAAGGTTTCATGAAAGCCAGTGGAAATACCTGGACTTCTATCAGAAAAATACAGGCTGCCCCAGGTAGTCTCAAGCCTGAAACCTGAATTTCCTTGATGTGAATAGCCCTTTCAGCACCTTCTCTGGAATGGTAGCCCCTCCTTCATTATCATCTCTTAGCCATTAGCTGGTCTCTAATCTCCCTGGCATCATTTGGAGGAAGGTCCCTAGACAGACAGAAGTCATGGACCTGGTGGCTGCTAAGGCTTGGTCATGGTGCCTAGCTGCCAGAAATGCTGCAGAAAACACAGAACCTAACCCATACCTTTCAAATGGTCGCCTCCACTTCCATCTCCAAGAGAGCAAATATTTACACATTTCCCCTCCCTGTCCAACATTTCTTGCATGGGAACAGTCCCTGACAGTCTAGCCCCCTAGATCATGGCTCCAGCAGCAGCTCAAGCACTTGGAGATATGTCTGAGGTTTAGTCTCACAAAATCTTGGATTTGAAAGGAATTGATTTAATAACAAACACATCCCGAGTAGAGGGAAGCTGACTCTATTTACTTTTTCTCATCCTTGTATGGAGCACTTCTCGTCCTGAACCACATGATCCCTTGATCAGGCTCAAGAGCTGAACTCTGAGGTAAGCTGAACTCTGATCTCCTCCTGGAGTGGCCCACAGCCTGCTTGGAACAGTTGTATTCTGAGGTAAGTGAGCAGAAGGAGAAAGAGGGAACAGGCATGTCAGAGCAGAGAAGGCCACTTTGGCCTTTCTCTAGCCCTCTTGTGTCATGGAGTGATCAGCAACCTAGCCAAAGCCTGGAGCCTGTTTCTGCCCTCTCCAGCAGATAGGCAAGAGGGTCTCCCTGCTACCTCTCCTGGCATTGATGGCATCAACTGGAAATACTCAGTAGTGCCATCCTCAGGGGTCATACTTGAGGGGCATAAGAGGGCTGGGGACTCTCATGTCCTCAGCAGAGGGGGAACTGATGGGCCTCACAGTCATGGAAGGAAAAATTCTTTCAGAGACTTTCAGTTCTGGGCCTCTTAAGGAAATCACAGAGCGTCTTGTGATTTAGAGACAAATATGCAAGACAAGGAGAGCTCTAAGCCACAGGCTTGGCATACTGCCTGAATTTTTCCCTCCTCTTTCAGTATAATTACAGTTGAGCCATGTAGTAATTGGGTAACTTTTTCCAAAGGAATCCTTTCACCCAGAGTGAATCATACTTGCCACAAAGAGAACACGGAGGCAGATGAAACACATATAGATCCTATGGCTTATTGTGATAGAAGCATTTTGCCCCCATCCCCTTCTTCCTCAGGGCCGTAGCTGTGTTCAGGGTAGGAGCAAGAGCCAGGCACGGTGCTTTCCTAGATTATTTCTCCCCAGCTTTCTAAGGCGGCTTCCTCCTGGTTTACTCTGCTCTGCAGCCAAGATGAACTGTACAGTTTTGAGGGTGCCTATGGGTTCTGTAGAAAAAGGACTGGTTTTGGTTGCCATACCTACAAAAGTGGGTGGTGAAGGCTGGGTCAGCAGCTGGGCAGTCTCTGGGGACAGAAAGGATTCATAGTGCAGTTGGATGACCTTGGATGCAGCTTCAGTCCTCTGTTACTGGGGTTTCACCTGGACCACAAAGAGTTTCTGAGGCACTGTGTGTGCTCAGTGACATTTCTTCTACTCCTGATTTAACTAGAGCTGAAGAGCTCTGCACCCCACACAAACCCTTCCCACCAAGTCTCAATCCATATGACCATTTTCCATGTGGGATAAAAGCCTTGGATAATAAAACATTCACTGTAAAACTATTTTCCATTGGATTCATGGCCACACACAGCTGGATCTCCTCCTGGAGTGGCCCGCAGCCTGCTTGGAACAGCAGTATTCAAGCATCCTGGAAAGGAGGCTGACTGAGGGTGGGAGGAGGCAGTTCTGTCTAATAGACCCTCCCTCCTCCCAAAACCAACCCCTGCCACCCTTCCCATTGGTTCTTGGTGTGGAGGGGGGCTGGGACAACTCATCTCTCCATCTATTTAAAGGCAAGGGAGGGGCTCTAGAAACTACTTGCCTGGCACTGTTGCAGCTCAGCAGAGAGGACCATTACCCTACAGAGCAGCACCATGTCTTGCGTGAGTAGAGAAAGGGATGGGGCAGCTTTGCTGGAGATAGGATCATGGGGAATGTGTTGGCTTGATGTGAGGGCACTTGTGCCAGCCTTCTCCACCCGCACATCAGCCCCAGTGTCAGAGGGTCTGCTAGAGCTGAGTGCCTGCCACTGGTGAGGAGCAATCCCTGCTGCATCCCCTACAGAGGGCTGGCTGCTATTTTGTGTTCTGGCAGTATTGGTTCTTTTTCCCTGTAGGATCCCTTTGGGGCAGTACTGGCGGGATCCTTGCTGGGTTAAGTCTTAAGCTGGGGTAACCTGTTTTACTGCAGCTCTGCTCTGGAGAAGGCTCTGCAGTAACATTTATTGCTGTCTGAGCATCTTCTCTGGGCAGTCTTGCTGCTTGCTTTCTGGCTGAAGTTTTCATGAGTCATTGAATTGTTATTCTCTCATTCTTGGAAGGAATGTGCCTTACAGAAGTGCTCTGTGAATGTCAAGGACTATGTTCAAATATCTTAAGAGGTTAGAGAGGTTTTCTTAAGAGCAGGTATCGAGAGTATGGGGCCAGACTCTTTACAGAGCTGCCCAGTGACAGGGGAAGGGGCAGGAGGCACAAGCTGAAACGCAGTGAGTTGTAGCTGAATATGAGGAAGAACTTCCTCACCGTGAGGGTGACAGAGCACTGGAATAGACTGCCCAGAGAGGTAGTGGAGTCTGCTGCTCAGGAGATATTCAAAAGCCACCTGGACATGACACTCTGCAACCTGCTCTACATGAACCTGCTTTAGCAGGGGGGTTGGACTTGATCTCCAAGATCCCTTCCAGCCCTAATTATTCTGTGACTGCTAGGGAGATGCTTGTGTTAGAAGAGTGATTGCACTTCTTTGATTAATTTGCCTCTCATTAGGCTGAGGGTGATTAAACGGGGATTGTCTCAAGTGCAAGCTTATTTTTTTAAGGTGGAATAGGGAAAGATTTTCAGTATTCTTGAGGTCTTGCCTCTGCTGTGATGAAGGATGAGTATATATGGGTTGGTCAGGATACTTTGGTCCTCCTAGAGGGAAGATGTCTATGTGGAGCAAAAGAATGTTCTTGCAAATACTTAGCCTACAAAAAAAAAAGCTCAGGCCCTTTGGAGATGGGAAGCAAGGTGTCTGAGCCCTTCAACCTGGGCAAGGCTTGAAGTTCAAACATGAGCTAGGGGAAGGGAGTGGAGGCTCCATCCCTGCCATCCATCCCAGACAGATGTGTGGGATGACGCGAGACCCGCAAGGCACATGGGTGTGTTTGGGATGGGGTGGGTGTGATTGGAGTGTGCAGGTGCTTACACTTCACTGCTGTGAAATACAGATATGTTGATGAGCGCAGCAGGAGAAAGATTAGGAAATCGAGCTCCAATCAAATATTCCATGTGATTGGGGTAATTTCTCTGGGATGTCCTTGCTGCAATGCCCTAGGGCAAGGGAGCTTCCCTGTTTCTCCATGGGTCCAAAGCAAAGCATGTCTTGAAAGGCAGCAGGGAAAGCTGCCAAGCCAGAACAAGGGAACCAGCAGGTACTGAGCTAATGTCTCTGCTTCTACATTCCCCAGGGACCAGTGTGCACCAACTTGGGTCTCAAGCCTGGCCAACGCCTCACTGTCAAGGGGAAAATCGCACCAAATGCCAAGAGGTGAGTTGTGCCATGCTGCCCAGGCACGGCCAAGGCACCTCACTGAGGGGTCTGCTAAAGGTGGGGGCAAAAGGACTCTGTCACTTGAGTAGAAGAGGAGAAAGGGTTAACACCAGCAGTGCTTCCCAGTGAGTCATCGCCTAATGCACGTTGCAGACACAGTACTGCCAAGGGCCTAAGCCAAAGCAGATGTGAAGTTCCAGCTGCACACGCTGGCAGTGACCACATCCTCTCTAGTGCAAGGCAAAGGAAATGGAAGCTGTGTCTATACTGAGATTTGGTTTGAGATCGTCTGCTCCACCACATCCTCTCCCCTGCACGAAGATAGCCCACATTTATGGTGCCCCACTGGAGCTGCCTCTCACGTGGTGGTGGGGAATGAAGGAAGAAAGGTGGTGAGCAGGCAGGTGGGCTTAAGTGGAAATGTACCCCTAAATGTGCAGGAATCCGGGTGGCTGGGCTTCCCAGTGAAGCCTCTGTAGCAGCCCCCAGCCCTTGTGCAGGGCTGGGGGGGCCCCTTTGCAGGTAAGGCAGAGCCTGTAGGTGCTGTACCAGCACTAGCAGTGTTCCAGGAAACATGTCCCAGCTCTTCCCGGTGCCTTTGAAGTTTGATACTGTCTGAGTGAAGCCTCCTAGGCTTTCTTTTGCCAAATAATGTGCCTCTTCTCATCTAGATAAGAGGCCTGAAGGTGAGGTGGACACTAGGCTAGGAAACTTCCTCCCACTGCTGTCGAAGATGCTTTGGGAGAGCTAATGACATGGTAATTATTTCAACTGCCTGCAGGATGAGGAGAAGGCAGTGGCTGTCAAACAGGATGCAGCACTAGCTAACTGTTCAGGACTGAAAGGAAATCTATGGAAAGCATAGACTGGGAATTGGTTTGGGTGTATGACAGCTCTGTTCAGGGCTCTGTGTGCTGAACCATTCTCTTGTTAAAAGCTTTGAGGAAGCCAAGCAGTGTCTCTCCCAGGGATGAGAGACAGGCACTCTGGAGCCTATCACCCCAGAAGAGGAAAGTACCCCTTACTGCCACAGCACCATCTTTTTAGGGAAACAGTCTAATTTAGCAAAGGGTTTCTCTTAGGTTACCCTCAGCTGGGCTTGAAGAAACAGACCCGGGGATGCTCATGGTAATGAGAAACATGCTACCATAGTATTGATTTTATTTCTTTTTTTAGTTGTATTGATGTCTGCTTTCTTTTCTCTGCAGCTTTGTGATGAATCTGGGGAAGGATGCTACCCTCCTCGGACTTCACTTCAATCCCCGTTTTGATGCTCATGGCGATGTGAACACCATCGTGTGCAACTCAAAGAAGGTGGAAGAGTGGGGTGCAGAGCACAGGGAGTCTGTCTTTCCTTTCCAGAAAGGGGGCACAGCAGAGGTGAGGCATGCATATATTTATGTATGTACATACTCTCTGCACATGCTCTGGTGAAGGGAGGGTGTTTGGCACAGGATATCCAGCTGCAATGGCTGTCTCAGGGCTGTCTGTACAGGAGGTGGCTGGCTTCTCCTGCTTGGCCAGTGCCACCACTCAGAGCTCTGAGCACTGATGGAGGGTGGGGATCAAATGTGCAAGTTCCATCTGGCTCAAAGATGTTACTATTGACCAGAACAGGGAATGGACATCTCTTGGGAGACCAGAATAACACTCAACAATAATCAACAATGAGCAGGTTATTCCACCGAGCTTGTTCACCCTGCGAAGCAGAGGGTGGCACAGCAAGGCTGCAGAGGAGACAGGTTTGAGGAAACTTTCTCTGACTTCTCCATTTGTCTTGCAGATCACTTTTGGTGTCAACCAAAATGATGTGACAGTCCACCTGCCAGGCCACCAGTTCACGTTCCCTAACCGGCTTAATCTCTCCGTCTTTGACTACTTTGATACACAAGGGGACTTCACACTCCAGTCCCTCAGCTGGGAATAACTTCCTCTGACAGCTCCATGTCAAAGATACAGAAAAAGCAATCAATAAATAAGAGTTTTGATGTACTAAGTCTCAAAATCTAATCTGTTTAATATTGAAAGCCTGTGTGGGTTGGGCACCTTACTGGGAGTGGGTGGATGAGGGTGGTCAATTTTACTTGAGTATCATAAGTAGATGCAATTGTCCCAGTCTTGGCCTTGAAAGTCATGGATGGAGAAGAGGGTGAGGATCAAAAACCTGGAAAGGCAAAAGGTTAAAAGTCCAAGGACAAATGCAGGGGGAGGCATTAGGGCAAATTATCACTGGGGGGAGGGTAAAAGGGTCCCTTAGGCAAGGTCACCCACTGTTGAGGTCTGGACTGACACCTTACACTGCCTGAATAAAACAGGTTGACTAAATCTATCCCTGCCTAAACTAAGCATTCCTGGCTGATATCAGCATTCAGTGGCTGTGCTAGGTGAACCTAGTGGGGTATGGAGTGAGGGGAAAGTCCTCAGTTGTGCTAGCTTTGGCTGCAGGCTTCTGTAGAGGCTGGTCCTACTCCTATATCTTCTTGGGACCTCTTGCTGCTGTATGGAGACAGTAGAAAAGCTGCCTTGCTGGGTGTGACAGAGCATGTAAAGGGCTCCTCATCCAAATCAAGCACAAAGTGTTGTGCTATGGCACATGAGGGCAGTAACCTGGAGGTGTCTGGTTTTATTCTGCCCCTTGTGCTTTGCCTGTTCCATCCAGAGCTGAGGGACGCAGCAATGTCCAGCTGGAGTGTGGGATGCTAAGGATGGGTGCACTTTGCTTTTGTTCCTGATTTACTTGGCCCAAATGAACCTGAGCACTTCTCAGTCTAAACTGAGGCTAGTCTCTGAGGAGTCTGAGGCAGTCAGGCATGTTTGGTGTTACTGCATAGCTGCCTCAGGGGCTTTCTCAGTCTAATGCTGCCTTGGCAGCAATGACTGCTGCTGTTGAGAATGCTGTGTCTGGTGGGTATAGGAAAGGCAGGATCTGCCCTGTCCACGGTGCACAGCAGTTACCAGGTAGGTCTGGGATGAAAGGGCCCAACCTTTGAGTCCTCACTTCTAAGCTTGGCCATGAATGACACAAAGCACCAACAATTTGATGTACTACAGTATTCCCTGCAGGCCTGGCTGGACTAGTTCCTCACATTAAGCAGTTGCTGGAGAGCAGCTGGAGAACAAGGACTTTCTCCTACAGCAGCAGTACCTCCTGTTCTTACTTTATAATTCATGTGGTTCTGCCAGGTCCTGTGTCCTACGTACGCATGCAGAGAGAGGCTAGGCTGCTAGGAGTTGTGGGGCTGAGGACGAAGAGAGAGATGAGAGCTTAACTGAAAGGCAGGAACACTTGGGGTCTACAAGCAACTTGAGGCTCTGCAGCTAGTTCTCTCTTGAAGTCCTGTGGTGCCCAAAGCCAGTCTGCTTTGGATGATCACGTCAAGCTCTTTTTAGGGCTGCATCTACAATTGTAAACATGACATCAAGCATTGCCACCCTGTGCATAGGCATGGCAGGGGCACAGCATAGCTTGGGGACTCTTCCCATTGGGTGATAAGGATGAAGCCATCCTGTCTGGAGAAGAGAGGTTCAGCAGTATGGAAATGAGCCATGTTAGGCTAGATGGTCTCAAGGCAAGAGACCTGGCTCAGTTTACATAGCGGTGTTGTCACAGTCTGGCAGACTGGGGTACATTTGGCAGGCCAGAGAACTGGGTGTTTTCCTTCACCACAGCAAGGCCATGGTGCCGGTGAGGGTACCACGAACTGTGATGATGGACTCAGAGGAGAGCTCTCTCCTTGCAGCTTCCTCTGCTGGGCTGATCTGCTGATATGAGCAAATATGCTGGACTCCCTGGGCTGGACTACAATGCCTCTTAATACTACTCGCAATGCCTCTTAATTGCACTTGGAAGTCTTTCTTTAAATTCTTCAAAGATTTTTTTGTGAATGTTTCTTGAAGAAAGCTGAGTGGTAGCTTTACCGTGTGAGTATGACCCTCAGTGAGGTCTCCTGCTATCGTGGCTGTTTCTTGAAGTGACTCACTGTTCTTGTGAAATCTATGACTCACTGTTGTCCTGCCTTTGTTATGGTTTGGCCCGTTGCTAGCAAGGAGATGAGGGGTGGCAAAGGTTCCCCAGCTATATAATTTAGACATATCTAAGCTGACTGCTCCCTTCCACCCACTCCCCAGAGTTGTGCAAGGTGCAGGCTGGTGTGTGAGGGCTGAAGGACCTGAGGATGGAGTCAAGATCCCTGAGAGAAGCACTGTCCCCGCCCAGATGAGCGGGATGAGCAGCCACGCAAAGGGGAAAGCAGTGTGACAACATTGATGGAAGACACTGCACACTGGCATGGAAGGTGATGCGCTTTTATTTCTCAACCTGACTCCAGCCAAAGGTCAGATGTTCCCAGCCTGCTCATCCCTCACTTTCCCTCACAGACCCCAACAACTCCCTGAAAGCCAGGGGAATGCTGTGGCTTTCGGCAGCCTGCTGAGGGGGTGCTGCAGGCCGTGCCGTGCCCGTCCCGGTGTGGCTGTGGCGCCGGCGGTAGCTGCCAGCGAGCAGGGTGTACAGGAAGGGATTGACACAGCTGTTGCCATAGGCCAGGCAGGTGACACCTAAGTTCAGGTAGGCCTGGGCAGTGGGGCCAATCCCCAGACCCTCTCCCTGGTACAGCTCGGCCAGCTGCCAGGCCCAGAAGGGGAGGAAGCAGGCCCAGTAGGCCACCACGATGGCAGAGACCCTGGAGAGGAGCTGCCGGGCAGGGGCCCGGCCGGCCACCGGCAGCCCCAGGCCCCAGGCCGAGGAGCGGTATGCCCAGGCCAGGCGGGTGTAGACGATGCTCAGCACCGCGCCGGGTGCCAGGACGCTGGTGGTGAACAGCACCGTCACGTAGAGCCGGAAAGCTGACGGTGTCCAGGTGGGGACACAGATACGCTTGTGGGGGCCGTCTCCCTCCTGCAGCTGGGTCATCGCCATCATGGGGGCCGTGAGCAGGAGTGAGAGGAGCCAGAGGATGGCGCTGGCCAGTTTGCGGTAGGCATTGCTGGCCCGCCTGGCCTGCAGAGGCCTGGCCACTGCCCAGTACCTCTCCAGGCTCATGGCAGTCAGGAAGAAGATGCTGGCATGCATGGTGAGGAGGTCCAGGCTGAGCAAAAGCCTGCAACCCACATCCCCAAAGAACCAGTCGTGGGCGAAGTAGGTACAGACCACAAAGGGGATGGTGGAGAGGTACAGTAGGTCAGCCAGGGCAAGGTTGATCATGTAGATCCCCAAAGAGCCTGCTGAGCAGCCTGCCACCCTGCCAGAGGCCACCGCCACTGTGTAGATGTTCCCCACCATCCCAATGAGGCACATGACCAGCAGCACTGCGCCCAGTGGCCCTGTGATCAGGCTGTCCCCTCCCAGGACATTGCCGTCATCACCCCCACCACTGCTTTCCTCCAAGAAACTGCCACCCTTGGGATCCTCTCCAGGACTCGGGCTGATGCGGGAAGGGTTGTAAGACATCTTTGGGTCAGTTGAGAAAGAGCAAATCAAGCTCTCAGAGACCTGTTCCTTCTTCCTGCCTTCTCCCCTTGCTGTACAGGACACGTCAAAGGAAGCAGCAAAGCAATCAAAGGAAGAATGGGGAGAGTTCATCAGACATAGACAGAGTGCTCCAGAGAAGTCTATTCCTCACCTCCAGCCACCCAGTCCATTTTGCTGATCTTGTCCATCACAAGCTCTGTCCAGTTGCTTTCCTTAACCATGAAAGAGCCAAGAATGGGACACTGCCCTTTCCTTCAAGACAAATAGGTGCAAGATAACCTCTGCCAGCCAGGAGGAAATATCGTTTCTTCAGTAGCTCTTCATTTGTTGCTTCTCCGGAGTTTGCTGGGCTCACAGAAACAGTGGATGAAGAAGTGGATTTCTGCTCCCAAGTCTGTGTCAGCTCAGCTCAGACAGACTTTGGAGAGGTGGGCTCTGCCCCACTGAACCAACCCCTTGGGAGTTGCCTTGACCACTGTGCGGAGGAATGTGCCTGCCTCACAGCTTCACACACCGGTGTGAATGCAGTGCCCAGTTTATACTGGGCTTTTAGCCACTAGCTGAGGAGCCCCACTGGCTCTCTCCTCTTTCTGGCAGACATGCTTTCTTCCCCCATATCTTCCCGCACCTTTCTCCTGCTCCCTCCTCGTTCTCGTTTCCCTTTCTTTTTCCCATTTCCCCTTGTATAGTTGAGAGAGGAGATAACTGAAAGACAAGACTCCATAATATGGCAAGGAGGGTGGAAAGCATCATGCTGTGGCTTTAGAAGGGAAACAAGGGCCAGCCCTGAAAGTGCAGTAGGCAGGGAGCAGCCACACAGCTCTCCCTAGCCAAGCCAGACTGAAAGAACCTGTCCATCACTCCCTCCCAAGGACATCAGGGCCCTTTGAGGTTTGGGTGTTGTGGATGTAGTCCCTAGTTTGCAAGCAGGCCCACCAGATGGTAGGACATCTCACATTTTCTGTCCTGGCCCTTTTCCGCCCTTGCCCTCAAGTCAGCGGCAAGCTCCTAAAGACTCAAAGGACTGGATATTTTAAACTCAGTCTCTCCTTTCTGTCCCCAAAGACCATCTTCCTCCTCTAAGCTTTCCCCGTCCTTCCCTCAAAGCCCCAGGAAGCTGCCTTGCCTCAGAGCAGGGAGCAGAAGCCCATTAAGTCGGCACCACCGCCTTCTAGCGAGACACCAGCACATGACACCCATGCCCGATGCTACCCTGCCCTTTCCTCACATCCGAGCCTCGTTGTCTCAGGGAAGACAGTGGGACAGAATTTGCAGAGCAGACAGATGTGCCATACTGCATGTACTCTGCTGTTAGTTCAGGGTTTCAGGCCACTCCAGCCACGCTCTTCTGCATCATCAGTGTATTAGCTTCACTGCGGCTGAGTCAAATGCCTCTGCTTATTTCCAGCAGTGGTAATTCAGCAGCAAACAGGAGGAGAAGGCATCCCATCAGTACTCCCCTCACCTCTGACCTTTTGTTTTCAGGAAAATCATGCTCCAAACTGGGAGAGATCAGCAAAATGCAGTGAAAATATACTTTTAGGTGGATATTTCCACTGCACCATGGCAGCAGGGTGAGTGATGCTCCCAACAGATTGTGGCAGTCTTGGCACCGAGTGGGGTCTGCAGAGAAGCAGAGGGACACCATAAGTCTGCCCATTTGGGTCTAATGGGAACAATCACAGTCCACATGCCCCAGGAAACACAATGAACAACTGTGGCTTTTTGTTTGATCATTTGTGCTTTTTTCCACGAAACTACCTCATACCTCAGCAGTTAACAGGTGAGCTAGTTTAGGAAGTTAAAATAAATTACAATGGGAGCTTTTATTTATTTCTTTAGGAGCTAATTAAAATACTCATTGTCTCATTAATTCCAGTTAGCTCCCCTTAACACGAGATGCCTTCCCTCACGCTGCCTGCGTAAAACTGCAAACACACCAGATATTACAGTCACCAGCAGAACTCAGCTGCTCCTTCCAGCACGTGAAACACAGCTCTCCCAAGAGAGCTTTAAGAGAAGAGCTTTATGACATGAATCATGGGTTGGTTTAGTGTTTTGGGCTAACTGTCACTAACAGAATATGAACATACAGACTTCCCCTGTTATACTATTGCATACAACGATATGTATGTGTGATATACAAGAGAAATGTATGCAATGTGTAGGTCAAAATGAAAGTGCCAGGCCTTTGACATACAGAGAATGAGGGAGCAGAGATCTACGTATTAGTATGTTCAGGCATCAACCCCTAGGCTCTAGTAGAGACAGCAGACTCTGAACTCTATACACGCTATCAGCTGCTCTCTGCAAGACCCAACCTCTCTCTATTTGTTTGATAGAGACTCACTTCAGTGGCATGAATACCCTCACAGTATCTCTCCATGGGCAGTATTCCACCTCCACCACTTTTTGTTACATGTGTGCACACACACATTATCCACATACCCAAATGTATATCCACATTATTTCTGAGACGATCTCTTAATCTTCTTTGAAGAATTTGGTGGAAGATCTGCACACAGATGTGGTCTGAAGAAGCTTTCAAGCTCATACATGGCAGAAGGAAACAGGCCTCACATTTGGCTGTTATGTTACATCTTTAAAGTGACCTTTCTCAACCGCTGCACTAACTGATCAAATATCTAGATCTTTCACGAGTCTTTCACCAGCAGGTATATTTCTTAAAAGGAACAGGTTCTTTTAGTCCAGCAGCCCCTGCAACCCGCTGAGGTGCCTGGCTCCAGCCAGGCAGCTGTTTCTTGGCATGAGGTGGGTGGCTGTCTGCAGTTTCATGCAGGACTGATGCTAGGTCCCATGTCCAACATAGTAAGTGCCACAGTTTCCAAGGCCCGACTGACAGGCAAGACCTGTCAGCATCCAGTCAGATCACAGCAATTTAACAGGGACAGGTTGTACTGAGGATTCAGATGCATAAAGTCTTGCACTTCAAAGAGTTAGTCGAGCCCTCAAACCGAAGCGGATATTCTGTGGGGGCAAAAGTGCTTCAAAGGGTGCTCCAAGAGCACTGTGTTTCACTGATAGCAATCTCCTCTCCTGTCCTGACAGCCACCCAATAGGACCAGGCAGAGTCAAGTCATAGCGAGATTCCTGCATGGCTTCCTAGGATTTAAACTTGAAGTAGGCTTCAACTGTAGTGAAGAAAAAAAGGTGATGCATTAGGGCAGTACCTTGAACAGGAGTGGCAGAAGGGGAAGGAAACAGCATCCAGGTACTTACTTGCATATTCCTGTGGTGTCATGGCCTGGTTGATGACACTAGTGAAGGCTCTGATCCACTCCAGCTGGTCACTCTCTGTCTCACAGGTGAAGAGGTATTCCCGGTCAGGGGTGACAATGGTGATGCCATAGTGCCAAGAGAAGTTGCCCTGTGTCCCTGAAGGCAATCCTTTCTGGACACCGTATCCATTCTCTCTGCTGCCCACAAATACCTCACCCTTAGCAAATGCATCCTGCACATATGGAGGGAAAGACAGTGATTTATGGAATCCCAGAAGAACAAGGGAATCATTACAATGCACCTAAGGACAGGAGGAGAGTGCATGAGGATCAGGGATGTAGCAGCAAAATGTTTTGGAGGTGGTTCAGGGATTCTGAAGAGCAGTGAGTCTATGCTCAAAGGCAGCAGCAAAAAGGCAAAAATAAGGACATGAATCTCAAGAGGTCTGAGAGAGGAACTGCTGCTCTCATCTCTCTGTGTCACCCCGCCAACACCACCCTTACACTGCTGCCCTCCCCGTTCCCATGGTTTGCAGGTGGTGAAACAAACACAGAAAGCATGTGATGAACTGAAGGGGATGGAAAGGGGAAGACCTGGAGTCCATTCACAGCAGCTGGGAAACCTGCAAGCCACCCTTATTGCAGAGCACAGACTCTGTTTTCTCTTTGACTCTGCCCTCAGCACCGTTTCCTGCAGCTGCCCGGCGGTCACATCTCCCTCTCACCAAAGGATCCTTGAAGTACATGAGCCTGCGGTGATCCAGCGTGAACCAGCGCTTCTTAAAAGCCTCCCTCTGCTGTGAAGGGAAGAGATGACATGTGTGAGGGGACAGTGCCCTCTGCTGCGAGTAGTGCAAATGGATATCCCAAATTGATTCCAACCACTTGAAGCGAGCCCCTGCCTTAACAGCAACCTCCTCCTCGCCCTTTCTGAGCTGAGTGGGGGTCAGTATCGGGTTATTCAGTCCCAGCTGCTGTACCCAACTCTTGAACTTCGATGGAGGACCCCAGAGTTGAGACAGGAGAAATCTGGACACTAAATACCTGTACGGTCACGCACACACAGACACATGCAGAGAGATCTGTCGCTCTGGGAGAAAGCAGGGACTCTGGCTTCATCTACTTTCACATGTGTCCTTCCCCTTCCTTTTATTCTCCCCTCCCTTGGTGCACATATACTGTTCCCACAGGTGTCTAAAGAGTCAGGGGGGAATGAGGAAACAGCAGGAGAAAAACATTGAAGTAGGGAAAGCCAGTGGTGCTCTGGCAGGCCCCTGTTAGATTTTTTTCTGACCATAGCAGCTCACCTTGGGACCGGTCTTCTCCATGTATCCCTCCTTCAAGAAGTTTCTTGTCAGACGATTTTTAATCTGTCAAAATCGCAAGAGTAACATTCACTTAGTTGTGCTTCTTTGCTATTCATTTCCCTCCCCACCCTTCTATTCCCCCAAATTCAGCCACCTTCTAAATTTATATTTCCCGGACTGCCTACCTAGGCATCACTTCTGTTTCCAAAATGCCCAAAACCAGCAGAGAGTGGCTGTTTTCTGACCACCACAGGCCCTTTTAAACACACCTTCTCATCCCTCTATCTTTACACTGCAATTTCCACTTCCATACCTGGGGTTATAATAGTAACTAATGAGCTCTTTTATCATAAAAGCAGTGGGAGACTCAGCCCAGCGCTCCAGTGCTGCCTTACCTCATTATCGCTGGCGATGGGAAACGCTACCTTCAGGTAATGGAACTGCACAGACCGGATGGCGTTGAACCAGTCCACTACCTCCTGAGAATGGAACAGGACAGGAGAGAAAGCTTAGCCAGAGCAAGAGCGGGCCATCTGAATTCACCCAGCCCTGTGTTAACTACAAACACAGTCAGCTCTCCCTCCGCAGCGTCTCCCTCACCTGCGCACAGCCAGCACGGCTGCCCCATTCCCCACATGCACAGGCAGCCCGTCTTCTATAGAAATCCTCCCACACAAACCAACTCAGCCAGTGCTCCTGCCCTGCTCCCTGCAGCAAAACTCTCTCACAGATACACAAACACAGAACCAGAACCCCCACCCTGTTACCTACAGCATCTCACACACCCCATCCTACCCATGCTCCATACTGTTTAATATCAGCAGTTCTTCAAAGCACCTCAATAGCTTTGCAGTGTTTGATGCTAAAACCAGATACCTTTCCACTGTCATGGTAGACAAATATATTCCTGGTCTTATTGTCTTTGAGATAGGTGATCTGCAGGCCGTTAGGGTTCCCAATCTTCTCTGGCTGGAATGTAGCATTGATGACATCTATTTTAACATTGATTTTGGGTTCTTTGGCCTGAAAACAGAATGGCATTGATCATGAATGAGCAATCCTAGAAGGAAATAGACCTGAGCTACTGACTAAGTGGGGTAAGGCAGGGTCAGAGGCTTGACCTAGGTGGAGGACCTTGCACTTGGCCTTTTTAAACCTTCTGAGGTTCATATCAGCCCACTTCTTGAGCTTGTCCAGGTTCCTTTGGATGGCATGTCCGACTCTTCCCTACCCTGAGCCATTCCCTCTCTTGAGACAGCATTTTAGCTCTTGCCCCACTCATTTCAGGGAGATGAACAAGCAGAAAAGTAGCCCTCCTCAAAACCAACCAGAGAAAAAGTTTTTGTCAACTTGGCTCACAGTGGGGTGAGGTTGGTTTCAGGAATGGTGCAGGATTACACATTCAGGCAAATGGATAGGAGTGAAGTGAAAGATCAGTCCTTTTCTCAGTAGTGAGGGAAGCACAAAGGAAGAACATGAAGTCACTCTGACAGTAAGAAGGGGACCCTTCTTCTTAGTGACATGTTCTGTTATCATCCCCGAGCTGGGATGAGCAAGACAACCTCAGAAACATGTGTAGGAAATCAGAACATCTCTGTGACCCCATTGCTCTGGGTGGAGTTACACTGAGGTGGGAGCTGACCACCATACTCACATCCTGCTTGGTGAAATACTTCAGACATCCCTCTCTCTCAGACAAGAGGAACTTGCGGGGTAGGAACTGCCCATTGTCTCGACCTCGCTTCCAAAGGATGCCTTCCTTCACCCCTTGGAGCAGAAAAGCCACTTTTAATAGTATTCCCCCACAGGCACAGTAGGCATCAGAGAGCTGCATGCAGCCTGGGGCCCATTCACCCCTCTGGGATAAAGCGCATGATGGACTATGGCTGAGAATAAACACTTCAGATGTTTCACCTCTGACTTACAACTAAAGATCGTGGTGTTCCCGTGTTTGCAGTGCAGATAAAAGCTCACCAAAAGACAGTCCCAGATTCTTCCCACCTCCTAGTTCTGTTCCCACTACTACCTCTGACAGTGTGAGAGCTGTCTCCTGTGAACACTAGCGTCCTGGCCCATGCAGACTCTGGTGAGGGACCAGAACTCTTCCCATTTGATTCTGCAGTCCCTTGGGCTCCAATCCCCTTTGTCACAGGACTGGCAGTGGCATTTCAAGGACAACTTCCATGGTTAGAGGGGGTGGCATGCAGCAGGACAGAAATTCCTTATTGTAGATGTCCGTCTCCACCAAGACATCAAATGCCTTTGAAAAAAGCCAGCTGGTAACACCAGGCTTTTAAGCAACCTGTGGCAGTGCCAGCTTATGTTGTCCACAATTTAACAGCAAGACTAAACCCTGTAAGTACCAGTTCTCAGGAGTACTTGTGGGATTTGCAACACTGACACCTCATGATGCTCAAACATTTCCAGCAAAGGCAACAAACAGGATGTTTTGGTGCTGTGTTCTGCTCTTACCATCAGAATATGGCAGCTGTTTTCCCGGCTCAGTAAATTCTTTGCGTTCATATTTGGCCCGTATCCACTGTTCTCTCAGCACTCTATGGAGAGAGGTGACAGGTAGCTCAGAAAAAAACTAGAGGAATTAGAGGAACAGAGAACTGCCCTTCCCCCTTTTCTTCTGTATGCAGCAACTTACTGGCAGTCATTGTAGGTTGGCTGGTAATAGTAAATAGGGATGTGAGCTTCATATATGGCTTTAGTCACAGCATTCCCATGCTTGGCCAGAAACTGCAGAGTTAGACAGAGAGTTAGTGCCTTGCCTTTGATGCAGACTCACAGTGGACCTTTTTGTTCCTGACTCACTACAGGGCTACATGCACATCAAACTCCAATGGAGCATTCTCTTTCTCCTCCATTGCAACAACCCAGCAGTCTGGCTGCAGGAAGGTGGGTCTCAAAGGTCTCATCTACTCTCAGACATTACACTGATTGCACCCCAATCGACAGAGTGCCATAAATGTCACTTCCGTAAGGCTGGGTGCACACACTTTCAGTGGATTTGCTGCCATGCCCCACATCTCCTGGAGAGTTCAACAGCCTGAAATGTCATCTGGAAGGACATTCCAAACCTCTTCAGTCCTCTTCCAAAGAGGAACAAGACACAGATTATTTTCTTTGGATCTCTTATATTTTCGGTGTTGTTCCACTGAAGATTTGTGAGTTGAAATCCCCTGAAGATTAGTGAGTTGAGGGGGCTGTAACCAGGAGAAGTTCCCATAAATGTCATTTTTCTCAAGAGATTGTATATCTGGAAATTCTTCTCAGAGAAGGAATTGCCCACGATTTTCCCCTTGGACTGCTGAAATCAGGAGGAGACATTGAGACTGGATGGTGTTGGCAAGTGGAAAACAAGTAATCTGAGGCAACAAAGACCCTAAACCTTAGT
This sequence comes from Vireo altiloquus, assembly GCA_013396875.1. Lineage (NCBI taxonomy): Eukaryota > Metazoa > Chordata > Aves > Passeriformes > Vireonidae > Vireo > Vireo altiloquus. The sequence continues at coordinate 1,534,308 of VZRF01008470.1, read as the reverse complement.
AAAATACATTCCAAGAGCTCTGCATTTGCCATAAAGTAACAGGACATGAGGAGACACATAAGGCAAGTGTCTCCTCCCTCTCCCAACGGGTTATGGGGAGTTATCCCTGACTGAGTATCGTGAGTAGAAAAGGGACTGATTAAAGCAGATTACATCCCAATTCTGTGGGGTCAAAGGGTTAATTTTGCCAGGACACTGAGTGCATAGCCTCATCCAAACCACCTGACATACCCATGGGGATAAAGATCTCACCTGCACCTGAGCATCATCCCAGTAGTCCATCTTCAGGGATTTGACTTTGCTGATGCTAGGGATGTTGCGGTGAATTCCTGAACAGCTGAGGCATATAAAGACACCCAAAGTAGAGGATGCCCAGTCAGGATCTGAGAATATGGAAAAGGGTATAACTAGAAGTGGTGAATTTCCCTGGGAGATTATGCCTCACCTAAGAATGCAGTCCTGAGACTGGGTGACCAGAGTTTCATCCCAGCTGATTAATTAATACCCGAGGCACGGATGCCAGTCAGGAAAAATCACAGCTATTAGTCCCTCATTCCCCATTCCAGTCACTTGAATGTCTGAATTTTTAATGACCTATAGCTTGAAAAACTCTGAAGTGCTCTGTGAACTCCCTTTGTGTAAAGGATCACCCAGGCGAAAATGAAACCACCTCTGGGAGAAGACCTTAGGAGCTATTTAGTGCATCACAGCAACCCCCTAACAGTAATTAGCTCAGGAAGTGGAAAACAACCTTGAATCTAAAACTCTCCTGGAATAATTAAATAGGGTAAAATGGTACTCATTTGCCCAGTCTTAATTTGGCTTGGGTAGTACACTCCTTTTGGGACTATATGATGAGTGTTTTTAGCAGCACTTGTAGGACTTCAAACTGGGTACCCTTCCAAGAGGGTCCTTCAGTAAATGAAATTGCCTAGGCACCTGTGGCAGGCTGTCAGTTCAGAGCTGAGTCATGGCGGAGACAATGCCCTCCTGAATCATGCCTTCTTTCTGAAGCAGTTAGGATTTCACTGGGAGCTTTCCTGTCGGGTCCTGACTGGGCATGACCTTGATTTGCATTTGAGATCTGACATGACTACAACCCACAGTGCTGCAGCTATGCAGCCCCTGTAATCTGGCACTCCCACATCCCTGTCCTTCTTCCCACCAGTGCTAAGGCAGCATCTTCTTCTTCCTCCCTTGCCAACCCACGTCCAGGGAGAGGAAATGAATACCCAGAGTGATGCCTCCCCTTTCTCTCCACCCCAGGCTCCTGTGCAGTCCAGATAGCCACCACTGAGTAGCTGCTAGCGATCAGCCCCAGCTCCCTGCTTCCAACTCTTCTTCCAGCATCCTTCGAGGACTCACCTGGCTTCCTGCAGTCTGCACACAAAGAGTTCTCTGCTCTTTTCCACACTTCCTTCAGGGCCTTCATGCTCCGCTCGTTCTGTCCAGCCATCACCTTGGAATGGTATCCCGCCAGGCAGGGCAGGACAGGGCCAGGAGGGCAGCTGCTTCCACTTTATGCACCTGCAGGACAACTCACTGTGTTATCCAGGAGAGGAGCCACCAGAGAGACAAGCTCTGGCAGACAGGGAAAAGAGGAAGGCAAGAGAAGCCTAAGGTTAAGGTTAATGGAAAGGGTACAGAGGCCTGTCGGTGCACCTGAGCCGGCTGAGCACAGGCACAGGCAAAGAGGCTGGAGGCTGAAGTGCACCCAGACTGTTCGTGAGGAGTGAGGAGGAGGAGGAGACCTGCCCCATGGGCGTGGAGGGAAGTGCAGCAATTAACCACAGAACTGGTTTTTCCGCATTTCTGCTGGTGAAAGGACAGGCCAGGAAAAGAGCGCAAGCAGCAAGCAAGCTGATAAAGGAAAGCTGGCTGTGGACAAGGGACTGCCAGGCTGTGACAGGACTCCTGTCAGGAATCGTCATGCTCTGTGGGCTTGGAGGGCTGCCTTTGGCTGCCTCCGAAGGACTTCAGAAGCTTCCACCGAAGTCAGCTGGCCACCACACAGGCATTACACCCATTTTAAGGGCGAGAACAGGGGAGCAATAAAGGTTCAGGAGTTAAGCCAATGTCACTCTAAGCCATCAGAACACGGCAGTCTTGATGCCCACACCAACTCATGCCAGTACCTCTCTCCACCACTACAGAAACCACGGCTGTCCAGCCAGATGCTGCGACTTGAACACTTGGCATCGGAGCCAAGACCCATCTCCACAACTGTCTTCCCAGGATAAGAGGATCAGCACATGCCCTGCTAACATCAAGAAACGACAATAGCTTGAAATAAACTCAGAGCTCTATTGAAGAATGTTCAGTTGAAGAACTGCCGATGTTAACTATTCGGAAGAGTGACATTTATTAAAGAGATGTAGATGTAAAACACTCGTGGAGAGTCAGAACAAGTCTTGGGCTGTGAAATCGGGTGCTACACGGCCGTGTCCGCACAAGGCAGCCGCACGGAATCTTTTGCCGGGAGGAAGCCGAAGAGGAGTGCAGCCGGAGGGGCTCCCACGCGTCCCAGGCTGGACGCTAGGATCGGGAACAGACGCCGGCGAGCCGCACGGCGTTGGCTGCTCTGTGCCGCCCCGCCGGGGCCGGCGGGCAGAACGCGAGGCGTTCCGGCGGAAGGGGCGGGCGGCAGCGGCAGCGTGGGACCGCCATGGGCCGCAAGAAGAGCAAGAAGGGTCCGGGCGGCCGCGAGGGGCGGCTGGTGGTGACTTTCGACGAGGAGCGGCGGAGGTGAGGCCGGGCGGGCCCCAGGGCGGGAGGCGGGGAGCGGGGAAGGAAGGCACCCCCCGGTCGCTAAAAGCAGGGGGGGTTCCGTGTTGCCGGCGGCAGGGAGTACCTGACCGGCTTCCACAAACGGAAGGTGGAGCGGAGGAAGGCGGCGCTGGAGGAGATCAAACGGAAGCTGAAGGAGGAGCAGAGGAAAATTAAAGAGGAGGTGAGGGAAGGGTCTTGTGCCCCCCATTGCCAGGGCGGGCAGTGAGCGGGGCAGGAGGGGCGGGCAGAGGCGTCGCATGACCTGTTTCCATTCCTCAGCGGCACCAGGAGTATCTGAAGATGCTGAGCGAGAGAGAGGAGGCACTCGGTACGTGCTGGGCCCTCGGTGGGGAGGGAGGTGGGCGCCCATGGTCCAGCAGTCTTGGCTGGGTAATGAGAGGTGGGGCAGGGATGCAACAACAGCTGCTCGGTCCTGTCGTGTCCCCCAGACAAGCTGGGCAGCAATCTGAGCGGTGATTTCTCAGCCCTCTGACTCAGGGGTCATGAGGGTTGTGCAGAAAGGAAGGAGCAGAAGGACATTTCCAAGGCATCACCAGGTCCCTTCAGTGGGGAGGAGCTTGCCCTCCAGGCTTGCGGTGCCAAGCCCCTCTGCCCTTTATCCCTGCATGCCAAGGCTGGGTGTCGCCCCTTCCCAGCATGGTGCAGCAGGAACAAGTGGGTTTATCTCGTGCAAAGCTGGGCACTTTGCAGTGCAACATTTCTTGTGTCCCCAGAGGAGGCTGATGAACTGGAGCACTTGGTGACGTCGCGGACAGAGTCTGTGAACATCGACCACCCAAACCACATTGTAACAGTGACCACCATCAGTGACCTGGACCTCTCAGGGGCACGCCAGCTGGGACTGACCAGCCCCGAGGTAAAGCCTCTTACTGCCTCTCCATATCAGCTGTACACACTCCTGGGGCTGGTAAGGTAGGGCTGGTGCTCCCTGAATATGCCTGAAAACTTGCAGCTGGCTAGGAACAAGGATGGAAAGGGAAACTCATAACTTTTATATTTTTCAACAATTTAAATTGAGCCTCTAAAGAGGAGGAAATGTCCTGTGTGAATGGCTCACTCCAAACCTCCCTGGAATCCTTTGCTAGTCCTGACTGACCATGGTTAAAGGAAAAGTGTTATTGGACTGGATGGCAACAGTGTAGTATTTTAAAAGCTGATACAACCCAAGCAGCAAGATTTCAGACTTTACTGCATGGGCTGTCTTCCACCTCTTTTCTGTGTCCTGTTCAGAAATATTGCTGTTAACATGAGGAGGGATTTCTCTGTCCATAATCCCATGTTTGGACCACAGATAAGGAAACTATTCTGTTCTGGTTGTGGACGCTTTTATTCTCAAAATACATTGTAACTAAGATCTTGTGAGACTCTCAGGTACTGGTTGTGCTTTCATTTGTAAGGTCATCTGATCTGAAAATCCACTTAAAGAGGTCTTGGTAGTAATTTAAGCAAAAGCCAAGGCCTTTGGTTCATAGTTTAAACTTCAATCGCACGGCCTTTAAGATTATGCTGAAGTTTTTGGATCTTGGGGTGGATTACTGCAGGACATCTCTCTGCTTGTGCCTTTCTGCAGGACTGCAATAGGAAACCTTGACACTTAGACAGCGAGGGGTGTGGAGAATTAAAAAATCTTCATCTATGACTAGTTAGTTCACAAAACAGGATGAAACCAAGAAAGCAGTGGAAATGCCAGAATCACAAAAGTGCTTTTTTTTTAAGGGAAAAAGTGATGGCTCTGAAGAAGAGAAAGGGGAAGAGGTGAAGGTGGACCAGCCTGTGAGAACAATGCCCAAGAAGTCCAGAAACCCCTTCCTGTCTGAAAAGTATGTATAGATTCCTTCAGGCCTTCGCTGTTGGGCTCTGGAAGCTGACGGGAATGTTGGGCTCCGGGGTGCGGTGCTGGCCGGGCCGGGGCCGGCAGGGGGCACTGTAACCAGGAGGCCCGCACGCCTCGCTGCCCGCACGCCGCTCCGGTGACCGCGCGGGAGGAGCGGCAGGAGCAGGAGGAGGGTGGGATGCGTCCTCACCTCTTACCTCCTTCACCGCGGCACATTCCGCAGCATGCTGAGCTTGTCTCTAGGGTTGAAGGTCAGAAGATCCTAAAGCTGTAAGCTCAGGCGTTCCCCACATTTTTCAGTATCCAGGTTTTATGGCTGCTTTGGGGGTGTGGAGAGTTACGTTAACTCTGTGGTGTCTGGGCAGCACAGTGCTCCTAAAATTAATTTTTGATGTTACCGCACGTGGAGGCTTGCAGGCTTCCTGCACAGCTTGGAGTCCCTCTGGGACTTGCTGTGTCTGGCTTCCATTCCTGCAGGGCCACACACAGCTCTCCAGCTATTGTTGTGGTTTTGCCTTGCTTCTGCAGGCTTTAGACCCCAAACATTTTCCTCTTTCTGCCCTGTACAGAATCTCTTCTCTTACTGCCACGCTGCACATGCACAGCCGGAAAAAGACAAAAGGAAAGAGATCCCACCATAGGCAAGGCCCACATAAGAAAATCCAGAAGTCCAGCACAGGGCGAACCACCAAGACTCAGCGACGGAGGCTGACAGGCAAAATGGGCCGTGACCAAGATTAACGGAAAAGCTAATGTTCAGACCACCAGCTGGGACAGTGCTCCACATTTGGCCTGCTGCTCTTCAGGACTGCGTCATTGTGGGCAAGCACCGTGTTTACTTGGGATTCTGACTAGCAGTGAGCCCAGTTCAGCCTTTCTGTAGCCTCCTGAGCACGGGCCATGGTGACTAGACACTCTCTCCATTTATTTTTGCAGTGATCTCCAGCTAAGTGTCTGGGTGCCACAGAATCTCTTAAAAACTTCTGCGGAAGGTCACATTCTCTATTTGGTGTAACCCGTCTGTCCTTGGGCCCCCCCTTTCAGAGCTGATACTTGGCTTTATCAAAGAAGAGGATCTGGGCCAGAGTGCAACAGGCACATCATTGTCAGGGCAGTTTGAGAGACTTGGAAGAGCTCTGCTTGCACTCCTGCATCAGTGCCCTGGCATTTCTGCTGTGCAGTAAATCCTTTTTCCATGGAGACATGGTGTCATCTTGTCTCGTGTGTTTCTTCACCACACACACAGTGCCACACCTGAATGCAGGGGTGCTTTTTCTTTGGTACTTTTCCAGGTGAAATTGGGTAACTGTGAATAAAGTTGAAGTCATTTTACTAAGAAAAAAAAATAATCTGTGACTTATTTGAAGCATAACAGGGGCTGCGTTAAGGCCAGTACCAACTGGAAAGAGGGGGAGGTAATTCCTGGTGCTTAAAGGATATTGAAATCCACTGGTGCTTGGAAAATGGAATAGCTAGGAGCTATTTCTGTGGCAAGGCAGAGCCAGCTAGAGCAGGAATGGCTCATGCCATTGTCTGCTGAATATGCCGATCGTAACTGCGATAGCTCAGGGGAGTATGAAATGTCCTAATGCCCTTGCTGTATGTGTGTGGCCCTCTCCGGGGTGGGAGTGGCACAAGCTGCCCTTGCCCTTTACCTCAGGGTTGCTGCAGTTATTAGCAGCTAATTGCCTTTCTTCTTAGGACCTCAGTGTATGGTTTTTAGCGTGGTTGCCTTTGGCAGGGGGAGAAAAAAAAGCCTGCATGATTGGGATTTAGGAATACTAGTGGCAAAACTGTGAGTGAATTCTCTGAGGAGAGTGAGCCCAGGCAGCATACTGGCCTCTGTCCTGGAGTGTCCTGGAGTATTCTGCCTCTGTCAGCCAGGCCTCCTCCCATGCCATGTGTGCACTGGAAAGGAAATGACAAAGAAAAAAAATGCCTATGTGTCCAAAACCCACAGCAGAAAAATTTGCAACCCAGCAATGGGCAAGTAAATAGATTCCTCATGCCAGAAATGGAAGGGAAAAGAGTAAACCAGTGCCTGAGGCTGCATGGAGGAACATCAGAACAATGCTGATGGCCACCAGCCGCAAAAGCGAATGGCACCAGCCTGATGTATGTCTCCATCGTTTCTTGTAGGGTGTGCACAGAGCCGTTCTCCAGAGTGTGTTAAGGGGGATGGTGTGATCTCAACACTGACAGCAGCAGCACAGTTTGTGCTAGAGGGAGGGTTCTGGAGGGAAGCGGGTGACACGTGCTTGTGGTAAGGAATGGGGTCCTGCACTTCTCTTTCCCTTCTGAAGAAGGTAATTGCTGGGGAAGTGGACACTGTTATCACTGGTGCCTTGTATGCTTGGATTCAGAGTCCCACCCTGGACTGAGTTCTTGGGCACTAAGACTGAATAAACCCAGTCATATTTTTAAAGTGTGTGTGTGGTTTTCTGACCGCCAAAATAGTTCTCACACACTGCCTTAAAGGCCACTCCAGAAAGGTTGTGGGATTTAATGGGTGACCTTACCTGTCCACCTGCCTCACCTGGGGTTCTTGGGTGCTTCAGAGCTGCAAAAACACAATTCAGGCAAGGCCAAAAGTGTGATGCTGAACTGGATCTCAGCTTAAGTATCCAAGAGGTCCTCTTGGATGACCTCATTGTATTCCAGATATGTTATTAAGGGTGACTTTAGTTTTTGTCATTTTGCTGCCAGGTGATCTAGAAGAATCTCACTTTTAGTTTGCTGTTTCCCTGGACTAATAACATCTTTGAACCTTTCTCAAGTACCAGCTGAAATCTCCAACAGCCTCTTCCATACTCTGAAATATTTCAGTTCCTGCTAGAAAATGAGTATTCAAAAAACCAAAAAAGTGTATGGAAAAACTGAGAACAGAACTGTTAAATCCTATACAGCGTTAACCATCAGGATTGTTCTCTACACTATTGATTTCTCCATTTGATTGATTAAAGCTTTATTTTGCAATGTGAATTACTGACTCAGCCCTAGCCTGCTGTTTTTATTATGCCTAGAGTTTACAGTCAGGCTACTCCCAGATATATTGAACTAAGGATACTAGTTTTCACACACAAGTTAGTAAGTAAATATGTGTTTGCCAGACACATCACAGTTCATACCAGACTCAGGCTTAAAATTCTTTTTTACTGCTTCCACTTGTTTTCAAGACAGATTTGAGCATTTAGGGTTTTTTCCCCAATTAGCTGCTCAGGAGGAGGCTGCTTCCAAATGTAAGGTACTTGGAAAATGTAAGGTACTTGCAAAAATCAACATGCTAGTGCAGCCGCTGCTCCATAAAGGAAAAGCGGAGACCAGCAGCTCCCTGTGAACTCTCTTTTCCGCAGGCGTTTCACGCGTGGCTCTGCAGCTAGGTCACCTCGGGCACCTGCGCGTTGTTGTGCACGTGCCCCAGGCTCGCACAGAGATGCAGGGCTTTGACATGGGCTGCCACACTAGGGTTGCCATGCATGATGGCTTTCACTGGCTAGACTGCGATTCCGCACACATGCACGCACAAAAATATAATTGGGATTACAGAGGATCAAAAGCAGACTGGGAGCCAAAAAGATCAGACAGTTGGGGGAAAATTGTAGCGCAGCAAAAAGGACAAATGGTTGCAGTGTGTGCATGAGCTGTGTAATAATCAGTGCACTGTAGTTATTGCTTTTGTAGTGTATCAAGCTCAAGGCTGTACTCAGGACAGTCACACTGCTGCTTCCAGCATTGTGCTCCAGAAATGAACTCGAGGAAAAATGTTACTGGGAGAGTGACAAAGTACATTTGGGGACTAAATGGGAGCTGAATAATGGGTTGTGTGGGGTAAATAGGTTTGAGGAATGGATTGCAGACTGCCCTTAATGAATAAACAAAAAGAGAAATCGAATTTTTTGTAACTCTCACGACCATCGGGAAGAGAAGGAGTTTGAATTGTAGAAGGAGCAGTGGAGGATAGATGTTAAGGGCGTTCTGCTAGAAATAGCAAGGGTTAGGCAGGGCTTGTGCTCGGTAGGTAAAGCCCCCGTTAGACAAATCTCTCTGAGTGTGGGTAGACATGACCCCCTGCTGGAGCTGCGCTGGGACACGGTGGCGTTTCGCTGTCTCAGTGCATGCGGGTAAGTCCGCTGCTCTGGCATCTGTTTCGGCTTCGGGCTAGCCAGCTGCTGGAGTGTGCCTCCGGGGAGCAGGGGGAAGCCCCTGGGCAGGCGGCGAGGCGGTGCCCGGGGAGCTGCGGCCGAGGGAAGGGCCGGGGGCCGCTCGATCCCCGCCCGCCGCCCGCGACACGTGCGAGCCCGCGCCCGTGGGCGCCACGGCCGCGCGCCACCGCCGGCCACTCAGGGCGCGGTATTCAAATCGCCTCCCGGCGGCGACCAATCAGAGGGGAGGGGGCGGGGCCCCGCGGCCCGCGGTTCCCACGGCGAGCTTCATTGAGGGGGGAGTTCGGCGGGCGGCGAGGGGCTGGGAGCCATAGGGAAGCTGAGGTACTGGGGGCACTGGGAGGCACTGGGAGCGCTGACCATGGCCGGCTGCATGCATGCCAGGAGCCCTGAGGATCGCAGCATGATCGCCCAGTGGGCCCCAAGGGATGTGGGGAGCAATGATTTGCCCATCAGGCAGTGGCGTGCCAGGGGGTCCAGCCACGGGTGGCAGTCCATGGGCAGTGGTGGGCAGCGATGTTGGCGTGTTTAGTGCTGCATCCCTGGCAGGGGAGTGCTTAGGCTCCTGTCTGGCATTTCGTGTGAGCAAGTCAAGCAAACATGCCCCGGTGTGAGGAAGGATGCTGCAAGGCCAGCACCTAGTGCAACTTGCTGTAGTGAAAATAAGTGCACTGACAAACAAAAATTATCGCTTTGTTTTTGGCACTGACATTTGGCCTTGGTCGTTTTTGGGAGCAGCTAAAGCTTTGATCAGCCGCTCTGACTCAAGTGTCCATGTTTAGGGCACCAGTGGCATGTTTGCATCTCAGATGCTGGTCTGATTTCCCGTCCTTCTGTTGGTGCCTCCTTCGGGCAAATTAGGCAGAACCCTCCCAGCTCAGATCACATCCTCAAATCCAAGGACTCGCTCTCAAACTCTGCAGGACAGAGGAGGCGATGGTGGGCAGGATACTTGCAAAAAAACAGAACAGAAGTGTGGATCCCAGCTGTTGTGCTAGCAATGCTTGTTGCCCTTCACAGTTTTGCAATCGGCTGCCCTACAGGTCTCAAAATTTTAGTAGGATTAACAAGTTCAGGGAGAGTCAGTGTGTTTCCAACTTTCCCAAGATGCTTAGAGCCATCCCTTTATGAGCAACATAATTAAGAAGAACAAAGGTTTTGGTTTTGTGCCTTTTAAGAGAGGAAGAACTTTTCCATCAAACAAAATAGCAGGAGATGCGCATTGTTCCCTCTGTTCGCAAGGACTCCCAAACTGGGGGGTGTCAGCAATCATTTCAGGGTGCAGTGCCCCTTCTAAAAGAGCACATGCTTTTATTATCTGTATTTATATGGACCACCTTGTACCTTTGATTCCCTTTGATTCCTGTATTGACAGCTGGGAGCAGCAACCTTCAGTCTGGAAATAACATTCCTGCTTCCACAGCTTCTTCTACTGCTGTTCCTTCCTCCTTTTTCTCCTGGCTGGCCCCTGCCAGTAGCCCATCAGCCAAAGATCTTCGTCCGTGCTATGCACAATGTCTGGTTCAGTGGATGATGTGCCTTGCATGAACTTTGAAGCCAACATATTTGCAAAGAGCCTATGCCAGCACTGTCTCCGGGCCGCAGGGGCTCACCAGCCTGCTATCCAGGTGAGCTCCTCCATCCCACCTGGAGACTATGGATACATCATTACTTTGTTCTATACTGGGACTCTACCTGCCTATGTCGAGATGGAAATCCAACCTTAAGACAAAGGCTAGGTCAGGATTTCTAGATGTCTTGTGGGAGAAAAGCTGTATGGGCAGACGATCTTTCCAGGCATAGGAATGCTTAATTTAACTGTGCCATACCAAAGCTGGGAGCCAAGCTTAGCAGGGAAGTGCTGGACACCGGATACAAGGGGCTTGATAGACCCTGGAAGGGAAAGCAGGGGTGTCACAGATGCAAAGCTACAAGGAGGGAATCGGAGACTGGCAGCGCAGGGGCCCACCCTGTATTAGTCTCTGCTTGACGCTTGCTGGCATTTACAGCTTTGCCTCACTTTAAATATGGTCCTGGTCGATGCCCTGTGGCCTCAGCTGTTGGCTTGGGGCCAGGGCTCAGTCCTGCCGCTGAGGCAGCTTCAGGAAGCTGTTCTCAGAGGAGAAGGTGGGTGAAGGAAAAATCTCATTGGGTTTTGGGCCCCAGATACCTCAACCCCACACGATCCTTTGGGACAGGGCTGGACGCACAAGCTACTTGGCTGTCTCCGACTGAGCGACAGCTGGTTTCATGTTCACAGAGGGTTTCGTGTTGTTTGACGTCCTCCAGGAGCGACTGGCCAGGAATGATGAAATAGTAATGAGCCTCCCTCTCTCTTTCTCACCCTCTCCCCCTCTCCTCCTGGCCTTGGGCCCTCTAAGGTTACCTCAGCCCTTCATCCTCGATCTGCTCAGAGCTGTCACCTCTGAGCGAATCCTGATGTGGGCGAGGCGCTGGAGGGAAGGCGGTGCAGGCAGCCAGCTCCCCGGAGCCTCCCCCACTGCTGCTCATAAGCCCCGCAGGTAACGGGGGCCAGGGAGGATGCTGAGACGCCTGCAAGCCCTGACAGAGAGAGGCAGAGGCTGGGACTACAGCCTTTTCTGCAAAAATCTTCCCTCCTTTTGGCTCCACTGCCTCTCCCTGAGCTATCCTGCTGGAGAGGGAGAGCGGCTACCAGCAGCATCAGTGCCAGCATGGGGGGGCAGCTTCCCTGAGCCCTCATCCACACATGCAGTCGCTGGGATGTCTGCAGCATTCACCATCAAGTAGGAGCATGCTGGGCCTCTCTGGCTTCTTAATGTAGGAGAAAAATCTCAACGGTGGGCTGGGAGAGATACCAAGAGCCCTGGAGGCCAGGCTGCTCTCGGCGGTAGAAGAAGAAGGCATTTCCAAGGGGCAGCCTTCATCCTCATCCTTGGTACGCTGACAGCACCATTGCACCCCTTCTTCCTCGCAGGATAATGCCACGGAGGCCACAAGGCGCGATGCCTGCAGCGACGCAGCCCCGGGAGAGCCCTGGGACTCCCTCCATATTTTAGCCCCACAGTGCGAGGTATACGTGTGTGTGGGCCCAGCAGAGGGCACGGAGCGGTGAGTACCAGCCGGGAGCCCTGCTGCTCCAACAGGCCCCTTCGGTGGGAAGAACGGAGGAGGGGGAGCAGGAAGCCAAGCAGGGGGAAATCAGCTGCCTTTTCCCTGACGCTCTGCACGCTGGTGCCTGGGAAAAAGGACTGAGAAACCCCCATGCCATGTCCCCTAATCGTTCCTCTGGGCTGTCCAAGGAGAGGTCAGGGGGCCCCAGAAAGAGTCTCCTTCATCCTCACTCCCTTCAGAGCAAGGCTGGTGGCCTCAGGATAGGCTCTGCCAACCTCTGCCCATCCAGTAGAGCATGAGTCAGTGTGGCTTGGGCTGCCGCTGCTGTCACTCACCCCTGAGCTCTGCGGGCTGTGCTGACCATCAGCTGTCCTCTCTCCCTGCCCCACAGCTGGCACGAGAGCAGGAGATATCCCCCACTCAGCCCCGGAGCTGAGGGTGAGCACAGAGAAACCGGCACCGACCCCAGCGCCTGTGCCGAAGCCAACTCCACGCTTGCCAGGGTGAGATGTGGATCTCTTGTGGTTTGGGTTATTTTGGTCTCCCCAGCCCCCTTGGCCCTTCAATGCCACTTTTGCTGGGCCCATTCAGCAGGTTTCTGGGCACACAGACATGTTGAATTTGCCCCTCTGGCTCTCCTGCCTTGGGCGGATGGAAGAAGGAGCCCATAATGTGCAGGGAGGTGAATCTGTTGATCCTCATGAGTCCCTTAAAACTTGAGATATTCTATGATTCCAAGGTCCTGAGATGCAAGGGGAGATCAGCTGAGACTCTTAGTCCCCCCAAAGGAAGTTCTCCCCATAAAGAGCTCATGAGATTTGCTCTTGGATACTCCCATGTGGACTTTCCTATGTTGTTTCTTGCCATCGTTGGTCTGGGATCATCTTATACTCACACAGATCCTCTTCTTGGCTCCTTTTTACCAGCAGCTTTGGGCTGACCAGGCTGTAAGCTTTCATATATACTCTTACCTCCTTCCAGCCCACAAAAGCTACTAGTTCCCATTGTAGAGATCTGCCCTATCTTGTCTCCCAGGAAGGGGAAATGACCCGGTTGTGGGACAACACTTTGGGATCGGGCAAACGGGACATGATGAGCTACTTGGGCCATAAGGAGGAGGTGCGGTCACGAGCCCCACAGGCAGACAGACCTAGGTGGCCTCAGCCTGTTCCTTCCGGATCCCGGGTGAGAACTGAAGCCCAGGGATTCAGGAAAGAAATCTGTCCACTGAAAGCAGGTACTCTTGGTTTGCTCCTGTGTGAGATCCTGGTTCTGGTTTGCTTTCCACCCAGGGGTCTCTGAGGTTTAAGGCAGATCTCTATTTAGATTTAGCATCTCTTTATCGAATTTCGGTCCCAGGAAGTGTTCAACACATCCATGGGTACTGTGTGAGAGTCCATCTGTGTGTGTGCTGACCACGAACCGTGGGCGTCTCGGGTGTTCTTCACCTGCATGGTTTGGCATGCCCTTGGCTCGCAGTGCTGTGTTCCAGTGCTCCCACTCTGCCTCGAGGGAGTCTGGGTTTTATCTCTGCCCTCCTGGACCATTTCTAGCTCTCCTCCGAAGACCTGCTTTGCCGTGGACGTGGTGGCATCCCGCGTCGCTCGTGCCTCCCCCAGTAACGGCCTTCTCCCCGTCCCAGAGCGCCGTCCTGCCAGCCAGAAGCCCGAGGAGAGCTGGCCAAAGCACCGAAAAACTGACCCTCCCTGGGCATCCACCCTGCCGCGTGCCCCAGCCGGCTCCCCGCCGGCCCGCAGTGAGCCCCTGGGCGGCAGTGGGCACCTCTCTGGCCCACGGTTTCGGGAGTCCCACGGGCACTCCAGCGGTGGGGCTGCTGAGGGGCGGCACGGGCTGGAGAGGCAGGAGTACACGGTGCTGGCAGACCTGCCCAAGCCCAAGCGCCTCAGCCAGCGGGACGCTGGTGACCGCTATGGTTCCCGGACACTCAGCCCTGGCCGAGTGGAGGTGGAGAGGATATTTGGATGCGAACGCAGGTGAGAAGCGACGGGACTCCGCAGTGGTCAGAGGGCAGGGATTGCCCTTCTATGCTGTTGGGGGGCCCCCACCTCTGAATCGCTGTGCTTCAGGGGGAAGGCAGGGCTAGATGGCAGAGCTCAGCTTTCAGCTGTGCTTAAATTTCCCTCAAAGCAAGGGTTGGGTTTAGGCTCAGAGCCTCCTCCATTGCGGCACACAGGCAGCTGAGGCTGTTGGAAAGGTGGAGCTAAGCCGCACTGCTGGAAGGGAGCAGCCCACCTTCCTCATCCTCACAGCCACCTGGAAGCTGCAGGACATGCTGCAAAGCAAGGCTCCCCACAGTAAAAAGGGAAGGAAAGAGGTGTTCCCCAATCCCAGCATCAATAGCACGCCAGGGATTCTGCATTCACTGCAGGAGCCACTCAGGAAATGATGGGGGATGCCAGAAAGTATCCACCAGCTGTTTGGTCTTTAGCTGGAGGAGCAAGAGTGGCTCCAGCACTGGTAGCACAGGGCAGGATGGGACATGAAGAGGGACTGGGGAGGTATCCTGGGCAAGTGGATGGGATGTAAAGATGGAGGGAAGCTTGAGGAATAGCCTGAAGAAGACGGGGGCGAGGCAGCAGGATATGAAAGCTGAGGTGGTTGGTGGGGACAAGGAGAGGTTACAGCGCACACAGCATCTGGGCCAGGTGGAGGTCTGTGGGGTCGGGCTCTGGCGGAGCAGGGTTTGCAGGGGCTCTACTTCCAAGCTGAGCAGGGTGGCAGCTGGACCAACTGTGTGTGCCCACAGGAAATCAGAGACGCTGGAGGCCTTCCAGGCTCTGGAGGAGGGCCGTGTGGAGCGGCTCGATGGCAAGACGCCGGTGCCACCCAGCAAAGGCCACCTAACTCGGAGGCGGTCCAGTCCCAGCCTGCCCAGGGAGGTGAGGCTTAGCTGTACAGCAGGACCTCATCCCAACTATCCAAACTGAGTTGCTTTTTCCTGCCACATTTCCCTGTTTCCGCCATATGCTTCTTTCTTTCATTCCCCTTCTCCCTCTTCACTCTAATCCCAGCTCTCCCTCTGTCATGGACTGGGACCCTTGGTGCTTAAATTACAGCAGCCCTTTCACCCTTTGGGTGCAGGAGGCTTCTCTACAGTATGGACTGGCTCCATGCACGGGAATGCAACTGCTTTCTGGGGAAACATTTAACCAAATCACCTGCCAGCCCTAATCCCATCTCATTCTCCTCATTGACACTTTTTTTTAAGAGGACTCCCTGCTTTCTCTCCTCTGTGACCCAGGGTCAGCGACTCCCCTGGCAGCTCGAGAAGCGCAGTAGAGACCCCAAGGAGACCCGGCGTTCCCCCAGCCCAGCTCAGCACCCCGAGAAGGCCAGCAGAACCCGGGGGGACTCCCCACGCCCTGCCAGCCCCAGCTGGCTGCTGGAGAGAGGCAGCCGGAGCCCACGCTCTGCAAGCCCAGCCCGCAGGTCGGACAGGAGAGCAGGGGAGCTCCTGAACCCTCCCTGTCTCACTGAGAAAAGCTGGAGAAGCCGAGGGGAGCCTGCCAGGCCCCCAAACTTGGAGAGGGGCCGAGCCACCTGGCAAGCAGGGGGTATACGGCAAGCACTGGAGAAGAAGAGCCGAGGGGATTCTCTGCACCCCACAGGTGCTGGGAAGGGCTCAGACAGTGTCAGGCTGAGCCGGGCAGGGCCACCACCACGGGCCCTCAGTCCTGGGAGACGTACAGAGAGCACAAGGAAAAGCCAAAAGGAGAGCTCCCCTCCCAGCTTGGTGCGGGGAGCAGAGAGGCAACGAGCGAAACCGGGGGAGCCGCTGCAACTTGCAGGGCCCAGGAAGCCATCTGAATGCAGCTGGCAGAGCCTCCGGGAAAAGCTGACATCCTCCCAACCTGCAAAGGGCACCAGCAGCGACTGTAAAGGCCGAGGCAAGCCCCTGCGCCCCATGAGCCCAACGCGACCACTGGAGCAGGACTGGAGGGGCCGGGGGGATGCCCACCAAGCAGAGGTGTGGGAGAAGGACTGGAAGCGTCAAGAGAAGCCCGTGTGCCATGCAGATGTGATGCACCAGCTGGAAAGGGACTGGAAAAACCCTGCTAGGTATCTGGATGGGGGACTACGGTCAGATGACAGCTGGAGAAGGCCTGAGAGTCCAGCACAGGATCTGGAGGAGGACTGGAAGGGTCCTGAGCACACGCAAGATACACACAACCCTGAGAAGCCACTGGAAAGTGACTGGGGGAACAAGAGTCTTCTCATTTACCATGTGAGTAAGGCAGGAGCCAGAGGTGATGGGGACCCTGCAAGATTTAAAATTGGCAAGCACAAACTAGGTGGGTCCCCTGGGTTGCAATTCTGTGCACCCCGATTCCCTTGGATCCTCTGCTCCTCCAGGGAAACTGTGCTGCCTGCCTGGCACTGGGAGGAGGGAAGATGCTTCCTTCCCTGGCCCACGCCAGGAGCTGGATGCTTGGATCTGGGAAACTGAGGTGAGGACTAAACCCCAGTGGCTTCAGCTCCTGCTTTCTCCCCTGCAGCCCCAGCTGGGTGGAAGCACCTTCCCACCGCAAAGCAGCACTGGCTCCTCAGGAAGCCCACAGCCACATTTGAATGCCAGTAAGAAGCGCAACAAGGTAGGGACCAGGCCCTGGGAATTGTCAGGAAGAGCAGCTGCCCTTCTCTGGGGGTCACTGTAAACAGAACCGAGGTCACCAGCACTAGAGCCAAGCAGGTTCAGCATGGCATTGCCTTCCCATGATGTCCTGAATGCCGTGCTCACTAACACTCCCCTTCAGTTTGTCCTACACCCATTTTTCAAGTGGGGAAACTGAGGCACAGAGCCTTTTTATAAAGCTAGAGAAGGGCAACCAGTAGACCTGGGACTAAAATCTCAGTATAGCTTCTTTCCTTTGCTTTATTATTGGCCAGTGCTGTGATGGCACAGAGGGTTTTACGGGGATGAAGTGAACTTTAGTGGTGTGATAGAAGATACAGTGTACTGTGTTGGCGTTCCTGCAAAATGGCATTGCAGCAGCTTTGGAGGGCTACAGAAAGTATCCCGGGAGCCCATGTAGCTGGCAGCTGCACACAAGTTCCTGCCTCTGTCACCCTCTGTGCACATCAGTCACCTTGGCCAGGTCATCCTCTGCTAGGATCTGGCTTTGTTCTTTATACAAGGACAAACTGCAGCCAGGAAAGAGGCTGTCAAAGGCCTCTGAAACTCGACACGGGTGACGTCCTTTCCCTCACTTCCCTGCATCAGGCCAGCGAGGAGCCCAAAGCCCTGAACTCACCCTCTACAACTGGGCCAGATCACCCCACCTGTGCCAGGTTTCTTCAGCACTGAGCTCTGGCACCTTCCCCTTGCCTTGCAGCAAGGAGCATCACCTAGGTGTGATTGCACATTAGAGCCTGGCATTTTGTGATGCGTAGCCCCTCTCCCCTTTTCCTTTGGGACGCTCTCTAGCAATTCCCTTTCCCGAGGCCATATAGCGTGGCTTTCCAGGGGCACCGGGAGTCTCCCCATGACCTCCTACCAGCCCTGCCACGAGCCCAGAGAGGTTCACTTGGTGGCTCCTTGGATAAAATCGAGCAGCCCTAGGAGCCAGGGCAAGGACTCCATTGTGTGCACAGCTGAAAACCCCTGACTGCGAAAAATCCCAGCCTGAGAGCAAACCCTGCCTGGCTAAGGGCTGGGCTCCCGGCAGTCCCTTCCCGGGGCAGCAGCGGCTCAGCCCCCGTCTCTCCCAGGGCTTCACCTTTCCCGGGCCAGCGGGGCGGGAAGGGGACACGGCTCAGCCCCAGCATCGCCCCCATCCCGTCCCATCCCGTCCCGTCCCCAGCGCCCCGCGGCCACCGCCCCTTTCCGTGCAGACCGGCGGCCTCGCCCGCCCCGGCGGCTCCATTGGCTGCGGGCGGCCGGGGCGGCGGCGGTGGCTGCCATTGGCCTGCCCGGGTCCTCCCAGGAAGTTCTGGGGGGAGGAAAGAAAAGTTTTTTGGGGTGGTTTTCTTTCCCCCCCCCCTTTCCTTTTCCTTTTTTTTTTTTTTTTTCAAAAGAAAAAAAAAAGGCAAGAGGCGCGCGGGGATCGCGGGGCGGGCGGCGGAGCGGGCATGGTGGGGCCGCGNCTGGGCGGGCGGTGGTCGCGGGGACTCCTCCTCCGGAGCCCGGGGCACAGCCCGGGGCTGGGAGGGGGCGGGGGGCCCCAGCTGTCAGCCGCCGCATCCGGGGGTCCCTCCGCTCCGGGGGACTCTGGAGCCGCCGCCTCCGGGGGCCTCCTGCCCCGGGACTCGAAGCTGTGGCGGTTCCTCCTTGGCTCCTTTCCCCGTCACCGCCGGGGTCCCCCCAGGGCTCCCCGTGTCCGCTTCGGCCCCGGCGGGCACCACCCCACCGCGATAAGCGTGAGCGTGGACCGGGCTGAGGCCAGGCCAGCTCACCGCACCGATGACCGCGGTCGGATGCGAAATTCGTGTCCCCCCGGGCGTGGGGAGCTCGTGCTCGCTGTGGGAAACAGATGCGGTTTGGGGCAGAGAGCATCCCACCCCTGGGGCGAGCCTTCCTTGGCACGGGCGGCTGCCGGCCCCAGCGGGTAGTGGAGGTGACAGGCTCCGCACGGGAGCGGTGGGAAAGGGAGAGCCCGTCGCCCGCTGGCTCTTCTTACTGCACGTGTAGGTTCGGGAGCTGCATGTGTGCTCCAGCCTGGGAGTGATTTTGCTTTCACCCAAGTGAGCTGGAGCGGTTTAGCTTTGTGTTTTGGCCCGGGGCCAACGCCTTGTGAAGCGGGTTCCCTTTTTAGAGGAGAGGAGACGAGACATTGTGCTTTCCGGGAGGCTTGGGAGCCCGTTGCACCATCTCCCGGAGGTGAGAGGAAGCAGTGCCCCAGAACCTGCAGTCCTGAGGAGCTTTTGGGAAGAGCAGGAGGCACCGTGATGGCAGAGGCTAGTGGTGAAAGGACACACCTGACCATCCTGCTCGGACACTGAGCTTTCTCAGCCTTCTGCAGCCTCTTCTCCTCCACTTCTCCATCCTGGCGCCTCAGTACCACCCAGGAGCCATTCCTTTGCTCCCACCCTGTCCCTTTTCCTTCTTTGGTGTTTACATTCTTCGGATACTTACAGACTGTTATCACCTTCCCTGTAGCCCTTCTTCAACCAGAGCAGGCAGCTGCCGCTCCTTAACCTGCTGTTGCAAGCCAGTCTTTCCAGATATCACCCATGTCCCCAGCTGCCTAAGACCCCTCCAGTGCTTCTACCTGGCCAGCTGTGGGGCTGAACATAAAACTCTGACGGGTACGGATGCCACTGGGAAAAATCACTGCCGCCACCTCCCAAGCCATCCACAGCCCTGAGCATTTTGCCGGGGTTGCATCCTGCCACATCATTGCATCTCCGGCACCCGGATCTCTCCCAGCAGCTCGGCTTTCCTGGATGTTTCCTCCTCCCTCTGCTGGGCCGTTTCCTCTGGATGAGGGGTTCTGTTTGATCCCTGTGCTCTTCTCTGATGGTATCCTGAGCTTTTTAAGCTGGGTGAGGAAACTGGATTTGGTTGTGGGGAAGGGAAGAAAAGTGGCTTTAAGCACTTTGTGTATCAACTGAGGCATCAACTTATGGTACTGACCCCACTATGAAGGGGGGATACTGACCCCACAAGAATAGTTCAAAGACAGTTCTATAGAGCTGCAGCTCTGTGTCTAGGGCTGGCAGGGAAAGCAGAAACCCTGTGCAATTTGCGTGCTTGGGAGAAGCCCTCCAGGGGAATTTTCTGGCCCCAGCACTGCACTGGGGGCAGCAGTTCTGGCAAGACTTCATGGCTGTTTTCCCAGCGGCATGCATCCTGTTAATATTAATTATTTTGACACCTAATGCTTTGGGATTGTAAATCCCCAATAAGACGAGACCCAGCTGATCTGTACGACAGCCCCAGCCAGGATTCCTTTCAGTGTCTCTCTCCCTCTATTGTTTTTCTGCCTCTGTAGAGCCTGCCCATCTCTCTTTCTTCTGTTGAGCGCACGTGTGTCCCAGGAGGAGGGAGGCTGTACTTTGATGTTTTGTCTCCTTTCCTTCCCTCTCGCCACTCTGAATTCAGAGCTGGAGCCTAAGTCGCCGGACTGGAAGGAATAATGAGAAAAAGGGTGGAGCTGCTGCCACGGAGAAAGAATTAATTTTTGGGGTGCTTTCTCAGGGCAGCAGTGGAGTCACCACAATGTCTGGGTTGATGGGGATGCATAAATGCCCCTCATCTCTTAGCTGCCAGTAGTGCCTGTCACCTCAGCAGGAGGTGAGGTTTGGAAGCCCCCCATGTCCTTTCCCTCTGGGTTCCCTCCCTTCCCAGGGAGCTCGGGGCTGCCGGATGCTTCTGGCCAGGCCTGAAGCTGCAGCAGGCGGTGACCCTCCCCTTGGCAGGACTCCTTGCTCCTGCTCGAACCAATAGCCAGAGCGCCAGGGTGGGCCGGCACATACTCAGCTCTTGCCACCCCATAACCTTGGGTGTAACCCACGAGCAGCAGCTCAGGGAGGTGAAAGCAGGGAAAGGCTTGGCCTGGCTGTACAACCAGGGAGCTGGGCTTGTGGGGCAGCTGTGGCTGGCCACTGGGCTTGTTTAGGGGATGTGGAGTGGCCGTCTGCTTGCTGAGCCACCTCCTCACCAGCTCCGTCTCAGCTGGTGGTTGTGACACGTGGGGACTGCTGGTGGCTTCTACAGGACTCGCAGGTCCAGTGCTGGACCTTTGGGAGGTCGAGCTCTGGTACCATCACTTCTCCAACACTGCCCCTGCCTGGTTCGGCTGCAGAAGAAGGGGCAGGGTGGCAAACTGCCTTCCATGGGAGAAGAGGCGTTGGACTGAATTCTTTGATGGTGCAACTCCCTGGGAGCCAGCAGAGTTGGGAGGAGGGACCAGCTCGAGCCTGTTTGGCTGAGGGCAAAGCCAGGGAGAGAGGTTCCCCTGAGTCAGCTCTCTGGTGCTCCACCTTGGGAAGAAGATAAACTGGTTGGGATGCTGCACCAGCGACATGAGGTTAGGAGGAGGCAGAGAGTGCAGGGAAACTTCTTTGTGGCACAGGGTGATCTGGGTGAAATTCTCTTCATCCTTATCTTCTGTAGCTGTGGCTGGGCAGAAGGCAGGCTCTGTAGTGGGAGGGAGCAGAAAGAGAAGTAAGAGAAAAACCCTCAGAATCCCAGAGAGGGTTGAACCTTGGAGGGAGAGGGGAGAAGATCAAGCACTGACTTCATCTCTACCCTTGGGCACATCGTTTAAAGTCAGCATGTTTTCATAGCTGTTGAATTGCCTCCTGTAGGTTTTTGGTGAGGGCTGAGCTACTATGTTTTTAATAAATGATTGGTGGTGAAGTTACCAGAGGGACATAGCTCTGGGGCACGAACAACCAGGGTTGGGACAAGGCGCGTCTGGTTCTTTGTGGCTTTGCCTCCATCTCTGAGGCAAATCCCATTGGTGGTGGTGGAGCACTCCCTCTGCCCACTCTCCTTGTCCCTGCCTCCCCCTCTCTGAATAAATACCTCTGAGGCACCTTGTGGAAACCTCTTTGCTTCATATTTTCCTTTATTTTTTTTTAAACCTCTTCCCTTATCTCCTGCTTCCTCTTACAGGAATGACTGCCTGCTGCTGAGAGCTATGCCCAGTTTTCCTTTGCCATAGGGTCATATACTCCCATGAGTTTCCTAAAAGACTATTCCCATTTTTATTCTGCCACTGGAGACTCACCTTCCACCCCCTCGCACAGAAAGCCCTTTTGTGGGTCACTCCAAGACTGTAATTCTCTGTTTTGTTTTCTAGCCGGATCTTCTCAATTTCAAGAAGGGATGGATGTCCATCCTGGACGAGTCGGGAGAGGTAAGCCTCAGATGGGAGTCTGCCTCTTCCCCTGTCCCCTGCTGCTAGAGAGCCCTGGTGAGCCAGCTGATTTCCTTCCTCCTTGCTCACTGAGGTCTCTCCTGCTGGGAAAGGCAGCAGGAAGCCTTTGGTGGAGGTGCCTCTCTCAGTGTGCAGACACAGAGGTTCATCGAGTGCCTCTCTCTCAGCTGAGGGTCACGAGGGGGATCTGGGAGGGATGTGGAGGAGGGGAAAGAAGGCCGAGAGGTCATAGTGCAGAGTGTCCCTCCTTGTTCCTACGCTTTCCCTGGTAACTGCCTATCCATTTCCCTCCTGTCTTTTCCCTTCCCTCCCCTTGCCTGATGCGCCTGCAGTGGAAGAAACATTGGTTCGTTCTGACCGACTCGAGCCTGAGGTATTATCGGGACTCAAACGCAGAGGAGGTAAGCATGGCCAGCTTTTTGCCAGCTCTTTCTTCCTTTCTGGCCAGAGGGGAGAGGAGCACAGCTCAGGTGTCACCAGAGTGCTCCAGGGACAAGCGACGGCACCATGTCCTCCTCAAGGACAAGCAGAGGTGCCAAGCTGCTCTTCGCCAAGAGGTGACGAAGAGGATGAAGGCAGGGTGGCAAAGTCTAGGGGGACTGTCAGCGGTGGGAGGTGAGAAGAAGGGCTGGTCCTGTGGCTGGGCAGCTGGGATGCTCTCCATCCACGCTGCTGGCAGCCCTTGGATTAGAAGAGGCCATGCTGTGCTGGGGAACTGAGCTTGGCTCCCAGAGAGCCGAGCCTGGCTCCCAGGGAACTGTGGGGTGAAGGCAGAGGTGGCATTTTTCAAAGCTGGCTGAGCACTGTTGTCCTAGCGGGTGGCTGTGCTTGCAGGCTGATGACCTTGACGGAGAAATCGACCTCCGTTCCTGCACGGATGTGACAGAGTTCGCGGTGCAGCGCAACTATGGCTTCCAGATACACGTGAGTGTCCCGCACCGCGTGTGCGGAGCAGCAGCCCCGAGGGACACGGGGTGCAAATGTGTGCTCCCTCCCTGTGCCAAGATGCTGAGAGGCAATTCATACAGATCTTGTGCCAGCATGGAGGCCCAAGGTTGTTTTTTTGACACATGGGTGACAGTGCTCTGGGACATCAGGGCTGCCCGCCTGCAAAGGAAGGAAGGAGGAGGAGGAGGCTTTACAGGGCTGGCTGAAGGCTGTGCTGGAGACAGTCCAGGAGCCAAGCTAAATGCCAGGAGTGTCTAATTGAAATGTTGGCCAAGGCAGCTTTTCCACAGCTGCAGGGGGGGAGTGGTGAGCACTGCAGATCTCAATGTAACCTGGCTGACCACGCTCTGAGTGACAACCTGTACCCTGGATCCAGCCCCAGTACAGTTCTGTCCTTGGCTATTTGTTGTAGCAGCAGGAGGTGGCTGCTAAGGCAGCATGAGAAATGGTATTTCTGTGGGCGTGCAGGGATGGGCACTTCATGGTCTGGGTTTCCCTGTGCCCTGCTGCTGTACACCAGTGCTGGCACCTGACTCCCGGCACCTGAACAGCTAGATTGCACCCATGCATGTTTGACCCAGTGTGCCAGCAAGGTTTCTTTTGCCTTTGCTTGGATATGGTCTCATGAAGGATGTGTAACAAGCTCCCCCTCAAACATCTCCTCTCCCACCCCTCCACCTGTCCCCAGGAGCCTGAGACAGAGGGTGGCCTTTCTAACAGCCCAGCACCTGTGTATGCAAGGGCCTGTGGGTCTCAGGGAGCAAGTGGGAGCTGCTGCACCTCCACTGGGTGCTGACAGGGCCTCTGTCACCTCCCTGTTGCAGACAAAGGATGCCGTCTTCACCCTGTCAGCGATGACCTCTGGCATACGGCGCAACTGGATCGAGGCTCTGCGGAAGAATGTGCGCCCAGTCAGTGCTCCAGATGTCACCAAGTAAGAGCTGCCTAGTGCTGCTTGTCTTCCCTTGCTGTCTCCCCACCCTGACAGGCAGGGGCCATGAAGGCCCCTCTGGAAATCTCAGCACTCCCAGACCAGCCCTGCCCTCTGCTCCTTCTGAAAATGGTTTCGTTACACCAGCCAGTGACAGGGGTTGAGAACCTGATGGCTCTCTTTCTTGTACCTGCCTTTTGCCTCACTACATCAGTTTAGACTGGTTTCTCCACCAGCATAGCTGGAACCAGGGTGAATCCTTGCTGCCGGGTGGAGAAATCCATTTCCCTGAGGGATGGGATGCTACAGGCCCAGCTCTGCGCTCAGGGTGGGGCTTTGTAAGGCGGGGCTGAGTGAGGGTCTGAGCCTTGAGCAGTTGGCAGTGTCTCTCCCGGCATCCTTCCCTGCAAGGTGCCTCTCCTTCACCAGTTGCTGCTCTGCTTTCAGACTCTCTGAGTGCGACAAGGAGAACTTCCGTAACTGCGCTCCCCAGAAAGGCTCGCTCCGGACGGAGGAGCAGCAGCAGCCGGGCTCGGGCTCTGAGGGGAACTCAAAGGGCAGCCACTGGAAAGCGGATGGGCAGCGCCATGCCTTTGACTATGTGGAGCTGTCTCCCTTGCCACAAGACCCCGGGAATCAGGGGTCCCTGCAGAGGACGAAAGGGAGCTTGAGGATCTCCAACCGAACTCCCAAGTATGAGGAGCTGGAGCGGGATCTGGCCATCCGTTCAGAGGAGAGGTGGAAATGGTTTGAGACCCCCGATGGCAGGGTCGCCAACAGCGATGGCCCAGCAGGAGACTCCTCCCGCAAGGTTGGGGAGCAGGACCTCCCCGCTCCTCCACTTTCGGAGGACCAGCGGATTCGCCTGAATGAGGAGATAGAGAAGAAGTGGCTGGAGCTGGAACGCCTGCCCTTGAAGGACTTGCAGCGGGTGCCCTTGACTGCACTGCTGAACCAGAGCAAGGGGGGCCAGGGAGACACCAGTGAGGTGCTGAAAAAGGAGGTAAGAACATCCCTCCTCTCTGAAACTGCAATTCTTGTGTCCCGTCAATGTGGTCCTTGGGAGCAGGAGGCTCTGCAGAAGACCAAGGCAGAGGTGCAGGGAGATGTTAGTTCTTTCTGGCTCCTCGAGTGCATGGAAGGCTTTGCAATCCAGTAAAGCTAGAGGCCAGCTCTCACACACCTACAGAGGTTCCCCAGACCATGCTTTGGTCCAGGATAATTTATTTGGTGGCACTACTTGTGTGGAATCTTTTTCTTGGGAGTACATTCACAGCCTTTCTTTTCAGGCTATTCCCCAGCCTGCAAGCACTTCACCTGCCAGTCTTTGAAAGGAGCCATGCAGAAGTGGTTTCCTCCAGCATGGATCCACCTCTGAAAGCTGGGATGTCTACTCCCTTCCTTACTAGCACTAACCACGCTGGGGCTGGCTTTGCCAGTTTGGTCCCTTGGCAGGCTGCTGGGGAAGCAGACACCTCCACTGGCCATGCGTTGTCGTCCCCATCCCTAAGCCCAGGGTTTGGATGTGGCACATTGGTCAGGCCATGGCACTTTTCCACCCTTGGCTGAACATCTTTCTCTGTCCTCCCCGGCACAGATCCAGTCACTGCGGGCACAGCTGGAGTCCTGCCGGGCCAGAAATGAGAGCCTTCGGGAGGCAGCAAAATCCCAGGGGGACAGCCATGTGCCCCGAGGGTACATCTCACAGGTGAGTAACGTGCAGGACTCGGGCCCGGGGGTCACTCCCAGTACCAAACTGGGAAATGCTGGGACTCAGCTTATTGCCGAGCAGGTATTGCTAATCATTGGGTTGCCATGGTGACCCTAACTGGGCCCATTTGTAATCAATGTTAATTACATAAAGGCTGGTGCGTGTTGCCTGGCCTTAAAGGGGCCAGGGTTATAAAGGGAGAACAGGAGAATTTGAGGAGAGGTGCAGGATTTGTGTCCTGCTTTGTGTGTGGACATGATGCTGGCCTGGGCCACGGGGATGAGCTGTCCCCCAGCTCAGGAGTGGGTCAGCAGCTTCCTGCGGAGCCTCTGGCCATTCCCTGGTGGTTTGCTGCTCGCCACATGTGCATCTTGCTAATTGGGGCTCCCGAGTGTCTTGTTAAAAGCAGTCGGTCGGTCCCTGGGGACAGCCCGAGCCCCGAAGGTCACTTTGACAGCGCAGCCCTGCTGGGACAGCACGTGGGAGAGCCTGCAAAGCAGAATTTGCTCATGCTTCAGCCTCTCACTTCTCTTTGTTTATTTATTTCCCCCTCTCATGGACTCATCCAAAGCAAGCAGGGTCACATCCCGTAGGGATTTCCTGTGGGGAGGCTGCTCTTCTACCACACAGTGGGGTTTTCAGGATGGGCCTTATGTGTTAGAAGATACTGGGACAGAGGGGCTTGGCAGGGCAGGAAATGGGGGCTGGTGAAGTCTGTTGCAGAGGGTTGGCTGTACATAGCACAGATAAAGAAACCCACAAGCCCTGTAGCGCCCAGCCCAGACACTTACCAGTCTCTGTGTTTTTGTGATTTAATATTTACAGCTCACAGGCCCCTTTATGGTCAAAAAAAGCGCAAAAGCAGTAGGGAGGAACTTCCTTATCTTCCTAATAACTTGGCTCAAAAAGCCAGCATTTCACATCTGAGGCCAAACTTGGCCTTTCCCCAAAGGATTCACTCTCTCTCAGTCTGCCAAGGGTTGCAGCTGGTCCTGGGACAGATCACCAGATTGATTCCTCACCTTTTCCTCTCTTCTGGTTGTTCTGTGAAGCTTCCCAGCTTCCCTCATCTCAGTAGAGAGGAGTAGCCTGAAAGGGCTTGCATTTACACGTGTTCCAGTGTCTTTTGTATGAGCCTTTGCTTTAGTGGGGAAGGAATAGGATGGCAAGGGGCTGCTGGGGCATGTGATGACTTCCTAGCTCTCTGCTGATGTCTTTGAGGCCCAGGCCATTAATAATAATGGCATGGTTTGTTGGTGAACAAGTCCTTTCTGAGAAGCTCAGGGAGGTACTGCCAGCATCTGGAGGGGGAGCAAAGGCATAGCATGAAGGTGGGAACCTCTTTGCTCTAACTTGAGTTAATCACAGCACTCAGCATAGAAAGAACCATCCCCATGGTCTCAGAGCCATCACAAAGGAGGGAGAGCTGTGTGAGGAGGATTCCTAACCATTAGGCAGTGGGGAGGGCTCTTTGGCAGCCTCCGTCAGGTCACAGGGCAGTGCAGGGTGTCACTTTTCAGGAGAGGAGGCTCGGTTTTCATTGATTCCAGGGGATGCTGCTTCATTTAAAAGGCAGATACTGGATGCAGTTCCCACTTATGATCTCTTCCAGCCTGGCAGTGCAGCCTGGTGTAGGGTCAGGACTGTGGTGTTGGGCATGTTATTCCCAGCTCTTGGACTAAGAGGGATGTTCCTGTCTTGCTGCATTACTTTTAAGAGCCAGAGGAACTTTCTTCCTCTGTAAAGCACAAAGGGGGGTTGCAAGATGTGTGTCCCTGTCAAATGTTTGTGTTCAGTGATTAAAGTGCTACCTCACTTTCACAAGGAGAAGACTCTCCTGGGAAGTAGGCTCACTTCTCTCAAAATGTCCCTGGACTTGGGTGAGGTTTGCAAAAGCAAACATCAGCCCAGCCAGGTGCCTGTCCTGGCCCAAGCCCTTCCTTCTTCCCTCCTGGTCTCTCACGCCTCCTTTCCTCCTCACAACAGGAGGCCTGTGAGCGCAGCCTGGCTGAGATGGAGTCATCCCACCAGCAAGTGATGGAGGAGCTGCAGAGGCACCACCAGCGGGAGCTGGAGCGGCTGCGGCGGGAGAAGGAGCGGCTCCTGGCAGAGGAGGCGGCGGCAACAGCAGCAGGTAGGAGCAAACACCAAGCTGAGCCCCTGCTCAGCTGGGTCCCTCCTGCCTCTCCCCAGTGTCTCTTGCCAGAAGCCAGTGGTCCCAGTCATCTGGAGCCATGCTGTTGACTGTGCTGGTGTGAGGCTGACGCTCGTTGGAGCATGAGCTGTGGTGCTTCTCACTCCTATGGTGCTGGTGGAGATGGGGTGGTAAAGATAGTGAAGGAAATGGAGTCATGCCTCTGCGGATGGGCGGGAGGGGACCGGCTCCTTCTCGTAGGTGGGCAAGGCTGGCAGAAGTGGTAGCAAGCTCCCACAGTGCCCTGTGTTAGTCCCCTTGGCAGCATGATGATCCTGGAGTGTGGAGACAGTGGAGGATACCCTGAGGGAAGAAGGGAAAGAGGAGGAATCTGCAAAGACAGATCTGGGAACCTGCAGTGGCAAGAGCTTAGCCAGTTCTCTTCAGTTCCGTGAAGCTGGCACAGCCTGATCCCCCATTTCTCATTGTCCCCCTCTGCAGCCATTGAGGCACTGAAGAAAGCCCACCGGGAGGAAATGAATAAGGAGCTGGGCAGGACACGGAGCTTCCAGCAATGCAGCTCACTCCCAGAAGCCCTCCAGAAGCAGCACCAGTAAGAAAGCACCTCTCTCACTCTCCTTGTCCAATGATGCCGCCTTGTGCCACCGTTACCACACCCCATCTGCAGCTCTAGCCCTGAGCTTTTCCTCCTGCCACTTCCCCAGCTCCCTCCTCAGGGCTAGTGGGTGCCCAGTAGTGGCTCCCGGGGCTGCTGGAGCTATAGGGCAGGGAGGTTTGTCTCCTGCTTGGCTCTTTTCCCTATAGCACCTCCCTCATACCTATTGCTATTTCCCCTGTATTTTCTTTATGGAAGGCTCCTCCATTTGTTCTGCATGGCTTGGAGCTCCAAGAAGCACTACGCTCATGTGCAGGAGTGTGGGAACTGAAGCTCTGGTTCACAGGGAACACTGTCTTGTACTAATGACTGATGTGGGCAGAGGCTGGACATGGCAGGGGGAAAGGCAATGCTGGGGGCCAGGAGCTGGCAAGGGTTTTGGGGCAGCGATGAGCTGGTGCCTCTTTGGCAGGTTGGACATGGAGTCGCTGAAGCGGGAACTGCAGGTGCTTTCTGAGCAGTATTCCCAAAAGTGCCTGGAAATCGGGGAGCTCACCCAGAAGGCAGAAGAGCGGGAGCAGATACTGGTGCGCTGTCAGCAGGAGGGGAAGGACCTCCTCCGGAAAAATCAGGCAAGAGAAGGGCTTTAATGCCAGCAGACACTATGGAGCACTGTGTCTCACATTCCTCCCTCACACAGCACAGCCCCTCTGCTAAAACTCCCCTATTTTTTCATGTTTCTTCCCTTCTGAGATTTTATCATCAGAAAGAAAGAGATTAAGAGTTGGGGCTGTCTTAACTGTGGTGTTAAATATGGAGAGTGTATTCTGCTGGATGCAGATGCTGCCACTGCCTGTAGACAGGTGGTTACAGCACAGTCTCTAAGCTGGACAAGGGCTGGCATGAATATGGAATGGTCAGGACAGTAAGAGGTCCGTGCAGTGGCTACTCTGATGTCTTCTGGCTTTGCCTGCAGGAGCTGCAGACCCGCCTGTCAGACGAGATCGGGAAGCTGCGAAGCTTTATTTCGTCGCGGAGCTCTGGGGACCGCGCCTCGCACAACAATGAGCGGAGTTCCTGCGAGCTGGAGGTACAGGGATCCCCCTGGCTGCCCCCATCTCCACCCGTCCTGGGGGTCTTCTCCCCTTGATGGCTCTGGCTTGGAGCAAGTGGGAGGGGATGTCTCTGGATGGAGCAGTGGGGACGGTGCAGGAAGCAGAACACAAGCCTCCCCTCCGCTGCTCTCGCAGGCTGCTTGCGCCGTTTCCTGCCCCAGCCCTTCTGGCCCTTCCTTCCTTTTCCACCGCCGTGCTTGCGCCAGGGCCTGCTGGCCTTTCCAAGGCGGAGGCTCTTGAGTCACCTCTGGTTCCTCTCCCCCTTCTCTGGCCCAGGTGCTGCTGCGGGTGAAGGAGAATGAGCTCCATTACGTAAAGAAGGAGGTGCAGTGCCTCCGAGAGGAGCTGCAGATGATGCAAAAGGTCAGTGTTTTCTGGGAACAATTGGGAAAGCAGCAGGAGAGGGAAGGGAGGGAAGCACCAGGGCTGCATATCAGCAGGGTTTGGCTGGGTTTGATGGGATGCTTGAGACAAACCCTCTTGTCACCTGTGCTGCTTGTCCCTGCTGACTGCAGAGCACATATCAGCTCTAACAGCATGGACTGGCACAGACTGACCTTGTATGATGGAGGAGTCACAGAGACTTAGCTGCTGGTTTCCCCAGATGTGCACACATAAGTATGGACAAGATATCCCCATTTTGCAAGTGGGAAACCTGGATGAAGGCTGCCTGGCACTTTCCTTCCCCTAGTTGTCCCCTCTCTGAGTGGATGTTTCCCTGGGCACTGTTTCTGGGTGTGCTGCTCCCTCCACTGGCAGCATCTCCTTGGGAGGAATTTTCAAAGGCCCCTGCCAAAGGGGAACCTGAAAGAAGCTTTGGAATTCAGCGATGCTCCAGGAGTTTATAACTTACTCACATAAGTTTTTTGGCTATATAAGCATCTGTGCCCAGCTCTCTCAGTGGCCTGCATTCCTGGTGGGGTTATGTTTCCCATATGGCTGCCCCACGTGCACACAAGCCCTGGTAAAGTCCACATCACCTCCTCAACCTGATGCTGCCGATCCCTGCTGCTGTGGGACCAGCGTCTTCCTTCCTCTCTGGCCTGATATTTGCAAAGTGGTACCTCCATGCTCCTCTTCTGAACGGTTTCTGCATGGCCCAGATTGGGGTGGGCTTCAAACCCAGGGCTAGCTCTCCCTTCCTTACCTGCTGGCTCTTCTGCTGGGCCCATCTTGCTGTCACCCTCCCTAAAATCAGCTCTGCAACCTGCATTAACCCCTCTCCCTCCCCTGGCAGGACAAGCGATTTGCCTCAGGGAAATACCAAGATGTCTATGCAGAGCTGAATCACATCAAGGTGCGCTCGGAGCGAGAGATCGAGCAGCTGAAGGAGCACCTGCGCCTGGCCATGGCGGCGCTGCAGGAGAAGGAATCGCTGTGCAACAGCAAATAACGGTGAGCACTGGAGGTGCTGTGACATCCTCTGCAGGTGCAAGTGGCTGAGACCGGCTGCTGCAGGGGCGTGGAAGCTGCCACTTTCCCCTGCTCCACTCAGTTTTGAAACTTTAGGCTTAAACTCATCCTTCTCTGCTTTTCCTATCCTCTCGGCCTGCGCTCCCGGCCCTCCCATTGTCCCTGACGTTCTCCCGAGGGCCCCAGCCCCCTTTTCACAGTGCTGCTCTTGATGCAGCCACCACCAATCACTGCTCAACCAGGCTGCCTCTGGGAGCCAGGCAAATGCTGGCCTTCACCCCGTGACTTGGGTGACAGTGTGGGCAGTTACACATTCCCCGTGTAGGCGATGTTTCTGCTCCCTTCACCTTTGAAGTGGTTTCCCTATCGCAGCACAATAATTTTAGGTTGGCATCAAAGCAGGCCCGACTAGACCCAGCCCTTCTCCCACACTCACCTGCAGGCATCTCTGCTGCAGATGGGAGGGGAGGCAGGGTGACAGGAACAAGGACATCCTGTTGTCCAGAGTGCTTCTGCTTCTTGCTTGGATTTGGGGTCACTCTGCTCCACCAGCGCTTGCTGATGGGTGCTGAAGTGAGTGGGTCTGTAGCAGGACACGAGCCAGCCATCTCCCCGGGGAGCTGAAGGGATGGTGTTTCTGCACTCACTGGAGTCTTTCTAAACCATTTCTGGTTTTGTCTCTCTCCAGGTCTGCTCTACATTTGTTATCTGTTCTTGTTTTGTATTTGCTCCATTCCTCACTTGTGGGGAGAGGGAGGTTGAATCCCCATCCGTTATCACCTTGGCAAGGAATCCCACACACACCCAACCTCCTCACTTCCCTCCCAAAGCTTTTTTGATGAACCCTTTTTGCCTGCATACCTGAGCACGTTGTTTGGACTGGCTCCTTACATGCACCTTCTTCAGGATTTTATATGTGAAAATTATATTTTATAGAGGAATTTTTCTCCCACGGAAAGGAGGGGAAGAGGAGGAGGAAAACTTTTATCACCAGCTTTTTTTCTAACCTGAAAAAGAGAATCTGTTTTTTCCCCCTTTCCTAGCCCCATTTCTCCTGGCCACATACAGCCACCTTTGGCACATCCCTCTCTTCCAAATGTCTCCACGGTCCCCCTGGGATGTACGGCAAGGACCATGCTTCCCCTCCCCGTGCCACCCCCAGGGATCTGCGGAGAAGACGTGCAAGCCATAGGAGGGAGCTGCCGGGGCAATCTGCCATGGATGTGCTTGCCTGAGACGGTTGAAAGAGGACCTTGGCAGGAGTCCGCATGATCGAGCTCTCTCTCCGTGACTGCCCTTCTGGCTCCTGCAAGAACCTGAACTGGCAGGAGCCCAGAGCCACAGGGCTTCTCCTTTCTGGAGAAGAGGAGCTGTGAGGCTGCTACTGCACCCGCCCGAGCCAACCTCCCCAAGGTGGCAGCTGCTGCTGCTCCGCTGTGCCCTTCAACTTTTAACTTAATAAAATCTTCCCCTTTCACTGAGGAAAACGTGTTCCTTGAGAGGAAGGCTTGCCATGTGGTGAGGGGGGTGAGTGTGTGTCATTTTTCAAGGTTTTTGGGATATGCTGACCAGTTGCTTCCTTTCTTCAGGATTTGTTGAGGGAAAAGCAGCAGGAGCACCCGTGGCCAGAGAGCGAGTGAAAGCTTGCAGTGCTGTTATCCAGCAGTTTGCCACACCTTTGGGTTTGAGGGGGAAAATAATCTGCTTCCCCACACTGCTCCCAAAATTTTACATGGACCCTGAGCCTCACAGAGAAAGAGCTGAGCCTGGGCTGCATTAGTAAATCCAGTATGGGAAGGGCACATAGCACTGCAAATTCCTGGCAGAGTAAACAGTATAGAGAGATTCTGGGGAGATGAGAGAGATCTTAAATGCTTTCCCCCTCCTGTTTTTTGTGTGAAGCATGTTGCCTTTTTGTCAGGATGGAGGACCTGGGAGTGACTACTTCTCATTCAGCTCCATCCCAATGCAAACAGGAGCTGCTGTTCAACAGAGAGGGTGCAGGCAGTTGTGGAAGAGATCTAATTGTGGGCACATGCTGGGGCTGGAGGCAGCATCTGAAGAGGGGAAAACAAAGGGGTCAAGGAGGATCCTTGGAGGAAGGTGATAGATGTGTCAGCTGGGAGACTGGAGTACTGTGAGACCTGGGCATGGTGTAAGGATGTGGTGGCAGCCAAAATGAGGGGTGTTAGGGTGGCAGTCTTTTGCTCAGGATGTGATCAACTTGTCATGGTATTGGCATCCCCTAGGGCAAGAGGGTGCAAGCCTGCCCTTCCCTTGGGAAGGGCTGAGGAAACTACTGTCCCTAGGTAAGGCAGACCACTTTGTTACTCACAAATTCTGGTGAAATTGGGCTGCAGATTTTAGTCATGTGCACAAAGCCCTTGGGCAACCCAGTGGATGGTGCAAGAGTCCAAGCAATGAGCTCAGCTCCCCACTATGCCTGTCAAGCACCAGCGCTTGCTCTTGATGGGTTTTGGCTGGTCTAGAAACCCTTCTATCCCTGTGCTGCACAAGGTCCAGGCTTTTCCCTCTGCCTACCAGCAGGACATGGCTGTTGCCATTAAGTTTGGAATGGGGCGAGCATTTGGCATTCGGGGACCTGGGATGGCAAGAGGCAAAAGAACAGCTCAGGGCAGCTGTTTTCAGGCTGCAGGGCTTGGTCTTGCCATGGGGATTTATAGAAGCCAAAAAAAGGAGGGGAAAAAAGGATTCAGGGCCATGTGTGGTTTTTAGAAAAAATAAGCACTCAAACAACAGTCTGCGTAGTTGTACCTACTCCTGGGGGAAAAAGTGGGGCACTGGGGGCAAGCAGAGGGCAAGCAAGGGGTGAAGTGCACACTGCTCAGCACCGTGTTCAGCCACCCCTTTCCCGCAGAGTTCAGTATCTTGTGTTTGGGTTGGTTTGTTGGGGCGGTTGTGTTGTTTTTTTCTGCCTTTCCGACGAGGGCTGCTCAGCCCGATAAATGTGTGGCGTAAGCACAGGCGAAATGTGTGTGCCCCTGACATGTGGTGGAGCTGCCCCTCCTTGAGGCTCTGTGGCTGCAGATCAGCTCCCAGCAGGGTAGGATCATCCCCTCATCCCGGGGTGATGGGGGACGCCGCCTCCGAAATTGGCGTGGCATTAATCAGGCAGAGCCTGTCTCGCCTGCGTCGGGGCGATACGGTCACCCCGTCGTCTCCACATCCTTATCTCCTGGGAGCAGGGGAGCCGGGTGACAGGCGTGATGGCTGGCAGAGCCCAAAAAACATCCCAAAGCGATGGCTGTACCCCGTGCACTTGCTTGCAGCCGGATCGTGGCTGTGACAAACATGCCAGCCTCAAGAAGAGGGGAAACCCACAGCTGTACAGCACCATGGTTGTATGGGAGCCAGCAGCCCAGCTCACTTAAGGAGCTTGCCCTTTAAAAATGGCCCATAAATCTTTTAGAACAGTGGTGATTGGTCAGAGGCGATGCCCCTTTGCTATTTATTTGTATTCTTCAGGACTGCTCTGCCCCTGGCAATGGCCAAGCTGAGTGGCTTCATGCTGGGGTGACCACACTGCATTGCACACCGGGGACTCAAGAGCTGAAGCTCTGATGAGCACAGCTGGAACTTCAGCTAGTTTCCCTGTTTTGCTATTAAAAAAGCACTGAAACACTTGGATCTGAGTACCACCAAGACCAAGTCCCACTGCTGGGGATTTTGAGTCTCTCTGAAGTGGAAACTGGGTAAAATGAAATGTTATCACTGACATTAATTGCCAGAAGTGCCCTGGTGCTCTCAAAGGCCTGTGAACAGCTGTCCTGCCCCTACAAGGCAGGGGCTGTTACCCAATGGATCCATAGCACATCCACAGTGGATGCGACTTGACCATTTAAGACAAAATGTGCAGCTGGAAATGTGTAAATCCCCATGGGGTCTGGTTGAACTCAGTGCAGGGAGGGAGTAGAAGGTAAACAGGATTACAGAGAGGATTCTTCAGCCAGGCTCTGTCCTCTGGGGTTTGTTGGAGAAGTGGGATTTCCCAATCTCTGCAGCCTAGTGCCAGAAAGGGAAGGCTCAGGAAGCTCAGAGTGGTTGGGCAACAATTCTTGAGGAGAAAAGTGGGTGCAGGGGGTAACCCACCCCATCCTGCTTGGTGGCAGATTCCTGTGGCCAGAAATACAGGCATGAACCCAAGATGGCCATGGTGGCCTGTGTGGCCCATGGGAATAACTCTTCCTTCTGGATGAATCCTCCCTGCTGCCTGCAGTGGGGTGCCAGAAGCGCTGGACCCGTTTCCCAGAGGCAGCAGGGCTTGCACTGCTCGGCAGCATCTGGATTCCACCTCCAGCCCTGATGTCCTGCCAGGGGCTGGAAAATCCTCTGAGTCCTGACCAGTTCATGTTAAAGACGCATTGTCAAAACAGCGCAGGGCTCAAGGGGTGCATTCCAACATCAAGTGGGTTTGCCCTGACCAGGTTACCCCCCAGGTACAAAGCCAGCAGCAGCCTAATGAGCTGTGACCACCTGTGTGCCTTCCCTCTAGTGAATTGCTTGGGGGCACGGGATCTTCCCCTTAGTTTGACTGGCTAAGAATTAGGGATGTAGCCCGTACGAAAGGGACAGAACCTTGATGCACAGGGGAGAGTGTGTTTGTTTGCCAGCAGCGGCACCCGCCGGAGGAGGCTGAGCAGCCCGGATCAGCTGCAGGAGCTACCCAGGTGAATGTTTGAGATTAGACCCCTGAGGTGGCCGGAGTGAGGTAAAGCATCTGTCGTCTCCCTCCCTGCTGCCTTTGCCTCCCCATCACTGCACTGGAGTGATAATCGCTGCCTGGGTTTTAGGGCTGGAGGCTCTGCAGGCAGCCTGTGGCACTGTGCCAACCCCGGGGGCCAATTCCTAAACCCCCCCTAGACCTCCTCGTCTTTCCTCGGAGCCCGGCGTTCAGGCAAGCCACTCGCGACGGTTACAAACTTGGATGCAAATAAAAGCAGATGGTGCCTTATCTCCGTGCCTGGGCTGCCTATGT
Organism: Vireo altiloquus; assembly: GCA_013396875.1. Taxonomy (NCBI): domain Eukaryota; kingdom Metazoa; phylum Chordata; class Aves; order Passeriformes; family Vireonidae; genus Vireo; species Vireo altiloquus. The sequence goes on along the minus strand of VZRF01008470.1, from coordinate 1,498,719 downwards.
GCAGGCAGCCAGCGGTTTATTCCCAGATAGGAAAAATGAGAGGTCCTTTGGCCGGTCAAAATGTTGTACAGGGGCCACCAGAGCTCTCTGCCCACGCTCTCCAGATGGGATGGAAAGCCATGTATTTATTAGGCCTTAAACAAAAGCAAACCCCAGGGGAGGTGGGAGGGTAGTTATTCCTCTCCACAATTGTGAGCAATTTGCTCCTAATTAAATCAAAAGGTTTGCAGGTGCCGAGAACCTTTCCCACTCCCCAAATGGAATAGAGCAGGTGGAGAAACTCCATCAGGGAGGAAGGCACAAGGAGATGCACTTGGTCTTTCCAAGTGGAAAAGCATTAGGGGCCTCACATAATACAGGAGCAGCTATCAAAGATTTTTATTTCTATTTAAATGTAGTGATGGGACAAGGGGGAATGGCTCTAAACTGAAAGAAGGCAAGTTTAGATTAGATATTACGAAGAAATTCTTTACTGTGAGTGTGATGAAGCACTGGAACAGGTTGCCCAAAGAAGTTGTGGATGCCTTGTCCCTGGAAGTGTTTAAAGCCAGACTTGATGGAGCTCTGAGCAAGTTGGTCTAGTGGAAGGTGTCCCTGCCCATGGCAGGGAAATTGGAACTGGATGATCTTTAAGGACCTTCCAACCCAAACAATCCTATGATTCCATTTCTATTTTTTATTCTCTCAATTTCTACTATTTCTATTATTTCAATTTCTGTATTTATATTTGTATTTATGTTTTATGTGTACTTTTGTGTGTCCCTGGCTGGTGGTTTTCACAGCCCTGGACACCCAGGGCACACGGAGGTTATTGAGAGGTGCTCACTGTGTATTTTAATGCCATGCTGGAGCACTGAGAGGTTTGGTTTGCCTCTGAGCCCAGCATGGCATGTTGGTGGGCACCAGGTGGCTGCACCCGCGTTTTTAAAAAATAAGGGGAAAACATCATCTAAATCCTACAGGCAAGATGATGATAATGGCTATATTTAATCTCCCAGCAACAGCCGACAGCTCACCCAGCAGGGAAAGGATGGCTGATTGCCACTATGTCCCTGCTCTGTCCCCTCACAAAGAGTTGTGTGTGTCTCCCAAAACAAGCCTGGTATTTGTGACCCCTCGCCATCCAGGTGCAAGGGCTGAGCTGGTGCTCCTGAAGCACCTGGTGGAGGGCAAACAGGCAGAAGAGGGAGTAGCAGCACTTGACCATGGGGTATTGCTGCTGACTTGTGCCCAGTGCACAAGTTTTCCCCCTTTTCTCCTTGGTGCCATCCCCAGTGTCTTCTCTAGTGTTCCTTCTCGCCTCCTTAATATCTTCCACAGCATCTTTCCTCGTCCCCTGATATTTTTCCAGCGTGTCTCTTTGTGTCACCCCTAAATGTCCCTCCCTAAACCCCTGTGTCCTCCCTAAGCGTCCCTCACATGCCTGTCCCTGTCTTACCAGTGTCCCCAATGTCCCCTCCAGTTTCCTTCCTTGTCTCTGCACAAAATCCTTCCAAATTCGCCTTGCACTTAAGTTGCCCCACTAAATGTCCCCTCGCTCTTCACTGTCTCCCGCTGGTCCCACCAGTGTCCCTCCTTGTCCCCAGCATGTGTTCCCCCAAATACTCTTATTTATTCCACAGTGTCCCCCGCACTGTCGCTCCCTGTCCCTCCCGGCGGGTCAGGGCGTGGCAGGGGACACGCGGGGACACGGGCGGCGCGGGGCAGTCCTCCCCGCGGTCCGCACCGCGGCTTTAAAGGGAGCCCGCGGCGGGCGCGGCCGCAGAGGCACCGGCGGGGGCACCGGCGGCAGAGCGGCACTGCCTCTGCTGCGGCTTCACCCACCCACCGCTCCCTTCCCAGCCTCTCCCCGCCCAGGGGCGGGGGTCCCAGCCCGGGCGGGCCACGCTTCCAGCCGTGAGGGCATAGCGGGGCATCGCTGGACGAAGCACTCGCCATGAGCGACAGCCCGATCCCACTGCCACCGGCTTCGGCCACCAAGCCCAAGCGGGCTCGGTCGGCGCGGCGGCCAGCAGCCCACCCTGCCTACTCGGACATGATCACGGCAGCCATCCGGGCCGACAAGAGCCGCGGCGGCTCATCCCGGCAGTCCATCCAGAAGTACGTGAAGAGCCACTACAAAGTGGGCCGGAATGCCGACGTCCAGATCAGGCTGGCCATTCGGCGCCTGCTCGCCACCGGAGTCCTCAAGCAGGCCAAAGGAGTTGGTGCCTCCGGCTCTTTCCGCCTAGCCAAAGCCAGTAAGGCGAAGAGGTCTCCAGCCAAGAAGAAGAAGAAGGCAACCAGGAGAAGATCCACTTCGCCCCGGAAGCCGGCTAGGTCCAGGAAAGCCAAGTCCCCGGCCAAGAAGCCCAAATCGGCCGCCAGGAAGGCCAGGAAGAAGTCAAGGAGCAGTCCGAAGAAAGCCAAGAAGCCAAAGACTGTTAAGGCCAAGTCCCTGAAGGCGTCCAAACCCAAGAAGGCGAAGCGGTCGAAATCCAGAGCCAAGTCCAGTGCCCGGAAATCGCCCAAGAAGTGAGAAGTCTAGAGGCGTTTCGGTACTCTCCCCATTGGTTCTGTAAATAGCTGTTGCCTTTATTTTTACTCCTCTCCATTGCATTTTATAAAGAATTGATCTATTCCTGAATAGAAATAGCTAAAACAAGGCAGTTGATGAATGAAAAAAAAAGCAATTTTAAAGCATTACTGCTCTGGGTTTTTATTCCAATGTCTCAGAAATGTCTCGTGTGTGTCTGTTGGTTTTATTAATGTTGGGCCGCTTGTTGTATCTTGAGAGTGATGGTGACTCTGTGCGTCTGTTGGGGTCGTGCAGGATTTCAATTCCTGATCCTGCCCCAACTCCTGGTGGGTTGTGTGTTTGCTGGAGCTGGGCAAAGACGTTGGTGGGGAAGCCAGAACATATGGCTGCAAAAAGCCCTGGCCTTCCTTGGAGGGAGAAAAGGAGTCCCTGCTCCCTCATCCACTGCTGCGGATCCCCACCACGGGGATGAGGTGAGGAATTTTGGGCTTCTGGGAGTGAGGTCCAGCTGGTGCTGGAGATAACCAGGGCTGCCCGCCTGCTTGTGGAGCTGCCTCAGCATGGCTGGGTGGTGGCAGGGACTTCTGGGGCACGGATGGGGTGGAGGAGGTGGAGCAGAGCCAGAGTCTGTCCACGTTGGCTTTCAAGGAGTTGAAGGTGTCCATGAAGAGGGAAGTGGGATCACTGTGGGGAGAAAGGACAAACACAGCCACAGGCAGCTTTGCTCCCTAGGGAGGACCATCCTGGGGCAGCGGACGGCTCTGCAGGTGGGCTGGGGTGGGCAGCTAGGGCAGGGTGAGGCAGGACTGCAGGCTCGGCCCTGTGTGACCCAGGGGCTCTGGCTTTGTGCCCAGTGGGGACTGGCATGACTCCAGGGCCTGCCTGGCCCCTGCCAGAGCCCTTCCCTGGGCTGGGCTGGGTGATCCTGATAGCCAGGGCTGGCAGGGAGCCGGTGGGCTGGCTTCACTGCTCAGCAGGGTCTGAGCCTCAGGCAGGGCTGCCTAATCCCTCTTGGCTAGAGACAGATAAACTTCTTGATCATCAGGATCATCAGCTACCTGGGCCAGGAGCTCCAAAATGCCAGGGGCTCTGGGTGCCCAGTACTCTTGGGCTTGCTGTGCCTAAATTTCATAAGATCAGGGTCTCCACCCTCTCCAATGGCTCTGAAATCCTTCATCCTGTTCTTCCTAAATCACTTGGGCAAATGGCGCCTGATTCTTTTAGCCATTAAGGATTCCAAACTGTGTACTTCAGGGCACTGAATTCCTTGGCCTGGATGCATCTAATCCCTGTGGGCTCTTGTTCCTAAGAGAGTCCCTGCCTAAGCCTTGGATCAAAGGCTCCCAGAACACCTAGACTGAAGACCCTGAACACCCTTCAAGAGCCTGGTACCCAATTCCCTTGGAATGAGTGGCCTAAACTACTCTGGCCACAGAGTTCCTCAATCAGCTGTAGTAGAGGAAGGAGATGCCTAATCCAGATGGAACAAGTTGCCCAGAGAAGTTGTGGATGCCCTATCCCTGGAAATACTCCAGCCAAGTTCTGATGGGGCTCTGAGGAACCTGGTCTAGTGGATGGTGTCACAGCCTGTGACAGGGAACTGATTTTTAGACAGGGAGATGATTTTTAAGGTCCCTTCCAACCCAAACCATTCTATCATTCTGTGACCTTTTGTGTCTAAAGCCACTGAGTCTATAGTTTACCAACACATTTGGCCAGAGGTGCTCAAATCCCTTGGGTTTGGACATTCTAATTTTAACCTGGTAAATCCCAAACCTCTCTGTCCAATGGATTATTGGTCACCTCAGCTGGATGCACCCACATACTGCAGACCCGTGGTTCGTTACTCCCAGTGATGGGCACCCATAAACCACCTAGCTGCAATGATCCAAGTCACCTGTACTGAGGACCCCAAATCCCTAGGTAGAGGCGCCTAATGCTCCTGGGCTCGTTATCCTTAAGGTCCGTGATGTCCTGCTGCTTGGAAATCCCTCAGACCCTAGTACATGACCCCCATCGCAGGTCCTAAATCCCACGGATGGCGTTCCCCCCAAATCCCTCAGACTCCGTATCACCTGGCTCTGGTGTGCCTAAACCTCTTGGGACAGAGCCTCTCCTCCAAAGAAGGAGCCGAACGCCTCCTACCGAAGGTGCCCAAGCGCTTCCAGCCGCTGCAGCCGCGCCGGCGCCCGCCCCTC
>VZRF01008470.1:1467209-1493988 GCA_013396875.1 Vireo altiloquus | reverse complement strand
GGCGGCTGGAGAGCGAGCTGGAGGACATCCGCGGCGCCGGCACCTGGAAGAGCGAGCGCGTCATCGCCTCCCGACAGGGTCCCCACCTCCGCTTGGCGGGCGGCGGCGCCGGTGCGTGCGGGGGGCGGCGGGGAGGCGGGCGGCGGTGCCTTCCCCCGGTGCCATACCCTCGCTTCTCTCTCTCTCTGTTCCCGCAGGGATCATCAACTTCTGCGCCAATAACTACCTGGGGCTCTCCAGCCATCCCGAGGTGATCCGTGCCGCTGTGGAGGCCCTGGAGAAGTTCGGCGCTGGACTCAGCTCCGTCCGCTTTATCTGCGGTACCCAGGTACCGGGCAGCATCCCCTTCACCGCGGGTCTTTCGCAGGGTGTCCACGTTGACTCCCCTCTCGGCGTGCATGCACAGTGCTAAGTTAGAAACACGTGGCCCGGTTAGAAAAAGAGCCTGCCAAGTCCCCACTAGCCAAAGATCTGGAAATATGCCCATTCAAGCCATTACAACACCTGAGAGCAAAGGAACTAAACACCCCTCTGAATTCAGAAAAATAATGTCTTTTTCTGTCTCTTGTGGGTCAAAATCACGGGGAACCTGACTTGAAGTGGCTCCATCTGACCCACCCCAGTTTATCCCTGCTGGAGCCTTTTTTGAGCCCTGCCTGGTTATGTGCAAAGAACAAACAGTTTCTCCCTTGTGCATGGGGAGCTTGGAGTCTCCCCGCTGAGCTTTTGGCATCCAAACCCATAATCATGGGTTATTAATTAGGGCTGCATTTGCTGAACACAAGTAACTTCTCCCACGCACACACACCTTTTCTCGATAAACCTTGGCCTGTTTCCTCCCCTTGCAAGTCAGCTTTTAACAGCAATGGGCAAGCAAGAACTTGTGCTGCCCCACTGTTGACTGCTGCTCCTCTTTTCTCTTTAGAGCATCCACAAGGACCTGGAGGAGAAAATCGCGCGTTTCCACCAGCGAGAAGACGCCATTCTCTATGCCAGCTGCTTTGATGCCAATGCTGGTATCTTTGAGGTTCAAAAGGCTTCCCTTGTGTTGTGCATAGAGGAGGGAGGTGACAGTAATGTGGCTGCCATCCCTTCCAGATGCTCTGCTGTGAGCTCTGTGCACCAGAAAAGATGGCAGTGACTGGTGATGAAGAGGCCTGACTTAGGGCCCTTGGACCAGGGAAGCTGTACAGAGGCATTTAACCAGCCCTCACCTCCCCTGTCTCTAGCCAGCTCCAGCTCTTGGGGAGGGGTCTCATTTCCTCAGAGGTCTGTACTCCCCCTTAAAGTGTAGGTGAGGGGAAGGGGTGACCTCACAGGCATGTTGGGGATGGAGGAGGGAGGTTTTGAGCTCAAAAGCCAAAGGCAGGCAGAAAAGCATAAAGAAATCAGGGGATAAGGTGACTAGGAAGGAAATATAAAGTTTGACAGTGGCAGGAGAGCCGTAGCAGCTGGAATCAAGCACAGCCTTGTTCTCTGTACTGAGAGAGGCTGGGAATTCTTGGTGAGGTGGCATCTGGAGCAAAGGACAATCTTTTCTGTTTGGCTCGGCCAGGCCCTGCTGACCCCAGAGGATGCAGTGCTGTCAGATGAGCTGAACCATGCCTCCATCATCGATGGGATCCGCCTCTGCAAGGCCAACAAGTACCGCTACAAGCACATGGACATGCAGGACCTGGAGGCCAAGCTGAAGGAAGCCCAGGTATGGAGGTCTGCTCCCATCCCAACACCAGGGCATTGCTTCGCTGTGCTGCCTGTGCAGTAACCAGTCCTGGAGGGTGAGCTCTGCTTTTTCCCATGCAATAGGCTTTGCTTTTGCTGACAGGCACAGGAAGGCATGGATAGGCATGGTGGCAAAGCAGCTGGCTGCAATGCAAATCCCCCCATCTCAGATACATCCTCTCTGTACAGGAGTTTGAGTGTGTCCCTTTGCCAGCCCCTCTCCTCAGGGTGACAGCTTCACACCTGGGGATGCCTTTTTCCCTCCAATAGAAGCATCGACTGCGGCTGGTGGCCACTGACGGTGCCTTCTCCATGGACGGTGACATCGCACCCCTGAGGGAAATCTGCCAGCTTGCTCAGAAGTACGATGCCCTGGTCTTCATTGATGAATGCCACGCCACAGGATTCCTGGGACCCAATGGTCGGTGAGTGACTGTTTCTTCCTTTTGAGCCCCGTTTCTTCCTCCTACCCTAATTGTGTAGCAAGGCCAAAGGTGCTGATGGCCACCATGTTTTTGTGTGGGGGCTCCTTGAAGGCTTTGCACCTCGCCTTTGGATTGAAAGGAGATACTTTAGCAGTGATCCATCCCCAGGTGACAGCTGCTTCTAGGTGTATAATGGATGGTGTGACCATCTCATCTGCCTCTCCTGGCAGGTGCTTTGTTCGGACTATTTAACTTCTGTGTGGGAAGTTTGAGCACTCTCCCATCTGTAAAGGATGAAGAACCCGTGCTCTTACTTTGTGAGGTCCCAGCTTAGGCTTTCTGCAGGAGAGCAAGGTCAGCACTTGGGTTGAACTATCTCAAGGGGCTGTTCCTCCTTGTCTAGAAGGAGGGATGCCAGAGACCTGGCTGACAGTGCTTTGTTTCCCTTGAGGTATCTGGCAGCTTCCCTGGTGTGTGCTGGCACAGCTGATAATGTGTGACATTCCTTTTTCTACAGGGGTACTGATGAGCTCCTGGGAGTGATGGACAAAGTCACCATCATTAATTCCACCCTGGGAAAAGCTCTTGGAGGAGCTGCAGGTGAAGGCATTTTCCTATCCAGGGTCCTGCATGCCCTGAAGAGCTCTACAGCATCACTCTTATTTTCCTTCCTCTGGCTAACAATAGAGTAACAGATGCATGTTATCCTCTTCCACGAGTGGCATGAGGCTTGGGTTGTGATGTTGCTGCAGGATTAAGGGAGATCCTGCCATGTGCTCCATACGCTGTCATCTTTTTCATGCATTTGCCTCTGGGGTCAAGGTGGAAACTCTTGGTCAAAAGCGTCAGCTGTAATTTTTATACTTGGTTTGTACTTAAATTCCTGCTATTGTGCCAGGTTAGCTTGATCAAGGAGTCCTTCTAAAGAGATCACACTGGGGTGCCTTATCCAGTTCTCTCTCCTCCATCTGCAGGCGGGTACACAACAGGTCCCAAGCCCCTCATCGATTTGCTCCGCCAGCGTTCCCGCCCGTACCTCTTCTCCAACAGCTTGCCCCCTGCTGTGGTGGGCTGTGCATCCAAGGCCCTGGACCTGCTCATGGAGAGCAATGCCATTGCACAGTCAATGGCTGCCAAAACCCAACGGTGAGGGGGCCGTGTTGGGGTGGGAGCAGGGGCAGCTTTCTTAGGAATGAGTTGTCTGTGATTTATTCACCCCCCTCTCCCCAGTGATAGCTGTGAAGACAGTTTACAAGTCAGGGCTCAGGGGAAGCTGCAGGATGTGCCTGTCTATCAGGCAGATGTGTCACATCTAGATGCTCTGTGAGCTGGGGCACATCTGCCCCTCAAGGATCTGCAGTCCCATTTTGCTGAGCAAGACATGGCAGGAGGTCACTCCAAGAGGAGAGATCGCTTCCCTGCACAGAAGATGAGCAGTGGAGCAAACCTTACCCAGTTCTCAGTGGTCAGGGCTCCCAGGAGAGAGAAAGGCAGTGGTCTCCAAGGACAGGGTTGTTGAGGTTTTTACTCATCCCGTCGTTCCTTTCACCAGGTTCAGAAGTAAGATGACGGCAGCCGGCTTCACCATCTCAGGGAAAGACCACCCCATCTGTCCGGTCATGCTGGGGGATGCTCGGCTGGCATCAGTGATGGCAGAGGACATGCTCAACAGAGGTGATCTGGGGAGGGGGCTCAGCATGCAGACAGGTTCCCTGAGGGAAGGGACAGTTGGCCGTGGTGCCATCATGAGCCCTCCTACAGAGGATGTTCCTGCATGAAATACAGTACTCCTCTACCCTCCAGCTGCAGATGTCCTCATGGTCTCCCCCAGATGTTGCTGGCTTCACCTTCTTTCTCTGTTAGGGGGGGATTTACATTAATGCTCTTGTCCTGCCATGCTGGACTCCATCCCCATTGCTGGCCCTAAATCTCATTTCCATGCTTGAGAGCAGATAGCACTCGAAAACCCTGAAGCCTGGAAGTGGTTATTGGGAGGGAAACCTTTCTATCACCCAGTACACCTCAGCCTGCCTCCATCCCAGCGAGCTCTGACTGCCTGCATTCCCTCCTCAGGCATTTATGTCATTGGCTTCAGCTACCCCGTGGTCCCCAAGGGGAAGGCCCGCATTCGGGTCCAGATCTCGGCCGTGCACAGCGACGAGGACATCGACCGCTGCGTGGAAGCCTTCACCGAGGTGGGACGGAAGCACGGAGCGCTGCCTTGAGGGGCCAGAAAACACCTCCTCGGCACCATCCCTGCCCACAACCAAGTGCCTCTGATGGGGAAAAAGGCTTGAGCAGCGCACTGCCAAAAGCAGGACCGTTCCTCAAGGCATCACAGCCTGCATCCCATGAGTCAGCCAGCTGGCTGTTGCAGCGTGCTGGCAGTAGCACTGGCAACTTAAACAGCACTTAAAAGTGTGATTAAAGGTGTCCTGCAGCGCAGCAGATATTTGTCTGCCTTCTATTTCCTCATCCAGGAGCTGCACCCCATCCCCATCCTCTCATGCTGTGACTAGACATTCTGCTATGTCTTCCCTGAAGCCTCAGTCCGGATGCTGAAGTGCTGCAGTTCCTGCTGTCTCCTGCTGATGGAAATACAGCATTGCTGATGTACCTGAGGTTGCCTGCTTCTTCTATGCTGTCCTGTGGGTCCAGCAGCATCACCCTGGCAGATCTGACCGCTGCAATTCCCCGCTGAGGCAAGGGTGTTTCCCAAGCCCTCTGCAAGCTGTGCCACTGGCAGCTGGTTAGGGAAGGGAGGATATGGGCCAGCCAAAGCTCCCAGTGCTCCTTTCTCTCCTTCTCACTCTCGGGTGTAAGATGTGAGGCTTGCTTGGTCCCCAGCTACAAGGCTTTGCCAATTGCTTCAGTGGTCCCAAACCGGCCCTGGGAAAGACACGTTGCCCCATAGAGGCCATCAGGCAGCAGGCAAGCTGAGGTGGCAGAGGCCAGCAGCATGATGAGAGGATCTGCATCTGACCAAGGCTGAGGCCAGGGGCAGAGCACAAACCTTTAATTTTCTTCCATGTGGCAGGAATCTTTGTATTTGTTCCTCCAAGCTGTGCTGGTGTAGCATTTCAGCAGTCGAGCAGGCACAGGTGGGACCTGGGCATCTGTTAGGATTGCTTTGTTTGCATCAGTTTTGCTCCAGATCAGAAATTGTGTGCCCTGCCAGCTGCCCATGTGCTGAGTGAGTAGCTGCAGCCAGGGGCAGATTCCAGTAGCTGAAATGGAGTGTGCTGTGCCTGGTTGCTGGAGCACTGGGTCACATCAGCAAAGACCTGCTCTGAAGTCACTACATGTCGCTGGGCAGACAGGGAGCAAGCTACAGGGCAGTAATGTCTGACCTGAACCAGAGCAACTGCAGAAGAGCCCAGGTGTTGATCCAGGATTGTAGGGCTTTACAAGGATGCAGAGGACAGGGGAGAAACATCTTCTATAGGTTCTACAGGACTGCAACCAAACGCAGTGTAACTGCGTGCTGATTTTGTTTAATTTTCCATCTCCACAGGCCCTGAGCACAGCCTGCTGATAAACTGGTGATACAGAGTTCCCTTTCTGTGGCACCCGGCCCTCACAGTGCTGCAAACCTTCCTCAACAGGCAGTATTTTGGCACAGGGAATGTAGTGGGGAGGGCAGAGGGAATTGCTCTCAGGCCCCTCATGCAACCTGGAAGAGATGGAAGTTCAGCCAGAAGGGCTCAGCTATAGGGAGGTTGAGACCCTAAACTGAATCACTGCTGGTTTGAGCCCAATGCCCCCTGCTCCCCCTCCCTGCACACCTCCACTGCACACCTGTACCACACTCCCTCACATTCTTCTCCTGCTGGTCCCCAGCCCTGGTCTCCCCCTCTCCCCTGGACTTCTGCAGGCATCCCTGCTGATGCCTCTGCTCTGCTCAGGGCAGTCAACCCAAGCAGTTTAACCCTGCTCCGGCTTTCAAGCCCTCCTCATTGGGAGTGCAGCCACACAGATGTCCCACTGCTCAGCTGCAGGCCAGAGCAGCAGCAGCCTCCCTCCTCTGATGCTCACAACTGGTTTTGCATGCACATGTGTGGGCTCCCCCTTCTGCTCCACTTCTCACCAGGTGCACTGACCTCCCTCTCCCCTCCATATCTTTCTGGCCCCTTGGCAGCTGACTCTCTGCACTCTGCCTGCTTCAAGGCCAAGCTCAGCAGCAGACCGTGGAGCTGTCTGGGGCACAGCCTGGGGAGTGCTGGAGCCCTGGGAAGGCAGTTGGGTCAGACAATGACACGCTGGAAATTAATTATGCCATACCCATTGACTTGTAGGCATCATGTTAATAATGAAGTCCCAGGCAGATCCTCCCACTCTGTTGCGTCAAGGCCTTGCAGCCTACGTCTGGTCTGCAGCTCTAGGCAGCTTTTAGAAAGCAGACGATGTTTTACTGGGTGAAATGTAGAGGCAGATGCCACTTTTTGAGGATGCAGTTCCCACCCTGGGCTCCCTGACCTACCCCATATCCTGTATGCTGCCCTGGCAGCCCTGGGTCTGGAGCTGTCACCCTCTGCACTGTGGGATAGGTGTATTCACCTCTCACGTATTTCACCCCGTTTACCTCAAAGTAAGGGACTATCCTATCCCATCCCATTTTCATACACACCTAGCTCCACAAATGCTTCCAGCCCTTGGTTCTGCCCACCCCCCACTTCTTCTACCCTCACTAGGCAGTCTCATTACTGTCCCAAACCTGCCCCCCTGCCCACTGATTCACTCCAGCTTCTCCCCCTTGCTGTTTCCACCCTGAGCAGTGGCCCACCTCTCTCTACCCTTTCTCTGCTGGAATTCCCTGGCCCTGGCTCCCTGCCTGCAGCCTCACCCCGGTAGGCAGGGATGCCCCAGCTTGGACTGAGCCTGCTGGGGCTGATGCAAACAGGGTCTGAACCTGCTGTTCAGTGCCATAATTTTTCCATCCCTCATCCTTTACTGGAGATAAATGCTGCGCAAGGGCCTTTGCTAGTCCTAATTCCTCAGGGTACTGGTGGGTGAGGGGTGAAGCAGCTGCACTCCCCACCCAGGGGTCTCAGCGAGACACAGCAACGACCACAGCCATCCCCACTTCCTCTCTGGAGGTTTATTTCTGTTTGGGGGACTTTCCCCCAGCTCCGAGGGTGAGTCCAGGCAGACGTTTGCCTTTTCAGGCCTTTGGGCTGCAAGAACAGGCACCGGGAGGTCCCTCCGCAGCCCCCTCAGTGGCAGGAGCACTTGCAGGCGGCCACGACGGGGTAGGGGATGTGCCGCCAGGCGCAGTTCGGGGGGCCCGGGTGCTGCGGGGTCCAGCAGTGCCAGGCCAGCAGCTTGATGCGGGTGAGCTGTGCGGGGCGGCAGCTCATGCCGGGGGGCCAGGAGCAGCCGGAGGGGCCGGTCTCGCACGTGGTGTGCCGCACCCAGCGGGGCCAGAAGACGGGTCCCAGGTCGACCCAGGCGGAGGTGAGGCGGCAGGAGGCCCGTTCCACCAGCCACTGCCGCAGGCGGCGGGCCAGGGCCCCCGGCAGCTCTAGGGGCAGCTCCAGCTCCTCCGCCTCTCGCCACAGCTTGCGGTGATATCGCCTGGCACCCTCGGTGAGGTCCCTGCTCATGGATTCCAGGTTCTCCTCGGGGATGCTGCCGTTGCGACCGCGGGGCTCCTCGGTCGCCATCCAGAAGGGGTCGAAGGCTGAGCCCAGGAGCCGGCGCAGCCGCCCCGGGCGGAGGTGCCGGGGTTTGGGGGAGTAGCGATAATCCTCGGGGGAGAGGGACAGGCTGTAGGGCCGCACCGGGGCCGAGGGGTGACCGCGCAGCAGGTGAGCGGTGGGGTCAGCGGTGCTGGGCGGTGGCAGCAGCGGCTCCCGACGTTCCTCCAAAGACGGCGGTGGGCCTGGGGTGGCCGGTGGTGGGAGCAGGCAGAGGAGGAGGAGGAGGAGGAAGCAGCCGCGGTGTGGTCCCTCCATGGCGAGCTGCACTGTGGCAGGCTGTGCCCTGCTGCAAGCTTTCACTCCGCCGCATCCCCTGGGTTATCTCACTGCGTCCCGAGGCATGGCCTTCCCCTTTTCCCTGGTTACAGCGGCAGATAGGGAGCTGGCGGGGACACCTCGCTCCTTCCCACCAGAGGGGCAAGTAGTGGGGAGAAGCTGCATGGCCCCTTCTGCCAGGCCTAGGGTTGCCACTGAGCCAGTGGGGATATTGGGGCTGCTGTGGAGGGGAAGGGGCCAGCAGCTCCTTCTCCACATCCTGCTCCATCACTGGAAGTGGCTGGTACCCCCGATCTTCTCAGTAGAGGGAAGCTGGTGGCCTATGAGTCTTGCTGAGAAAGGATCACCAAGCTGTACTCGGTCTTAGTGCACCTAGAAGCCCTCAGGGCACAGCTCCGGTCACCAGGATGGGCATGGCAGCAGAGTGTGCCAGGGCAGGAGGGCTGCATGGGTCACTGTCCTCTCCTTGCACATCAGCCAACATCCATGCTGTCCCAGGCAGCTGTGATGGAGCTGCACCTCTGGAGGTGTCCGTCCTGGAGGTTGTGTCCTCCCTCCCACACTGCAGTACTGTTGAAGTGCAGACCTGGACTGGATAGAATCCAAAACCTGCTTTCTCCTCCTTCCCTAGGTCAGACATTGTGGGAGCATATTCTGCTCAATGCCGTGCTACTAACAATTAATTAATAACAGCTGGTAACAGCAATTAATTGCTCATCCTCCAGAGGGTTTAGGGCCCTATCCCAGGGACAGGGCAGGGACAAGGCTCACAGTGGTGGGATATTTATGTTCTCTGGAGGTGTTGGACAACGCATCCCGAACACCCACCATCGAGAGGTGGCCACTGAGGTCCAAGGAACCCTTCTCCCCTCCATCCTCCCTCTTCCACCAGAGAGTAGTGAGCTTTCTCTCTGCCACCCCTTCCTCAGCAGGAAGAGCAGGGAGCAGCTGAGCCTGCAGGAAAGCTGGGCAGAGAGGAGTTAACTCCAAACCCAACCTCAGAGAGAGGGGAAAAAAAAAAAAGCAGAGAACTATGGATCAGCGGCAAGAGCAGAGGGAGGGAAAAGGGGGAGTCAGAGAGAGAGGAGAGAAGCTCTGGAAGGAGAGAGAGCAGAGCTGGTGGCGGGCAGGGGAAGGCAGCAGAGCAGCAGGCAAGAGTGACTGGGATGGCCGAGCTGCCCAGATAAACTCTTCAGTGGTCTGCATCCTCCTGCTACTACTGCGTGGGCTGGACTGGAGGTGTCCCCCTGAGCGACTGGCAAAGCTGCAGGCCCTTCCTCAAAGAGGTGAGTGCTGGCTTCCTCTGCTTCAGTGGGGAGATCCCATGGGGCCAGATGGATAAGCTGGAGGAGAGTTATCAGTAGGACAGAGGGGACCGAAGACACAGAGAGGCAGGGACAGTCTTTTGGTGTCATATACAAATAAGCTGGGAAGCAGAAGTGGCATGAGCTGAGGGATGGGGGAGCATGGAGTAAAGGAGCTTGCATGACCCAAAAACAAGTTAATTGCTTGTCAACAGTAGCTAGATAACAGTGACTTTCCTTCTCTGTTATTGCTCAGAGAAGGACAATTTGTTCTAATGATAGCACAACAAGGGGAAGGCTTATTCAGAGATAGGCTGTTGGCGTTCCTTGCCTGAGCACAGCATTACGCAGGGCTGGAGGAAGTTTTGCAGCAAATCACAATACCTTAAGCTGTGGTAATAATAACAGGCTCATTCACAACGATCATCGTGTTGTATTTCAGGTGGCTCCAGGGTCTGCTCCCCATCCTCACCTACCTGCCACCACCCAGCCCTTGACCACCTCTCAGCATCAGGAAAAGGTGCCCTTAGTTGCCTCTCCTCTGTGGAGCAAGGAGCAGCCAGCTCCAGGGTAGAGGTGGTCCCAGCTTTAGGAGTTCCCTTGGGGTAGGAATGTGTTGGGGTGCTGCTGCTGCTGAGGGGTGTGATCCAGGCATCTGCTGTCAGAGGTGGCACAGCCCTGGGCTCAGTGTGCCGGGACCACTTGCAGCCCATGGGAGCCCCCTTCCCCATGGTCTCATGGCCAAACTCTAGTAGCCAGGGTTTAGACTTACCAAAGCAAGCAATCCCAAGGGATTTAGCCGTTTTGGGAATGCAGGAGGAATGTAGAGAAGGCCAGGTGGCAGGGCAGGGGGAAACCTTCAGAGTGCTGAGAATACAAGAGGTTTTCTGATAGGACTGTGTATCCAGGCAGGAGAAAGGGTTCAGCTCTGCTCAAGCCAGGCAGATGTGAGCTGACTGACTCCAACAGCACTCTTGCCAGCGATGTCGTGAGAGTCTTGGCATCATTTAAGCAGCTGGTTGGGATTGGCATCTCTGGGAAAAATGTGGGTGTCAAAGGCTGGGATCAGGCACCTTGGGGCCTATTATCCCTTTCTCCCCATGCAGGTCCCTGCAGTCGGGCAGGAAGATGCCAGGGGGATTGAACATCTCTTCTGACAGCCCAGAGCTACGAGCAGCAGGGATTATTGTGCCCGTCATCTTCTCCCTCATCTTCCTTGTGGGTACAGTGGGGAATGGGCTGGTGCTGGCTGTGCTGCTATGGAATGGCCAAGTCAAGTACTCTACCACCAACCTCTTCATCCTCAGCCTGGCTGTGGCCGACCTGTGCTTCATCATCTGCTGTGTCCCTTTCCAGGCCACCATTTACACCCTGGATGGGTGGCTCTTCGGGGCCTTTGCATGCAAGGCTGTGCATTTCCTGATCTACCTCACCATGTACGCCAGCAGCTTTACCCTGGCTGCCGTCTCTGTTGACAGGTAAGTGTCCCCCTCCCTTTGAGCTCTGCAGCTCAGGGACACTGTGTTTGCCACTTTTGAGCTAAGAGTGAGAGAAAGGCTGCTCCTTATCCTCTTGGGTGTCTTGTAAGAAGCGGGTCAAGTCTCCCCAGAAGCAGGGCCAGCAGAGCCAGCCTCCCCAGCTCCCCATGCCCTCTCCCTCCAGCAAGCCAAGCTGTCAGCCTAATTATCCAATGCTCACTTGGGAAGGAGATGAGTCCACCATGCATAACTAAGAACAGCAAAACCCCCAGGGCAGCAACACAATCACAAGGAACAGGAGAGTCCTGCTCCTATTCTTCTCTTACCTGGTTCAAGAGATACACTGCTTGCCCTTCCTGAGTTAGCACAGCAGAGTGGATGATAGAGATCCCAGACCCACTGTTGGGATGACCCTGATATTATTGTGAATTCATTGTAACTCTCACTCCCAAAAGGTTTGGGAGGGAAGAGCTGGGTGGCTGCATGGGAAGGGGTGCACAGATGGCAGCTCCACAGGGCAGGAGAAATACCTCATCTCACCCGTGTTGTGTTTTGTCTCTCTTTCTCCTTCCCCTCCTTGCCAGGTACTTGGCCATTCGCTATCCACTGAAGTCCCGGGATCTCCGCACGTCCCGAAATGCAGGAGTGGCCATTGTGGTAATCTGGTCACTGTCGCTGCTCTTCGCAGGGCCTTACCTCAGTTACTACCAGATAATCCATTACCACGGTGTGCCCATCTGTGTCCCCATCTGGGAGGACCAGCGCCGAAAGGTTCTGGACATGCTCACATTTGTATTTGGATACCTGCTGCCTGTGACCGTGGTGAGCCTGGTGTACACTAGGACCATCAAGTTCTTGTGGACCTCTGTAGACCCCATAGAAAGAATCTCAGAGTCTCGGAAAGCCAAGCGTAAGGTCACCAAGATGATTGTCACCGTGGCCATCCTGTTCTGCCTCTGCTGGCTGCCCCACCACCTGGTCATCCTCTGCTTCTGGTTTGGCCACTTTCCCTTCAACCGGGCCACTTATGCTTTCCGCCTGGCTTCCCACTGCCTTTCCTACGCCAACTCCTGCCTCAACCCCATCGTCTATGCCCTCATCTCCAAGCATTTCCGCAAGCGTTTCAAGCAGGTCTTCACCTGCCTCTTCCTCCAGAACAAGATTAGGAAAAAGAAGAAGAGGAGAGTTGGAAGGAAAGTCCACATGGTCAATGTGGAAAGAGGTTTTGCCAACAGGACAGGAGCTTTCTATGGAGGCAACAGTGACGTGACCAAAGTCCCAGAGGAGAACACCAGGAAGAGGGACCATGAAGGTGCCAGTCATCCCAGAGCATGGACTCGGCAGGTACAAGATGCCATGGTCTCTGTTCAGAAGGACCTAGTGGAGAAAGGAAGTTCAGCAACAGCTGGCCGTTCCCTAGAGGGGACCCCTCTAAGAGGAACTGTAGCAGAAGACCAAGAAGAAGCCCTAGAAAAGGGCTAGAGATGCAAGAAAGAAGTCTCCATTTGCATCACATTTTCTGACCACATCACAGGGGTTTTGCTTTCCTCCAGGATCATCACACCCACACCTTATCACCACTGAGATGGTTTTATGTTGGCAGTGAGAGATGAGCTCTCATTCATATCCATTAAACTGAGTTCAAGTCCCTCAGAACTCCTCAACCACCTCCTCCACAATCCTGTAGCCATGTCTGAGACCCACCATCATCCCAGCTCAATATTCACAGTAAACTTCAAGTGACTGCAACAGCCCTCCTTTTCCTTAATTATGTATGGTGTTTAATTAGTGCTATGTGGATCCTGAATATGTACCTCTTAATGTGAGGCAGATCTGCACCTATAATTTCTTAAGAGAAGGTGAAAGATGGGAAGCTCAGAAAAAGTGTTTAGGGAAAGCTGTGACTTTGCCACAGCTGGGACACCCAGACTTCCACACTGAAGCTGGGAAACAATTACAGGTTGTCATGGCACCAGTAGGTGTCCTGAGCCCTGCATGGGCTACAAAATCCTCTGGTGTCCTCGCTTATCCCCATGCACGGTGCTGGAAGCTGTGCCAAAAGTAAAGGGGTTTTGGCCCCAGCCAGTTCTGTAGGCATTGTACCGTGGGGCTGGGTGACATCAGGCAGCTTGCAGAGGGCTGTGATGTGCATGAGCAGAGCCATGATCTCTCCCTTTATTTTTCTGTTCCCTTCTTCTGTTTGCGTAAATATTTCCCTAGTGCTTTGTCCTGCCCACTCTTAATTCCCAGGTGACGTGGCACTTCTAATGCTCACTGAAGCTGTTGTACACGTTGCTAGAGCTCAGCTCCAAGGACATCCCTTTCTCTTTGTGGAGGCCAACTGAAGAGGAAGGCCAACTGTGCTGGGAATTAGTTTTTCCGTTCAAGTGCTTGATGTTGCTTTCTGCAGTCTTTGAGCCTCCCTTGCCTCTATCCCTGTTTCTGATTTTTCCACCTCTCTCCTTTCATGGTGGCTATCTCTCCTCTACAAAAGATGTCTTTCAGAAACGTGTCCAGTGTGCCTTCCCCACACTTATTCCTGGGAACAGTGAGTTCTGCAGCCATCCTCAATACATGATGTCATGGCTGGTGGCCAGCTCACATGGCCTCATCATTTCTACAGGTGAAGACTCTCTCCACAGCCCAAAGCATTGGAGGGAGAAGGGAACAGCAGTCAGGAACAATGATGTGGTACAGCTGGACGCTGTCTGTTCTTGCCCAGATGCAGCTGGGCTGTTGCTCACCCCTGATCCTGCTCCTCCTGGTCCCAGCTTGCAAAAGGAGCAGATCAGATCAGGACTGACTGCTGCACATTGGGGTGAAGCCTAAATGAAACACGACAGAGAGGACAGGGAAGATCCTGGGGAGAAGGTGCATTTAGCATGACAAACGGCTGTAAGCCCTGGGCCCCTTCACTAAGCTCTGCCTGGTGCTAAGCCCTGATTTTGGGGAGCACATGAGCTGGAAGGGTAGGTGCTGATCCTGGGTTGGGAAGGCTCTGGAGCCAGAAGGGAATTCCTGTCTATCCTGTAAGAGTGTACACGCTCCGACTGGTTTCTCAGCTCAAAAGCAGAGGTGGAGCAAAGATGTCACATCCTTGATATAGAGTCAGGTTTAATTAAAACTGAGGGAGCTTGACTGCTGCTTTCCACGCAGCCTTCCCTCCAGACTGACTGGCATTCTGCAGTCTCTGTTCCCAGCTTCTTGCTGTAATTAATGACTCTTTTCTCTTATTTTCTATCCTACTTTTTATTACTCAGGCTGACAAGCTCATCTTTAACCCTGAAGGGGCTGGTTTGCCACAGCAGTAGAGCGCTGCTGTTCCAAGATCTGCAACAGGGTAAACTAAACAGGAGAGGTGTGAGCAGGTCAGGGCTTTGCATCTAGTGGTCAGCACCAGCTCTTCTCTGTGGAGTGACTTAGTCCTGCCAACTGTGTGCTCGTTCTGGTGTCTGGCATCTCCCCGCATGTGTGACATGAGCCTGACACCACTGGGAGGTATCAGACCCAGGTGCCAAGAAGCTCATCCTGCTTATGACCCTGTGTGTGCATCTGGCAGCCCTGGGAAGGGAATTCCGGTTATTTCCTTTTGGATTTAGCTGCTGGTTCCTA
Organism: Vireo altiloquus; assembly: GCA_013396875.1. Lineage (NCBI taxonomy): Eukaryota > Metazoa > Chordata > Aves > Passeriformes > Vireonidae > Vireo > Vireo altiloquus. The sequence continues at coordinate 1,479,472 of VZRF01008470.1, read as the reverse complement.
ATCCATGAGCAGCCCTAACAGGTTGCCAGCTCATTATTTTTACTCTTCCAACAACTACATGCTCTCCTCCCCTCTCAGAGATTTCATTAAAAAACCCAGAGGAATGCTGTTTGCCATACCACCTTTTTCATGTTCCTAATCAAAACTTGCTGATTCCTCCACCTAGTCACCCCATGGGCCCTGGCCTGCCCAGGGCTGGTCCCCCAGGCTAGCCAGGTACAATGCATGAAAAAGACATTTTTCTCTAAGTATCTTTCTGTGATGGAAGAGATCTTTGCTCACAGAGTGAGCAAGGGAAGCGGATGAAAGGGTGGGAAGTTTGCCAAAGATGCTTCATGGGGCTTTCTTAGTAGCACAGATAATTGCTGTGCTAGTTTTGGAGTCTGCTAGAAAGGCAAAGGTGGAGGAAGTAAACAAGTTTAGCTGTTGGAGATTAATTATTTCGGCTGCTGAAGAGCCGAACAAATTGTCGATGATCACACACATTGCAGCGTGCACTTTGCATTTGATTGTGTGGGTGAAGTGGCTGCTCCAGAGAAAGGTCATTTGCTTAGTAGCATCCATGCAGCTTTGCTGGGAGGCCTTGTCAGGGCTGTTGCTTCTGCTGTGGGTGCTCTGTAGACACGAGCAGGTTCTCAGCTGTTCACTTGCTTGAGCCAGATCCTCAGTCTGGCTGGTTTTGGTTACATCTTACAGCACAGCAGCAGCCGCAGAGCCAGGGAGGTTGCTGCTGGGTTCAGTGGCTGGGAATTCAGCACATCACATGCTCCGAATTAGGAGGGGAAATAGAATGTATTTGGAGGTCAGGTAGCGGTGAGAGGGAAGCAAAGCCTAAAGTCCCTTGTTGATATCATGGCCCTGAGAACAGGGATGAATCATTGCTCAGGAAGGGATCTGGGGGGTGCATGTGATGGTGTAGCACAAAGAAAATTAGGTTGGACTTATTTTAATGGCAAAATAAATAGCAGAGGGAAACCTGTGCTGTTGTTTCCATTCTCCTTTACTGCAGCAGACACCTCTGGGAGATGCAGAAAACTGCCACCAAACTCATGTTTTGTGCAGGGAAATCTGTGGCACAGGGTGCAAGGACAAAGAAAAACTGCTGGGAGAAGCTGAAGTCTAGGCCAGAAGCAGAAAGAAAACCAGGCAGTCAACAGCTCTCAGGACAATGTGAAGCCATGTTTCCTCCTCCCCTGGAACAGCTTCTTTCCTGCCTCAGCACCTAACTCTAATTCTGGATACAGCTGCTGAGCATGACAGGATAGTTAAGGCTCTGGTATGACTGGCTGATGCAAGGAAACCTAAAACTTTTCTCCATCCAGTGCCAAACACATGATATGGCTCAGGGCAGCCCACAGCTTCAAGCCCTGAGGCAGGAAAGCAGAACTGACTGCAGTGATTCATAGAATACAATTCCTATATGATACTTTTTTTCCCCACTGAAAACCAGATGTGCTTTTCTCCTTCTTACCTGGCATTACTGCTAAAGCAGTGGCAAAACTTCCTACAACCATTTGGTTTTTTATTGCCTCTCCTCCCATGGAGGGAGCAGTGCTGCAAAAGAAGCAAGACAATTGCTCCTGACTGGCTGCAGCACCCCCACCTTTTGCCTCTGTCAGGAGCTGTTAAGAAAAAAGACCAGCACCTGGCAAGACAAAGGCCTGAAGAGCTGTGGACAATATCACGTGTACCGAGGCTAAAAGCCTCATTCTGACTCTCAGCTAGATGTGTTCCTGCGTTTGAGGTAAGCTTCTAAGAGGTGTCTACTTAGAGACAGCATGAGCAACTGAAGTTAACTGCAGGGATAAAGAACGTTTCAGTCACCTGCTCTTCAGGCACCTTAATGGTCTCCTCAGCAACAAGGCTGCTGAGGGAGGAAGCGCTGGCAGCTGAATGTGGACATCAAAACTGTGCTGCAAAGACAGGAAGAAACAAGTTCAGTGAAGACTGGGCATGAAGGTCACCTGCTCCTCACATAGGGGCCATGCTGGAAGTTCTCTGCCCTGCCCAGATGTCCCTCCCCAGACCCTCATCCTCTTGCTGTCTCTTCACAGCACAGACATTTTATCCAGCAAGGGGCAAGGCACGACTTCTACCACTGGGCAAGGCTGCTTTTCCTCTTTGCAAAATATCTCATCGTCCAGCTTGAAGCACTCCTGGCTGGGATTCTCTTTCCTCTATTTGTGCAGTTTCACAGCAACTATCTAGATTTTAAGTCTGGATTTTTTGGCTGTGGGAGTCAGGATCAGAAAAGGTCAGCCAGCAACCCTGCACTTCGATCTGCAAACAGTGGTGTTTGAACTCAAACAACTTTGTGTTGTCGCTTCTGATTTGAGGACCAGGTATGAGGGTAGCGGTTACCAAGTCCAGTGCTGTGCATGGGGCCTGAACAGATGTAAAGAAAGAGGAATGGGCCGCTCTGAAAAAGAAAACTTGGCTGAGGAATTGTAAAAGGCTGACAGGATTTTATTGAAGTTCAAAATACAAAAAGGTCAGATTGTCTCCCACCCTCTCGGCATCCTTCCCATCCAGCACATCATAACAAAGTATCAATATGCACAGTGACAGCTCCAGCACAGCCATGGGACTGTGTTCCCAGCTGTGTCCTCCAGCAGCCCACAGATGAACCCATTTAAAAGCCATGCGTATTTCTGGTATCTCAGCTTTGAACAGAGATACCAAGAACTAAGATACTAAGAACACTTAGCCTCTTTCTGGACAAGAGGCAGATATCAGAGAGCATGCTGACCTAAAGGTCTCTGAAGAATGCTCCAAACTGTGGCTGCTGCATGCTTAAGATGAATGCTAATAATGAACTCTTTTAAACCAGCGATTCCCAAGCTGTGAGATAGGTATGGCTACCAGCACACCACAATGTGCTGCACAGGTGGGAACTCAGATCACTACTGGGCATGTTCCTGTCACCCAGTTGCTGTTGGTGCCCTACCAATGAGATTTCGTGGACCCCTGCTCCAAAACAAAGCAACCTAAATCTTCATTGCTAACCACAGTGGGCAGAAGCGAGAGAGCAGCAAGAGCATTTCCCTGCATTCTTCATATCGCTTCAGGCTCCTAGCATAAGCCGTAATTCCTTTCTCATACTGCACTTAAGGTTAAGCAAGAGACACAGAATGGCTGAGCAATGGCTTTGGTGCTGCTGAGGCAGAGGTAAATCCATCCCTACATAGCTGAATAATATGGCTGAATGCACAATATCTCCTGTCACAACTGGACCTCTTGCCTGAAACTGCCAGTAACAGGAACCACAAAAATTTGTTATGGTGGGGGTTTTTGCAAGATGTAGATGTCTGCCTAGAACTGTGTTAAGACTGTCACCCTCCAACCCTTATTCTCACATCAGGGCAGCTCTAACCTGCATACCTGGGGATTTTTTGCAAGTGTTACACTGTAATATTTCAGCACTAACTTGCAACAGACTTAAAAAAGGGGTCCAGTGAAAGCTGTTAGTCTGGCCATGAAAAACTCAGCATCCCATTTGTAACCAGACACATTCTCTGCCCTCTGACAGCAGGCTCTGGGGGAGGTGAGGATTAAGCCTCAGTGAATGTTTCTCAAGGCAGTGTTTGCTCAGCTTCTAGCATGCAGAATTAAATGTGTGTTCTTCTCATAGCACAAAGCCTTCTGCTGTTCAAGGCATTCACTTTCTCCCTCATGCAATTGAGCAGTATGGAGGTGGCAAAAGGTGCCTGTTCCAAGCATTTCCATGGCGCTGGCCAGCTGCTGAGTGCACTAGTCAGGGCTGGTAACTGCATATGGCATTGGCCACCACCTACATCGAGCTGACATACTTAGGAGAAGGCAAAATATCTCTGGAAAGGGGATCCTATTCATCGCCAGCCCATCTGGTAAAAAGTAGAGCAGCTCTTTTACCCCAAAGTCACAGCTGCAGCACTCTTGTCTGTTGCCTCTGTTGTGCAAAGCCTGCTGCCTCCCCATGGGGCAGCTGTGGCACTGCCAACAGGAACAGTCTGAGCACCACTGGAGAGTTAGTCTGGCAGGAATCAGCGATCTGGGAAGCAAACTTCAGCTTCCCTTTCTTCTCTCTAAGGCTTCTCCTGCTGCATCAGGAAGATGATTTGGAAGCCTATTACCTGTTCTCCATCTTCTGCATCTGCAGGCTGAGTGACGTGAAGCTGGCCAGGAGGTCTGTAACCTCATCCACCTGACAGAGGAATACAGATGACCATGAGGGAGGGGAATGCAGCTGTGCAGCCACCCACCGCCACAGAAGAAACCCCCATGCAGCAGGGACCACCCTTGTACTAGAATTGCCAGTAATGCCCATGCTGAGCTTATACTAGGACAGGATCCCTTAGGCGCCAACAATCATGCAGAAGGGCTACTATCCTCATGATCAAACAAGTCCTAATCTAAGGCAATGGGAGCTTCTCCCCATTCTTCAGGAGGCAATGCTTGACCTCCAGTCTGTGTGATGTAGCCAGTCCTTAAAATACAAGCATGTCATTACATTACCCAAAACTTAACAATGGTGTCAGGGCTGTTTCCTCTAAGCCTGTTTCTAAGGGCCAGTCTTTTGTAGGAAAAAAACCCCAGGCCCTGCAACCCTGTGTGGTTGTGCTGATCCTGGCCTTAAACTGACTGCACCCTCAGCCTATCTGATCCTCATCTTCCCTGCTGCCAGGCACTATGATGCTTTCTGCATTTTGATTTTTCACCTAAAGAAGTACCATGAGTCATCATGTAACTTGCCCACTTGACCCAATGTGAGCAATAACCATGTCCTCAGTGTCCCATGGCTCATGCAGTTGCATTCTAACTGCAGGAGTCCCAAAGCAAGGAGGTGAGTCAGAGTAGCTCAATGCTGCCCACCTGCTCCTTTGTGCTAGTCATCTGTAGCCTGGAGCAGAGGTCATCCAGCTGTTCCTTTTGCTCATGCCTCCCCAAACGGTCCAGGTATTCCCGCAACATCTGGATAATCTGAAACAAACAGGCATAAGAGGCAAACATCAGAGAGCTGCACCAGCCTGGGATGTTTCACCGGAAAAATTAAATTGCCAAGCACGCAACCTTGATGCTGCAGCACACAGAAGAGTGCATGACCCCTAGAGACAAACCCAGGCAAAGCAACTACATAGCACTAAGGGCAGCATCACAGTCAGTGAGTCACCAGAGGCGTTCACCAGTCACAGATGGACGAGTTGTGATCCTTGTGCCTGGCTTAAGAACAAGGAAAAGAGATAAGCCCAGGGGAACCAGCATAAGGTCTAGACCTGAATGCACAAAATTTATCTTTATGGCTAGTTAGCTTCCCCCACTGTGAGGAGCATGGACTTAAAGCAGGATCCGCTTGTGCACAGAGAATAAAAATCCTTGTGGCTCCTGAAGTGAGGCCCTTGCCCCAAGCATTTGCAGCCCCAGGAGTGCTTTCCTATTCCATGCCTCCACATGGAGCAGAGTAGACTGTGCTAGGAATACAGAGCATGTGTATGCCACAGCTACAGCCTTGTGCTGTGGTCCCTCTCCTGCCACAAGGCATCTGTCTTACGTTGTGGTTGAAAAAAAGAGAATGCTTCATACAGCCCAAGAATTCAGTGCATCCTTAGCCTATGAGAGCCAAGGGAGGCCCTGTAAAAAATTAGAATAGAGGCTGGGAAAAAGGAAGGTCTCTGAAAATGGAAGAAGTCAAACTCTTCCCACAGCAGTTAACAGCCTACAGACAGGTATTTAAGTAAAGGGTGCAGGAGGCTGCCTGGGGCTGCACCACCTTACGTGAACACGGGACTGTTTCTTTTACCTGTTTCACTTCATGGCGTACGGTCTCTAGGCTGTGGGAGAGTCCTTCCTGCAGGATATTCAGCTTTGATTTAGCAAGGTGCAGTGGGGTTCTGCCAGCTCGATCCAAGGCATCAACTCTGGCCCCTGCAAGATGCACGAGCAAGGAGAGTGAGGCCTATTATCAAGATTTGGTGTCCCTGGGGAGTATCAACAAGGCAGGGCAGGAAGGGGACAGGCTGTAATCGTTATAGAGGAAATGTTACCTCCGCGCAGCAGCGTGGTGATGACAGGAACGTGGTTCGTGCAGGCAGCTGGGGAGGGAAAACACAGGACACACAACTCAGATGTACAAACAAAAGTGAGTTTCTGCTCAAGCAGTGACCTTGCTGCTTCCCAAAGGGCTTCTTTGCCATGGGAAAGAGGAATGGCCCAAATGCTAAGGTAACCTCACACGCAAGCCTGAGTACTCTCTCTGGAACAGATCTTGCACTCCTGGGGCTGGCGGATGGAGGAAAATCAATTTTCTCAAACCTTTTCTTTGACCCTAAATCTTTGTGAGAAGCGAATCTAATGAAGTGCAAAGAGTCTCTCCTAAGTCCTTCAATCTGGGGATGTATTCTGTGAGGCACAGGTAAGAGGAACGTGGAGAGGAAAGGAACAGTAAGGATGTCCTCACCTCACCTTCTTGCAATGCAAAGCTCATCTGTGTGGCACTTACCCAAGTGTAAGGGAGTGTTGCCCAGCCCATCTCTCTGGTTTGGGTCAGCCCCATGGTCCAGAAGCAGCTGGACTAAAAACGAGGAAACAGAACCACATCAGTCCCTTCTCTTTGCCCCACAGGTCCATGTGGCAGCCACCAGGCTGCCTGACGGGTGCTTCTGTTCAGCTCATCACCTTCCTTACTGAGACAGGGACAGGGCTTGGCACAGCAATGCAGAAGGAGCCAGCACAAAACCAGGCAGTGCCACTGCCCCTGGGCTCCCTGATGCAAAGGACTGGGAGGAAGGACACCCTTCCCTCTGCACCAGTACAGCCCTAGAACTGGGAGGTCCTGCTCCCACTCCAGCAGGCAGACATGGCAAGCCATGGGGCCAGAGTTGGCGACTTTGACACAAAAGGAACAGAAAAGAGCAACCTCTGACAGGTTGCTGAATCAAAATAAAGAGCACTCTTCGAAATCCCTGCCACAGAGAGGCTGGAAGACAGAATTCCCCCCCACTCACCGATGTGATCGTTGCCATTGCAGGAGGCAAAGTGCAGGGCTGTCCGGCCTTTGTCGTCCGCAGCACAGGGGTCAGTTCCGTCCTCCAAGAGTTGCTGCACTGACAGCACCAAGGAGAAGAAAGCAGGTAAGGTGAAGGGGCACCTGATCAGAGAGGGGTAATGTTATCTGCTCTTCTGGGGGCAGAAACACATGCTGTCAGCTGCTGAGTCACCTGGACTTGAACCAGTTCCCACCAGTATCCTAGCTCAGCAGAACCAGCCTAAGCAGCAGAACCTCCACCCTCTGATTCAGCCTTCACCACCTTCCACATGTTGCCATAAAAGATAAGCCAACAGCTCTAACGGCTAAGGATCCACCTAGCCAAATTTTCAAGCTCCAAGGACACTCAGCAGCAAATGCCTAGAGATGAATATAAAAGGATAGAAAGGATGTGGGGCTAACTCTTGGTTTTAGTCAGCTGCATCTCAGGCACTTCCCAAGCTAGAATTAGTATCCTGTGCTTACTACCCCTCCATGGGCTTTCCCTGTCGATTTGCATGCTCCTTTTCTGCACCTGTGTAAACTTTTCACATCAACATGGACCTGTGGTCAGAAGTTTCACAGTGCAACCACAGGTAGTGAGAAAAGCCACTTCTTCACACCTGTTCTGACTATGCCCCTTCCCAACCAATGGAGGCTATGGTTTGGGAAGCAGGCAGGGGAGTGCACTGACCTGCCAAGAGCAGAGCAGAGATCAGTAAAGGGTGGAAAGATTAGGGGCATAAAAATAGCACCTACAGCAGCATGTGTTAATGGCAACTGTAAGAGCTGTTACTCCTGTTGTTTTGAGATATACTAATTGCTGTGTAAAATAAAGCTCATTCCACAGCTGTTAAAAATGCTGACAGGTTCACTATATTTTGTGTTCTTTAAACAGCATATTCTACAACAGTCGAGATTGTTTCAGGCCACAGAGTGTCACCATTCATCTCATCTTCCAGAAATTAAATTATAGCCACCTTTGAACTTCTTCCTGTATACCTCCTATTTCAAGTGTGATACAGAACTGAAAGGAACACCTGAAAAGATGGAAGTGACATTAACATGGAATGTTTCATGGCCTGGAAGAAAGACAGGGAGACTGACAGTGCCCCAATGAGAACCATTAATGGGAACATTTTAGGCTAGTCTTCCTCTGAATCAAGTAGGAATGACATAACCTCTCCCACCCAGTGCCACCACAGGAAACAGCAAAGATGTTTACTTGTGGATGAAAACTAAATTAATCATAACACGCTTCCTCAAGTTGCAGAGTAAACAAAACACAAGAGGATTGTAAACATGGGAACCTATCAAATCCAAGATGGATTGAAACCAAGACTTCCATAAAGCTGCATTCTTTCATTTTCCTGTTGGAAATGATATAACTTTTTAACAATTTTAGTTAGTGGTTTTAATTAACTTTGAAATTAATTTCTTTAGTTAATCATAATCTCTATATATATTAATTATACATACTGTGTGATTTTTACATTATTCCTAGCACTTTTAGCAAAGCTGTCACAAGGTACTTTTGTGGGAACATAGCTTGAGGAAACTGCTGAAACTTTAACTTTTGGTAAACTAACTCTGATATGCTTCAATGAACAAAACTAGAGAAAGATGTATTGTTGAGGTTGAACATCTGCAATGTAGAATTTATGCATCACAAGGACATGGCAGAAACCAGAAGATAAAGAAGGGACTAACAAAGACTCAGTGTATGTGTTGGAAAGTCCCTACCGGAGGAAAAAGATACTAAAAAGACTGAAAACATGGACTAACTAGGATGAGAAGTGAGAAATCAATAACCAATGGAGGACGGAATACTAATTAATGAAAGAGAATTATGTAATTTAGAACCAATGAACATTAATTTCTTTGTTTGCTAGAAATGTATAAATAAGTGAAAAAGTCTTATATCTGGATCTGTGTGGAGGTTGGAATTTTGTCAGCCACACAAACCCCTCCTGGCCAACAACAAGGTAACATCTTACTCACTAACACTGAAAAGACAGTGTTAGAGAGTTTTATTTACCCCAACAATTTTGGAGGATTTGGTAACAATTTACTGGTGACCCAGGTGAGACAACACATTTGATGCTCCACAGATTTACAGGATCATGGACTTTGGTGCACACTGAAAGACTTTCTCAGGGAAATTCTTCCATCTCCTGATCCACATGAGTTCAAGGCAAAAACCCCTGGGAGTCTATTAAGACATTACTGAAGGTTTAAAAAGGTATACCTAATCATAAGCTTGCATTCTCTAACGTAACTGGGTTATAATAGATATAATTGGCTATTTTCTATTAAAAGTAACTGTAAAACTCTGTAAGTGAATATTAATGGAACTGTGTTTGAGTCCCACTGTGCCTAGCTGGAAAACTGTAATTGTAAAACTATATAAGTGACTATGAAAAGGTGTGGTTTGAATCCTCACCCTCTGCTTTGCCCACAGATCAGTCAGACACAGTGCTGCTTGCACAAAGAGCCACGTTGTGGAAGGGTTTTGCCCAGATCCCTCCGTGATTATTAAAGCCTATGGCATGTGTTAATGCTGGAAAATGTGTGTGGTAACGTGAGCATGTTATACGTATAAATTGAGTTTGCATGAAAATTCATTTGTTGTAAGAGCACTGAAGCCATTGTATGTTTACTGTGAATTTTATGGTATTTGGTGTGTACTAAATGTTTGTTTTCGGTAAAAGTAAATTGTTAAAGCGAGGACTGTTCGCTCAGAGCTCTCTCCTTGGCGTTAGCACAGCGGCTGCTAGTGTTTAAGGGACTGGAATTGTAGGTGTGTGCATAGAGCGCTCTCTCGTGTCGGTTTTAGTGATTTCAGGAATTTTTATTCACTATGGGTTTTTCTGCTGGAACCCGGGAAGAGGGGGAATACCCAAATGTTCACCTTTAGGTTGTATTTTGCAGCACTGGAAAAAGTTTAAAAGCGACTCTTTAATTCAGACACAGCTAATAGAATATTGTGTTCTCTGGTGGCCAACTTATCTATTAGACAAGCAAGAAAAATGGCCAGTTTCCTGGTATTTTACAGCTGATGTTATATTGCCAAAAGAAAGAGAAATGGAACGACACACTATACCCAGTACTTCAAGCAGTGGTGAGACAAGTAGCCAAAGAAAAACAGAGAGAAACACATTGGAGAGCATAAGCTATTAGAGATCACCTGAAGCATCAAGTAATTAGTGTAAAAATGCCAGGAATTAAAGGTGTAGTCAGTAAGTGTAAAATATGTTTGCAAAACAACCCACAGCCCTATGAAAGACCTCCTTTAAGGACTACAAAAAGAGGAAACTCTCCTGGAGTTTATAGGCAAATAGATTTTTCTGAGTTACCTTGACAAGAAGGATATTGACACCTATTGGTTTTAGCTGGCACATTCTCTAGATAGCCTGAAGTTTTTCCCTGTTGCACCAACAAAGCAAGAGAAGTTACTAAGACATTGTTAAAAGAAATAATACCTTGATTTGGAATTTCATTGAGAATGAATGATGTATGATATCTTACAACAAGACCCAAGTGAAATTTGTGCATTTGAATGTCTTAAGTTTTGCTAGATACTCAATGATTTAAGTGGAAGTAATCTTAAAGGAAAATTAAGATCACTTCCCAAGGGGAGAGTTGTTAGAAATGACAGAACTTTTAAATAATTTTAGTTAATGGTTTTAATTAACCTTAAATGTAATTAAATTTAAATTAAGACTAAATTTAAACTTTTTTAAATTATTTTTTTTAATTAGGCATAGTCAAAATATATTTATTAACAATAAACAGTGTGTTATTCTTGTATTACTCTTAGCCAGCATCTAGCAAAGTTGTCACAAGTTACTTTTGCAGGAACACAGATTGGGAAAACTACTAAAACTTTAAGTTTTGATAAATTAACTCTCATATGCTTCAATTAACAAAGCCTCAGAGAGAAAGGTGTATTGTTAAGGTTGGACATCTGGAATGTAGAATTTATGGACCACAAGGACATTCTGCAGAAACCAGAAGAAAGAAAGAGCCCAGCTCTGGTCCTGGTTCTAATCTACTGGGTCACACTGCCTCTTCATACAGGGTATGGCTTAGATAACAATAACTTTTCCACCTAAATCAAAACATTATTCTCTTGCTGCTAACAACTGGGCAAAAGTACATACCAAAACAGCTGAGACAGTGCAGTGCTCATTTAGCTCCAGGCAGATGGAAAACTAACACGAACCACGTGCAGTGAAAAAGTGAACACTATAACCAGCCTCCCTCTGCTGAGAGAACAGACCCAGGCTTCAAAAAAGCATTTTCTACATGTGAAGCATCTAAAGCACCCTGTCCACAAACTATCTGCACCTGCTTCCTCCTCCCCTAAAGTAAGAGTCTTTGATATGCCGCCCTTCTAAGAGGTCCCAAGTGGGACTGACAGAAACCTTACCTGTGTCCAAATCATTGCTATTGGCAGCTTCACGCAGCCTTTTCAGAGCTAAGGAGGAAAGAAAGCAATTACTAGAAAGCACAAAGGAAAAAAGCACGTTTCTCTACTGAAACATCCCATTCTGGTGCTCGAGCACAGGTGCGGGGCCAAATCACGCTGCCGTTGGCTCAGTCCAGAGAAAGGGAAGCAGGAGATTAAGGCACCAGGTCTTTCTCCTGGAATCATTCTCCTCGCCTCCTCCCGAAGCCGGCCGCGGGCCCGCCCACTCCTGATGGGCACCCTCCACTGGCAGGACCGGGGACGCCTTCCCAAGCTGCCCACCGAGCAGATCCGACCACCCTCCCGAAGCTCCGTGCGGAGCCGGCCGAAGCTGTTCCGGAGGGGGACAGCAGCTCCCCGCCGCTCACCGTGGGCCTCCTTGCCCGTAGGCCCCAGCCGGCGGTGGAGGCGGGCGGCCCTGCGCAGGCGGCGGGCCGGGATCTTGCCCGCGGGCTCCTCCCGCTGCCACAGGACGTGCAGGTAGCCGAAGGGTCCGCCCGGCCCCAGTGGCGGCAGCACGATGCGCGGCTCTGGCTCCGGCTCCGATTCTGGCTCCGGTGCCGGTCCCGGTTCCGGTCCCGGTTCCGGCCCCGCGCCGGGCGCCCCGTCAGCCCCACCGCCACCCTCCATCCCGTCACGGCCCGGGCCGGGGGAGAGGGGCGGGGCGGCACCATAGCAACAGGGCGGCCCGCGTCCTCTCGACCAATGGGAGGCGACACAGCCCGTAGATGCAGCCAATGGGGAGGGAGCGAGTGGGAGAGAGGCGGGGCGGGAAGTGGAGGCCGTGACCAG
>VZRF01008470.1:1386194-1467204 GCA_013396875.1 Vireo altiloquus | reverse complement strand
GAGCCTGACGGGCAGTTGTTTTCTCCAATCAGATAGAGAACGGGCCCACGGCCCGCCCATGACGGCTCAGCAGGACGAAGACAGGCAGTCATTTTAGCCAATAGAAGAGCTCATCCGGCCCTGTGCCCGCCCCTCTCCGCTGACCGCGCCGGGCCTGTCCCACGTTTCCGCCCGGAGCCCTTTCCGTGCCGCGCCGCGCCGCCACCATGGCCTACCCGGGGGAGGACTACGACAACGAGGTGCGGGCGGGGGTGCTGGGGGGCGCGGGGGTCGCGTCCGGGCTGTTCGCGGGGACTCACTGCCGCCCTCTCCCCACAGGCCGCCTACGACCCCTACGCGTACTCCAACGACTATGATATGCACACGGGTGAGTGTGAGGGCCCTGCGTGCGCCCGGCTGGGTCTGTGGGCCCGGGTCGGGCCGTGCGGCGGCTGCCTCACTGCTCCTTCTTCTCCGCAGGAGACCCGAAGCAAGACCTGGCCTACGAGCGCCAGTACGAACAGCAGACCTACCAGGTGATCCCTGAAGTGATCAAAAACTTCATTCAGTATTTTCACAAAACGGTGTCAGATCTCATTGACCAGAAGGTGTACGAGCTCCAGGCCAGCCGTGTTTCCAGTGATGTTATTGACCAGAAGGTGTACGAGATCCAGGACATTTATGAGAACAGGTACAATAGTATCCTTCCATCAGATGAAAATCACTGTTTAAACTGTGATGCCCTTAAAGGCTGACTACTACCTGTGCTGTAAACTTGGGCTTTCTCCAAAACAGGTTTAGTTTGGTTACTGGGGAAAAAAAACCCTAGATATTTCCAGAGGATGAGACTGACATAAGTATGAAAGAGTTGTGACCTGTTTGAAGGAAAATATCAACCCTGGCTTAACAGGAAGGGAGGCTGCAAAAACGGATCTCAGTCGTGCTAGTCAGGCCATTTGCAGAAAGCAGTGAGATATAACTTTTGTGTCTTCCCAACAGCTACTTCCACTCCTGCTTGTAGCCATGTCAGCTTGCCATAAAGGGAATGTGGAAGTGACATATGCATCAAGCACGTTTTGTGCCTGAGGGATAAATTGAAGTCTAACTGCTTAGTTTGCCGTTCTGATTCTATGCTTCAACACTGGATCTTCCAACAGGAGTTGGTGGTGCTGCTCAGCTTTCACCAAGTCCAAGGTTTCTCTCTTGTCATCTCTGACTCCAGCAGTGTCATACTGAGTGAGAAGTGGCTTCTCATACCACATGTGTGTCTGTTTTTCAGCTGGACAAAACTGACAGAAAGGTTTTTTAAGAACACCCCGTGGCCAGAGGCTGAGGCTATTGCTCCTCAGGTTGGAAATGGTGAGTCTTCCACCTTCTCTTTGGTTGTCAGAGAGAGAAGGAACTGAATCCCTTCTGATCCTGAGTTAGCAGGTGCACAACGTTGCTGCTGCCTGAGTCAGTCACCTTTGTTCACTGTGGCAACTCCTTCAGCAGATGCCTCACAACAAGTCAAACTTGAGCAAAGTGTCTTTTTGTGCCTCCCTTTATTGTTTTGTCAGGAGGCTAATAGGCTTTGTGGCTTGCTAGTGTCCTCTTCTGTCTTCTTTTCCAGATGCTGTTTTCCTGATCCTGTACAAGGAGCTATACTACAGGCACATCTACGCCAAAGTCAGCGTGAGTGTTGGCCCTGTGTCTTCTTGTGGGTTGCGTGCTGGCTTCACTGTGCCAGCAAACTTGCCAGATCTTGCTGCCACTACAGTATCAGTGGTCCCCTAGTCTTTGCAAGACAGGATTGGATGGGTTCATGAGCTATAAGTCATGTTGGTTTTAAGGAAACTTAAAATTCTTGCCTTCTCTTAGTTTAGTAAGGATTCACTGGTTGCTGAAAAGCAAGAAAGACTTGATTGTTTGTCTGAGGCTCATTAGTCGTCTCTTCAAGCTTGGTGGTGATGAGTGTGCAGGTTTCCCTGGTAGCTCAAATGAATCAGGAGACTGGATCTGAGTTTTCAGGAGGCTATTTGTTGCTAACATCAAATGTAATGGTTAGGGAGTTAGGAAAGAAGGGGGTGTTGGAAGGTAACTGAGTTTTCGTTTTTATTGCTTTTGTGTATTTCTTTGCGGCTCTTCTTCAAATGAGCAGGTGGACAAGAAGGGGTGTCACAAAAGGAAGGTGCATTATTTGTGATTAAAAACTTCTCATGGTATCAGAGTGCCTTGTCAAGAGGGAAAGAGGGATACCATAAAGGATGCAGGAGAAGAAAGTGAAAGGAATAATGTTCTCTGAAATAAAACAAACCTTGTGCTTTTTTAAAGCTGTTTTGAAATCGGTGAGACAATCCTAATGCTTGGGTCTTAAAGGAAAAAATCTGAACAGATGCATGACTTAGGGGCTAAATAAGTAATAACTGCAGTTTTACTGTGGACCAGAGGGTGGAGAAATGGCCACTTTTCAAAGGCTGCTGTGTTAACCCAAGCCAGGCTTTAACAGGAGAAACTGGTTTCTCGAGCTGTGCTGTTAGTGGTTCTCAGACTCAGTGTCTCCAGCTGAAACAAGAACCAGTAGGTCAAAGTGTTTAGAAATGCTGTCCAGAAACAGAATTGTTGATCTATTAAGGCTTCTCATGAGCAGAGGAGAGAAGGCTGGTGAAGGTAATAGAGAGTTCTTGAATCTGAACAGCAGAGGGGAACAGGAAAGGTTAATCCAGAATATTCACAGGAGGTTTGACTGCTCAGTCATCCTGGGATAACCTACCTGTACAGGAAAAGTCATCCCTGTTCTGTGGGACAGCAGGGCTACAAGTTCAGGTTTCCTGGGTGATGCTGGTGGGTGTCCTGGTTGAATACTGGCTCTAGCACTCCTGAACTAGACCTTCTACTACCATGACTGTCCTAATGCAGTTGCCCATGAACTCCATCCTGCCCTGTTTGAAATGAAGCAGACTGTGCTGACTTCTCTTTGCAGGGGGGTCCCACACTGGAGCAGAGATTTGAATCCTATTACAACTACTGCAATCTCTTCAACTACATCCTCAGTGAGTTGCTGCAATTCATTTCTGGTTTGTGAATTTCGGAGAGAGATTGGATGGGGAGGGCATCCAGAGCTGCAGAAAGGGTCAGAAGAACTGCTGCATGTTTGTTTATAAATAATAGAGGGAAAAGTAGTCTGTAAGCTCTCTGCATGTTTGAGTTTGTTGAATGAAGAGCAATTTACATCCATTAATTTAAAACCATGAAAAGCAGAAATAGTTTCCAGTGCTTTCTGAAATACTGTAAAGAATAAAACTTACTTAGTTTGTTCTGTCCTGCTGAGAACTACTTCACCTATCTTTATTAAAAAGTAAAACAAAGCAGTAAGCTGAAGAAAACTTGCAATGTGCACAACTGTTTACTGTTGTTAACTCCCCTTGGAACAAATGTTGGTGTTTGTGACTTCCTGCCAAGCCTCGTGTGGAGAATGGATCAGTTAGGATAAACCTCCTACAGTCTGTGTGCAGCTTCTGAGAACTGATGTTGCTGAGCAGTTCCACTCTGGAGATTAACCCTGTGCATGTTCATAGTCTTTGAAAGTGAAGGCAGTTGAGGTAGTCAAATCTACATATCTCAGCCCTACTGGAAGCTTCATTCATCTGCTGCTCTATCTCCCATTTCAGGGAAATTCTTGTGTTCTTTGATTTCTCTCTTCCTCCAGTTCTGACAATGTTCTTGCTCGAGGTGTTAACCCTCTCATCTATTCTCCTGCAGATGCTGATGGCCCTGCTCCTCTGGAGCTGCCCAACCAGTGGCTCTGGGATATCATTGATGAATTCATATACCAGGTATGTGATGATAAAACTGGGCCGTTTTAGGGTGGCCTTGCCCTTATTGGTTGTATAAATTTTCCCTCTCTTCCCTTGCTGTGATTTCCATAGCAAAGGTACCATTGCAGGTTGAAAATCTTGGGTGATCACTGTTACTCTTGTGTTACCAAGTGGCAAGTGTTGTAAATGTGCAGATTTTAAAGTTACAGGGTGCTCTTTGGGGAGTCCTGAACTTTTGTGCCTATTTCTGTTTCAGAACAAAAGTTCTGTCTTTCTTAGTCAGTAGAGCCTTTATGCTTGCACTGAGAGATTGATGACCTGATTTGAAATAAGCTGTGGTCTGAGATCTTGACATTAAGAAATATTGTTCCACTTACTGTTCTGAGTGTAACAGTACAGATCTCAAATGCTATTGGTTTTTCTCTTGAGAGAATATATTCCTTTTTCCGTAGCTTTTTATTATAGAGCTGCCTGGAATTCCTCGAGTGTTGTCTGGAAAAGCTTGAGAACAAAAAGGATGTGTGCATGTAGAGGAAAAAGATGTGTGTATGCAAACACATCTTAGAATTTGGTCATTCTTGTTTCTACTTGTTCAGACAGCAAATTTGTGTTTAGTTGCCTGTCGTAATTCTTTAAGAGATCCTTTTCTGCTTCAATTTATTTCCTAGCCTTTTCCTTCTGTACTGTGTGGGTTTTTTAGGTGTTTTAAAGATGATATAATAGTCTGCCATTTTTATTTCCATGTGATCTCACTTGAAACTTTTGTTTTTTCCATGCAACTTGTAGTTTATTGTAATACATTTGTGTGAGCAAGTTATGCGCTTAGTGCACTTAGCTGAGCACTAAGTGTTCAGCTGCTCATCACTGAATCTCTGCTCTTTCCTGTAGTTCCAGTCTTTCAGCCAGTACCGCTGTAAAACAGCCAAAAAGTCTGAAGAGGAAATTGATTTCCTTCGTTCCAACCCCAAGATCTGGAACGTCCACAGTGTCCTTAATGTGCTGCACTCTCTGGTGGACAAATCCAACATCAACCGACAGCTGGAGGTCTATACAAGCGGAGGTGAGCTTTGGGTGGTGACAAGCAGCACTGGTGTCTGTGCTGCCTTGCTTTGATTGGACCCAAGTTGGTTAACTTTGTTTGGGAGCTGGATCAAACCATAATCAGTGGATGGATTGGCTGGGAACAGGTTCTGTTGGCCTTGAGAAGTACCAGTGATTACATTTCAAGCCCTACTCCCTTTGCTTTTAAACAGAAGAGTATTGAAAGGGAAGACTGCTTCCTCGGAGGATGGCATTGTGGTTCCTTTTTTTCCCTAGGTGACCCTGAAAGTGTGGCTGGTGAATATGGGCGCCACTCTCTGTACAAGATGCTGGGCTATTTCAGCCTGGTTGGGCTGCTGCGTCTGCACTCTCTGCTGGGAGATTACTACCAAGCCATCAAGGTGCTGGAGAACATCGAGCTCAACAAGAAGGTAATACAACATGTTTTAACCCTTCTTTTGCAGTCTTCCAAATGCCTTTGTTCAAACATGCTGGTGAAAAATTGCTATACTGAATCCTGCAGCTGAGGAACTGTTTGTATCTGCTGTAGTTGTGAGGAGTTCGTAGCTGAGCACAGCTGGAGCTTTGGCATTAAATCAAGCCTTATGATGATGCTGTTGCAGCACAATTGCCCAGTTTTTTAGGAGGTTTGCTGTGTTGTGCAAGGCTGGGTTGTTACAGAGAATACTGCTGGAACTGCTGGTGGTAGTGCAGTGGTAACTACCTGAACACACCATTCTTACCTTTGTCAGTGGCTTTTTCTTGTATTTTTGACTTCTGTTCTCACCGTGCCTGCTCACACCTGTTCTCTCCATGCCTGCTTACACCTTGAGTGTTTTTGCCTTAGAATTGGGTGCTGCTTGTGGCTAATAAAAGCCCAGCTGCAATGGGCTTGGGCCAAGGCTTGGCACAGATCTACATATGTGTTGTCTGGCACAGGATGTGGACTGAAACAGGGGGAAAGGGAACTTAGCAGAGCAATGTTAGGCACAGTGCAAGAGTCCTCTGCTTGCAGGAAGCTGAAGCTGGAAAACATAGGAAATGGGATGATCTAATAAAACAGTGAGGAAGCTGCTGCAGGGGTGGGTGGGAGGTGAGGTGAGGTATCCTGAATTAACCCTCTCCTTTCTGTATTTGGTATGGGCATGAAAGCAGAGATGGCTGGATCGTGGCTAACAAGCACTTTGGATTGTTGTCTCCCCTCTGACATATCATGTTACTCCTTCCTTCTCAGAGCATGTACTCCCGGGTGCCTGAGTGCCAGGTGACCACCTATTACTACGTGGGCTTCGCGTACCTTATGATGCGGCGTTACCAGGATGCCATCCGTGTCTTTGCCAACATCCTCCTCTACATCCAGAGGACCAAGAGCATGTTTCAGAGGACGACCTACAAGTACGAGATGGTAAGAGATAGAATAGACTAAACTTCTCAAAAGAAAGTCCCTCCTCTGTCACCTGATAGTTTATGTCTAATAGTCTGGCTTTATTTTCCTGGACTTTGCTGGTGGTGGTGACTGGGGGTCCTCTGAACTCCTTTGCCACGTGTGACAATATTTTCTCTTAGCTATGTTACTAGTTAATTTGGGTGTTCCCCATGCTGTTGCTCCAGGTCCATCTGCATTCTCCCTCTAGGCAGGGTTGTTAATGCCTATCAGCTGCTAATGATACTCTTGTTGATGCTCCTTCAGACTCAGTTGTGTTTCCAGTACAGTCCTTCACTTCAGGTTGCTGCCATTGTCAGATGTATTTCCATTATCTGATAATCATTCGCAAACATGGCTGTAACAAACCTCCTTTCTCTTTCTGCCTAAGCTGTCTTGCTTCCTGGGTTTGGTGCCTGTTTTACCTGCTGTCTCCTTTTTATCCTTATTATTAATTTCTAACTCTTTGTTTAGCCAAATCCTGCCAGTCTTCATTCCGTGACACTCCAAAAAGTTGGTGTGTCTGTTTCAGCCACACAGCTGTCCCTATCATCCCATGCTCAGATAAATCTTCATTCTCAGTCTTTTCTTCCCTCCCTTATAACTGTAGCTTGCCAGAAGATGGTTGTTAAACCATCTGTGTTCCCTTCTCTCCATATTCTTGTACCAAAACAGTTAAACATGCTTCTGGCCACACAGGTTCTGCATGGCTCTGGATGCATTCACTCTGCTCCTACCTCTTGTGCAGCCCTCTCTTTTATTTATAAGAGCCTTGATATGTCTTTCATCCATTTGCTTTGCCCAGAGACACTGCTTCTTTGTGTTGTTCCCCTTGAACTTTAGGAACATCAGTGCTCTTTGTAAAGGATCTTCCTCTGCAAAGTGCAGCCCCCTTGGGCACCTTAAAGCCTGAGCATGCTGTGGCGCTGACAGGGTCTCCTCTCTGTGTCAGATTAACAAGCAGAACGAGCAGATGCACGCGCTGCTGGCCATCGCCCTCACCATGTACCCCATGCGCATAGACGAGAGCATCCACCTGCAGCTGCGCGAGAAGTACGGGGACAAGATGCTGCGCATGCAGAAGGGCGACGCGCAGGTCTACGAGGAGCTCTTCAGTTACGCTTGCCCCAAGTTCCTCTCCCCCGTGGTGCCCAATTATGACAATGTGCACCCCAACTACCACAAGGAGCCCTTCCTGCAGCAGCTCAAGGTTTTCGCTGATGAAGTTCAGCAGCAGGCCCAGCTCTCAACCATCCGTAGCTTCCTCAAGCTCTACACCACCATGCCCGTGGCGAAGCTGGCCGGCTTCTTAGACCTCACAGAGCAGGAGTTCCGTATCCAGCTGCTCGTCTTCAAGCACAAGATGAAGAACCTGGTATGGACCAGTGGCATATCTGCCCTGGATGGAGAGTTCCAGTCTGCCTCTGAAGTTGACTTCTATATTGACAAGGTTGGTATCTGCCACTTGCTGACTGGGAAATTGTTTCACCCAAGAAATTCTGGAATTGGTGGCACCTAGTTTTGCTCCATTCTGTGGGAAATACTTCTACTTCCTTTGCCATTTATAAGGCTTGGCTGCCCACAATGAGGTTATAGCCCTGCGTAAAAAGAATGCCAGTGGATGAAGAGTGATGGAATACCACAGGCAGCTTTGACAGTCAGTGTACCTAGAAAACGCTTCCCCAGGACAGAGAGAACTGCTTGTCAATGTTCTGGGCGGTGATAATTGAGTGACAGATAGTGCTGCTGTTAGTGTGTCAAGTGGGATTGTCCTTGTAAGTGTCCCCCACATCCCTCCTCTGTTGGACAAAGCAGAGATGTTGCTTGGTCATGTTACAGGTCTGCTTTGCACTGGAGCAGTGTTTATCTGTGGCTGCTCTAGGAGGAATATAAACACAAGGTGTGGGGCTGTCACCATCTGCCCTTGGAGCTCCAGCAGCAGGAAGCATAGCAAAGAGTCTTGTAGGACTTTATTTTCAAAGAAGATAGCAGTAACCATTAGATTTCTAGCTAGGAAGGAGACCAGGTTTCCCTGTGTTCTTGGGGCGTATAGCAGACCTCTTCTTGCAAGGTCTCATGCCATGTCTCAGCCCAGCTCTCATGGCATGTAGTGTGAATGAAAAGAGGGAAGCATGAACTGGGGTTGGAACTGTCAGACTGCTGCAAGAAAGACAAAAACAGAGTGTGTAAGAATGTGAGAAGTGAATACAACATGAACTGGGGACCGAGGGAAGGCAGCCCAAGGAGAACTGAATGGATGCTGTGGGAGTAGCACAGGTTAGATATATGTGATGCTGAACCATGGCTGGGGTGAAGCCCCTTAGGTTGATCCTTATGTTTGGCAATTCCTGCCGTCTCCCTGCTAGTAGCACAGTCCTTTTCCTAATCTCATCCTGTTCTCTTCCCAGGACATGATCCATATTGCAGACACAAAGGTTGCTCGACGCTATGGGGACTTCTTCATCCGCCAGATCCACAAGTTTGAGGAGGTGAGGCCTGGGCAGGAGAGCTGTGTAGCTCTGCTGGAAACATGGGGCAAGCACTGTGCTGTGCAGGCCCTCAGGGGTCCACACTTGTGTGAGACAGCTGTGTAATTCTGTGCTGGGCTGAGACCTAGCTCTACAAGGCACTGGGCAAAGACAGGTGTTCTGAGCAGCAGCTGCTGGCCTTTGAAGAATGGTATGTTTTTTGTGAGAAGTGCTCATTTGAGCCACAGTGGAAAAGGAGAATTTTACTGTCCAGGGGTGCTGACTCCATTGTCCCTAGATAAATGTGGTGTTCCTATCTGTAACACAACCAAAATTATATCTCTAACTTCATAACTATGGCTCTAGAAAATGTCCTCAAAGACTTCTGGAGCAGAGATGGCTTCATCCTTTTGCTTGGCCAGGAGGTGACATTCTGTCACTGCTCCACTCTCTCAACAGAGGTTGTTCTGCACTGGAAACTCAGGGGGCAAAATTCTAAGATTTGGGGACTTAATACAGAGTTGTGATACGACTGCTACAAGTTTGCATTGTCTCTTCTCCCCACATCTTCCTCTGCTGTCTTGGAGAGGAGAGAGTTCTACTTATTTCTCTTCTGCTTGACACACTGTACTTGCTCAAGGGCTCTCTTTGTCAGTGAGCTGGAGAGGAAGGAATTAAGAGGCATTGGACAAAGTCTGCTGAGGGGAGCAGTAGTGTTTATCAATCTGTAAAAGTGTATTTTTCTGACCTTTGTTTTCTCTAATTCCAGCTGAACCGAACCCTGAAGAAGATGGGCCAGAGACCCTAATGTGGACGCTGTACCTGGGCAGAGAAATGGGTGGGAGAGATTATTCTCTGTGTTGAGGGAGAGGAGCTCAGGGTTCTGGCATTTCTGGAATCACCTGTAACTCTGAAGGTATTTTGTATTTAAATATGCAGACTTGCTTGGCTCAAACTATCCTACAAAGGACAAGGCATCTAATAAATTAGTGGAATTTTTGTGATGAGCATTTGTACTCTTTCCTCTGTGGAAAAATATAACTGCATCTGGAGACATGGGCAGCTGCTGTTGGTTTGTGCTGTCATTGGTCCATGTTGTTGCAGGTAACAGTAGGGAGCAGATCTCTTTAACTGCTCTGTACATTCACCATGCACAGCAAACAGGGAAGGCTGCAGAACCGATTAACAGGAAGAAAATGAGCTGTTCCACAGTGTCTTCACAGGATATGGAAAGAGATACAAGCTAATACTATTCCTTTTATCTTTTACCCTGTGCATTGAATAGACCTGAGTTGTAATTGCTTTCTTAGAAGGTTGCCTTTCCTCCCCTCTTTGTTATTTCAGTTGCTATGAAGTAGAAGTCCTCCAAAGTGGATTGTCATGTTTTTAAATGAGAGGGGAGAATTTTTGTAGACATTGAACCAGTATTAACTGGTCATCTGATGAGATGTCCTTGCTGGAGGTTGTGTTTTATTTCAGCAGAAGTGATGCCCGAGACCTGGACCTTAATTTAATTGAGTTCAGTTTCTCTGGAAAACTCCCCGAGGGCCTTTAATTTATTAAAACCCTTTAAATGCAAATTTTCCCTGCTCTCCAGCCACAAACTTGCAGTGCCTTGAAAGAGGGGAAAAAAAAAAAGTTGAAAACGAGTCACATAAAGGGGAATCAAGGACCTGCAAGTATAGGGGAAGAGAATGCAAAGTATGAATCGCATCCCTCCACACCCTCTGTGCATCTTTAAATAGTTTGGTGTTTGAGTGGTAGAAACAGGTGCAAGAGGAAAACCTGCGTGTATAATAGAAAGCTACACAAAGCGTGTTTCAGATACACCATCTGCCTCTTTGTACCTCTCCCTCTCATTCCTTTCCGCTGAGGGAGGGGTCCTAGCAGTCCGGTTTGGCTCTGTGTATGATTCTGTTTGGACGTAGGGAATAATTAGCCTTTGTTGGATTATATTCTGTGTTTGAATGAGGGTCAGGTTTCCAGTGTCCTAGATACTGCTCAAAAGTAAACTGTTTCTCATCACAAAGTCAAGTAACTCAGGCAGGCAGTGAGATTAAATGGGCAATTCCTGTTGGCCTTCTAGCTGCTGCTGTTAGTGTTATGGATGCTAGGAACTCACTGCCTCCAGTTCTGAAGGGTTTGAGGCAGCCATATCATTAAGAAATTAAAGGACAGATGCCACTGCATTGCAGCAGCCTGGGGGAAGCTGTGTTCATATCAAGCAGAATCTGCTCCTTTTTGATTTTAGGGCTGGCACTTTTCCTCCTGTTTATTTGCCAACAGCAGCGCAGTAAGCATAGCTGTCAACAGCAACTGCCCTACTTTCTTATTATCCAAAGCCTAAATCTTTCTCCCAGGACATGTGCTCAGGTGGATGTGATACACAACATGAGAACCCTAGCAGGTATCTCCATGATCAATTCCAGTTCACAGCATAGCAAAGGAATCCAGTGTGTTACTGGAATTTTAATATCTGGCTGGCATGTTGGAAATACAGACTTTTAATGCATATCTGTATCATCTGAAACACTCCGGTGGTTACAGGCTGTCCTCAGGTATGTGGATATGCTGCTGCTTTGTTTCCGTCTGCCAGAACAGCTTCCAAAGGATGCACAGGGACCATCCACTGGTCTCTCTGGCTCCATGCCTTCTCTGAGGGACTGCCGAAGGTTAACAGAGCAGGACTGGCACTTGGTGGAACGAAGCCAGGAGGAGCTTGCAGCTCTCACTGGGTGGAAAGATGGGCTCAGCGAGCTGCGGTGCCTGGCACTGCTTGAAGCCGGAGGAATGCAGGGTGTTCAACAGCATCAACAGAGCCCTGCTGGCGCCGGGAAGGCACTCCAGAGGGAGGTGGGGGCGGCTAGAGCTTGAGCCTCGCCTACTGCAGCAGGGTTTGGTGAGTGGAAGTGGTTCTGGACAAAATGGTTTTGTCCGAGGGAACCACAGTGCAGGGTCATGTACTCTCTGTCTCTGCCTCTGACCCACAATTGTGAAGGGGCTGAGTGGATTATGGAACCTGGAAAAGTCAAAAAAACTCCCTCATCCTGCAGTCCCTTAGGAGACATCAGGAAGATGCTGTCAGGCAGATCTGGAGGATGGTGCGTAGTCAGCCCAGTTATTACAAAACTGACACAATGTTTTATTTCCTTTTTTGCTACAGAGTAGTTTTTCTTGTGATTTATACCACAGTGTATCTCAGGCACTGAGTGGGGAGACTGTACAAACCAGTCAGATAATTTACTTTACTCTTGTTACAGTTCTGGGACTGTAGAGTGATAGAATGAAACAATGGAGTAGAAGAGAGAGGGTGCTACCCATGAAATATGAGTGAAGGAAGGAGTGTAGAGCCCCTACAAAATGACTGGAGAAAATGGACTCTTACAAATTCGGAACTAGCTGCAATAAGCTCAGCATCAGTGTGATAGTTTGGTCTTCCCAAAAGAGGCAGCTGTTGGAGGTGAAAAGAATGCTAAGCCAAATAAAGTAGCTTTTAATAGTGGGCTTCCCCCCGCCTCCTCAAACCATCACCACGAGCGTGCACACCAGCTCTTGTGACAATCCATCGCCGCGATGTTGTGGGTTCCTGAGATTGTATCGCACTCTTCCTCTGCTTCTTCCAGGGCTTCCTGTGAAGCGCTGCCTGTGACTCCAAGTGTCTCGATCTTCAAAGCTCTCCCTGGCCTTGAGCCTACCCTGGCAGCCACCTACGTCCCACACGTGCTCCTCTGCCTTGGCTTATGCCCCTAGGACTGCTGAGAACTGCTTTTTGCCTGGAGCAGCCTCTGTCTAAGCCCGAGAGGGATCCAGAAATTAGGCTGCCTAGTGGTTTTTGATCTAGTTGAATTTGAATTTAATTCAGGCCCAGCTCTTTCCCCCAGCTGGGAGAGGGTGCTCTCCCCAGCATCCCGCCCTGCTCCCCGGGAAGCGCTGAGCCCGGGGCCCGGGAGCTTCCGCGGCGTGCGTCGGTGGGAGCGGCCGCCCCGATGTCGGGTCCGCGGGGCGCCCTGCAAGCCTGGTGCCGCCGGCAGTGCGAGGGCTACCGCGGCGTGGAGATCCGCGACCTCAGCACCTCCTTCCGCGACGGACTGGCCTTCTGCGCCATCCTGCACCGCCACCGGCCCGACCTCCTGTGAGTGCAGGCCGCGCCTTGCCCGCCGCTCGGACGGGGCGCCGCGGGGCCCGGCTGCCGCCCGCGGGCGCTGCCGGCGGAAGGAGCGGGGGCACGGAAGTTTGGGGCGCGGGACCGCTGGGACCCCCCTTTCTGGAGGGGTTGGGCCGCCTGTGCCGCTCAGCAGCGATCCCTGGGGGCTCACAGGGGGTTGGGAGGGATGGAGGCGCCGTAGGAAACGGCTCCAGGCTGGCTGGCAGGGAAGCTCCCTGAGCATGGGCATGAGGGGCTCAGAGAGCAGATGTTCCTCGGTTGTTCTGATGTGCTGGTAGGAGCCGTGCTGAGGGAGATGCTGTCGAGAAATAGTTGGGTACTGGGGATGAAGGATTCCACATTCCCAGGCAGTGCTCGTAGCCAGGTAGGATGAGGCTCTGAGCAACCTGGTTTAGTGGAAGGGGTCCATTCCCACAGCAGCCGAGCTGGAACCAGATGATCTTTCAGGTCCCTTTCAAGCCAAACCATTCTTTCATTCTACCTTTCAGCAAAGGACCTTCTGACCTGGTCCTGCAGGCCTGTCAAGGTCAGGGTTAGCAGAAGTCGTGTGATTTAAAGCTGGTGAGAGCACAGAGGTATACTAGGTCCGTACACCTAAATGGGAGCAGTGTCTGCCAGGAGATGTTGGTGTCTTGGTGCGAGGGTGTTTTGCCTCGGCAAGAGGTGAGCTTTCACACTTTGAGATGACCAGAGGCCTGCCCTGCACAGGGACATTCCTAGCTGCCAGAGGCAGCCACTCTGAAATGTGTAAAGGTGTGGACCAGGTTGCTGCTTCCATTTGCTTCTAGCTTGTTTTCTGTGGATGCTAGAGTGAAAGCAGGAGGTAGCAAATGCCAGTAACAGTATTGAGCCTCTGTAGTCTCTCCTAACTTGGGTGTCTTTGAGGGGGAATGTGAGTTTCAAGAGGCAGACAGTGAGTTTGGGATTGCTTGGGGGCACAGTGTCAGGCTGGAGAAACTGGCTGAGCCACTGGAAGGAATCTGCCCCGACCTGCCGCTGTAACCCTGTGTGCCCCGACGGAGCTGGGAATCCGGCGCCCATCTGCTCTAATCCTTGGTAGCCCTTGCAGTGCAGGTAGGCATTGCCTCACCTTGCTGTGCCTCTGGCATGCACGCGCTCCTTTGCCTGCTCGTAAAGCTGACAAGGGTGATGCGTCCCCTGTCACGTTCTGCTCTGGGACTGGTGGTTCTTCCCCTGAGGTTGCCCAAATTGACCAAATTCTCCTTCCTGAGCTGGCCCCAGGAAGGCCTTTTGCCATGACAGCAGCCTCTGTCAGGCAGAGGGATGACTGTCACTCCACTGTGGAGCTGTGGTGTCCGTGAGAGGGCAAAACAGGCCTGTGTCCTTACAAACTGAAGCTGAGCAGGTAGGCTGGAAACCCAGACTGCTGCCTGCTGTGTTTCAGGTGGTTGCCCCAAAACACTCAGCATAGTGTTCTGGAATGACTGAGAACCGAGGCATCACTCTGGGTCTTGAAGAAGCTGTGTGGTCTTGTGTCCTGCAACTCTTGAATGGTGTGGCTTGCTCTGACTGAATAGAATAGAGCCTCTGAAAACGCTCCCAGTTGCAAGGCTGCTGGATGGGAAGAGGCAAATTAAAGACAGGAATACTTGCAATTATTTATTTTTTCTGTAAATGGTGCAGTAACTGGGAACTGAAAAGCAGAGGTTCAGCAAAAGCTTATCATAAACACCACTAAACCACCTGATGGTTTCCCATTAACCATATTTACCATCCCATTAAGCAGAGGCTGCTGCTCTTAAGTTGTCAGTGGGCTTAAATCTTCTCCTGGCAGATGTCCCAACTACGTGCTTCACAGGTCCTCTGCACGAGCTGCATTGTAGAGACAGAGCCCAGGGCCTTACAAGGACATGGCATGTTGTAGAAGGATTTTCAGACGGCCGTCAGGAGAGTAGCATCATTTCATCTGATTCCAGCTTCCTCAGCCTGTCCTGATTTGGAAGTGGGAAGATTGGATCAGAGTCAGTAAATCTCCTGACGGCAAAGGAAAAGTGGTTGCCCTTCTTTTCTTCTAAAGTGCTTTCAGTCAGCCCAGTAATGGGACTTGGCAGGGATCTGCAAGTGCATTTCTGACCTCGTGTGGTCTTGCTTTCTGTGGGGCTCTCCTGGCCCACACGGGACAGCTATGCTGCTCCCCGAAGGCTGGAGTTCCTCTGCATGCAGCTGCTCCCCTGCTTCCTGCTGGCATCCCCTTGGATTGCAGAGGGGCACATCCATATGAGAGCTGAGCTGGGTGTGACACTGCTGCTCTGCCACCCTGATTCCCTGGGCATTGCTGCTGTGGTGGCTGTCAGCCTGTCCTGGTTTTCCAACCCTGCCTGGATGCACCCCCATTGTGCTGCTGTGCTGGGAGGGGACACACTAAAGAAGAGGCTGTCGTGGAACACCATATGGGTAAGTGAGACTGAGGACAGTTTTCCACATGACCCCTGATTTGAACACAGTCACCTTGGGATAAGGCAAATGGCGTTGGAGGTATGCTGCCCTGGAGAGCTTTGGAGCAACTCCCGCAGAGCTCTTGGAAACACTCTAGGTTTGGACTTCTTGAAAGAAGTAGACTGGAATTTCTCAGTATCTACTGAATCCAGCTAAAGGTGTTTCAAAGTGACCACCAAGAATGAGGTGCATACCTGTAGGATCTATGTGCTGAACCATGAAGATCCCTAACTCCACTGTTGTAGGCAATTCACTTGGCCTCGCTGTCCCAGTCAGGGAAATGGGAAACTTGGATTTAGCCTCTAACTATGCTGCTGCCTGTGTGATCTGGAGATGGGACATTTAATCTCTTCCCTTTTCAGTTAAGCTGGCAACATCCAGACCAACTTGACAGTGGACTGTGGGGATTAATGAGTTTGTTTGCTCAGTGCTCTAGAAATCTGAAGCATGAAATTAGTGTTTATAAGGCATTTGCTGTAGCTTAGTGAAGCAAAGAGCATCTTTCAGCGTCCCAAGCTGTACAGCCTCCCTGGAGCTCAGGGAAGGATCTTGGCATTCAGGGGTGAGAAGAATAAAGGAGTGTGGCACATGCCTTTTGAGTGCTGGGAGAAATGGAGGCTTGAGGAAAACAGGAGATGAGAGCTGTTTTAGAAATGCTGTTTTGTGTCCCTAGAGCCATGGGTTTGGTTACAGGCAGCATCACAAGTCTTGTTTGTTCCTTCCCATGTACTGCCTGCATTTCCCTGACAAGACCTGGAAAGCTAAACGGCTTATTATGTGGCACTGCCTTAAAGTGCTCATGATTTATATTTGAGGAATCCAGGAATTTGCTCTGGTTTTAGCTGTACAGCACACCCTTCCCCCTTCCCTGGATCTGCTGTGCTCCCTGGCAGCTGCCCTAAACCCTGGAGTGCTTAGTGGCTCTGCATGTATCTAATTAGGTAAGTGCCTGGGATGTTATTTGCATAGAAATATTACTGCAGGATATGGTACAATGCTGGAGTTTGCTGAGTCAAGACAGTTGTTCAGCTGAGATAGCCAGAGTCTTGCCTGTTCTTACATACAATCCCTTGGATGGGTATGTTGGCAGGAGAGGAGCCTGAGCAGGGCTGGATGAAAGACTGCTGAGATCAGGGCGAGGAAATAATGTGACATGCAGCCACATGTCACAGAATTGCGAGATGGCAAGCTCTGGGTTCTCTGCAGAGGAGGCAGTTTATAGAGGGGAAAGAGGGGTGTCTTGGAGTGACTTTTTCCCGTGCCTGAGAGGCCACGCTCCTTGTGCATTGTTACTGGGAGCGTGCCTGGAGCCACAGGATGCCACGTGACCAAATGGCATATGGGAGTGCTCATGTCAGGAGCAATGCAGGTCAGTGTGGTCCTGCTTGGCTTGTCAGAAAGGGAGCTGGAAAATGCAGTGGAGAGGAACTGAATAAACTGTTCCCTGGGGCCTTGTACTGATGGACTTCAGTGTCTTGGGTAAAGCTGAGAGTCTGCAATCCTATGTTATTGGAAAAGAATCTTCTATTCCCTTGCTACTTGATAACACCTTGTTACCTCTTGAACTTCACATCCTCTCTGTTGGCATCTGCTTTTCCTAATGGAATTGCCTTGGTTTACTAAAACAGCTTTGGTTCGCTGGGGCATAGTGGAATGGACATGTTTTGTCTGTCAGAAAATACTCTCCCAGCCCACCAAGGAGTCTTCAAGCTTCCAGCTACACCACTCCCATATCCTGAAGGTGAAGGCATTCAGAATGAAGGTCATGAATGTTTAGAGGGCAGTTGATATATAACTTTGTTGTCATTGCTTCTTCTGTGTTCCAAGTTGGCATTTTCTTTAAAAGGGAAAAAAAAATACTGCAAGGTTAAAGGACTTCCCTAGGCGAAAAAACAAAGCAAAAACTTGTGGAAAAAACATCTCCCAGTGGAGACTAGTTATAATTACAAAAATGGCAATGGTTTTGACATCAAAGCAAAGGCTGCAGCTGAAGCCTTTGCTCAGCAGCGTGTAGAGAAGGAAAAGTTGTGGTATTTTGAGCAGTCTGAGCTCTGTACATGTATTCACATGAGCTTTCAGGAGGGTATCAGAGCTGCACATCCAGCCCACCTTTCTGCGTGTCTGCCGCATTTGCTCCCGCAGCAGCGAGCGGCTGCAGCTTCGTTCGTCGTGAGGAAACGGCACCAGCAGCCCCTTGCTTTTGAACAGAGGAAGTGTAATTTTATGGTGGGGTAGGCAGCTGGGAAAACCTTCCTGAGCTCATCACGGACTTCCTCTGCAGCTCTGGGAAAGCTGCGTGAGGGGCTTCGAGAAGGGGCTGGCTGCCCTGCCATGTGGCGCCAGGACGGATTGTGTCGGTGTTACAGGAAAAGGCAATGAAATCCAAAGGGGGATGGAGGAAGGCAGTTCCTGTAGCCCCTCTCTGCAGGTACATGGCACCATCTCACCCAGATCCTGCACACCGCCTTTGGGACAGGGGATGCATCCCCCCTCTAATCTGAATTGTCCTTCTATATTCACCTCCCGAGCTTTAGCACCTCTCTGTGATCCATTGGGGTGGCTTTGCTTGACCCTAGACCTCTCTGGACTGTGTCCTGCCCTGTGAATCCAGCTAGCAGGCACACCAGGCTGCTGCATGAGGGGGTTTTTGTGTAACAAAGATGAGATCCTTTGCAGGAAGGGGCTGTAAGCAGTGCAGTGTGATACTCTTTTCACACATCGTACCCACACGCACATGCAAAAGGCATAACTAACTCCTTCCTGCATTTCTCCCCCTCTTTTGAAAGCCTGCAGACTGCTTTAACTTTCTGCCCTCTGCTTCCCTGGTGGAGGCAACTAATCACTCTCTGTGGCCAGGCTGAACCCCCAAAAGGCTCCAGGGCAACAAATGAAATAGGTTGGAACAAGTGAATCCCCTGGACTGGAGTCTGCTTGGGTTCCTCTGTGCCATGAGACCTTGCATTCAGCTCCAAAAGCTGCAGCCAAGGATGCTTTGTTGGGCACTGTGAATGTTTAGGGGAAAGCAAGGAAGCAAGAAGCGCAGTGTAAGATCTTTTGTGTCACCCCAAATTCCTTGAGATGGTGCAGGGAGGTTTGTCCAAGGACCCTCATAGAGCCACCTGAGCTGTATCTGTCCCTTCTTTCTCTTGAGGTGAGGGATCTGTATCCCCATCCTCCACTGTTGTACCAGTGGCCTTGGAAGAGCAAGTTTGGGGTGATGTTGTGCACTCTTTGGTGCAGCAGTGTGTGGTGCTAATAGAAACATGGCCCTGGTATTTCTGCAGCCTTTAATCTCAAGGGCAGAAGCGGGTAATGAGAGACAAGACATTTTAATTTCCTGGTCACCACCCATTTGGGACTTGCTTTCTTTTTTTAATTGCAATTTCCCTTTGGTTTCCTTGTGCCGTTACAACCTGAAATCTGCTTTGCCAAGATTTTATTTATCTAGGGTCTTACGTGTTGAGTTGTTTTAAGGTTGACTGTCCTGGGAATCTGTATGTGGTGGCCTAGGGACACTTTTTTCTCTGTGCCTCATGTGGCTATTTTGTGCTTTCTCATTTCAGAGACTTTGATTCTCTCTCCAAGGATGATGTCTATGAGAATAATCGCTTGGTAAGTCTCCGTTCTGCAGTGCACAGAAGGAAGAAGTGATGTGAGAATGACTTGATGGAGGTCATGTAGTGTGGGAGGAATTTATGACAATGCTGAGGGCATAAGAAAAATCTGTGTGAGTAACAGAGAGGAGCTGCTCTGGAAACAAGGGAATCTGAAACATCAGCTTCCAGCCTGGTTATCCTAATGGTTGCCAAGACAACATCTCAAGTGAAGATTTAAATGGTGCAACGTCTTCTTGACCTCATTTGTTCCAGATTTACAGGCAATGGAAGCAGGAAGCATAAGCAGAGAGGAAGGTCATGCTAAACCCTGGTTTGCAGTACTCCTTTCCTGCTTGGCACAGCTGGAGCCAGTAGCAGAAGCAGGCAGTGGGGAATGGGGAGGTGCCCAACCCCAGGGGCTAGTGGTAGGACAGAGCAGCAATAGTCCTGTTTTTTTAAATGAGAGAAAGACCTAATTGCTGCAGGCTCCTTCTGATAGTCTGTGGAAAGGCACGGCCCATCAGCTTCCCAAGATGAGTTAAGCTACATACAAATATCTTAAGGGCAGATGTTGAGGATAAGACCAGACTCTTCAGTGGTGCTCAGCAACATGAGAAGGGGCAATGAGTACAAACTGAAATATGAGAATTCCTCAGCTGATTATGAGGAAAACCATTTTTTACTGTGAGGGTTACAGTCCAGTGAGGAAGTAGAGTCTCTTGCTCTGGAGATACTCAAACCCAAACTGGATATGATTTTGTGTCACCTGCTTTAGGTGAACCTGCTTCAGCAGGGGTTTAGACGAGATGATCTCCGAGGTGTCTTCCAACCCCAGCCATTCTGTGATTCTCTGATTTGGGATTTACAGGATTAGGTGCCAGGTGTGTCCTGGCACGTCCTTTGCTAGACCAGTTGGTTTATCCTTTCAGTCATTAGAAGCTTTTTCCATTCAAGACCCACACAATGGGTATCTTGTCCTATTAGGGACCTCTCAGGTGGGGTCTCTCCTCACTCTTTGCTGCTTGCAGCCTTGTGTTCGGCAAGACTCAGTCCAGATAACTGGCTTAAAACCAGGCTGAGTAGAGCAGGATGTCCATGGGGGGCACTTTTACACCCCTAGTTACTGCAGATACCCATTTTCTTTTGTTTCTCCTTTTCTTTTCTTTAGATCTCACACCTTGCACAGCACCTCATGCCCCAGAGACTAGACAACTTCAGTCTTTACCCACACCCAAAACCTTTACCTGTGCACCTGGTACCTCACCATTCCATGTCCAAACCACTCTCATCTCTTCCTGGCTTACTTCTCTTCAGTCTCTGCCATGGGCTTGCATCCCCCTCCCTGGGAGATCAATGTGGGTACACTGCCCTTGGCTCAGCAGAGGGATGGCCAGTGTATAGACAGTAATCCCCATACGCTGCTAAGTGGGAAACTGTCAAATAGCTTTTTCCCTCCTCCATTCCTTCTTTTTGGGTAGCCGTGCATGCAGTTGGAGGAGATGGGTGCTTCTTATCACAATGTCCTTGTTTCTGCTTGCTGAGACGCAGAAAAGTACTGAAAGTACTGGCTTGTGCGTGGCAGGGTGCTGGATGTTGAGCCAGGATGGCTCAGTTGATTGTGGGAGGCCACCCCAGAGCATGAAAGGATGGGCAGTCAGTGTTTCTGTGGGGTGAACACTTGGGGTGTCACTGGAAGTATCTGCCAGCCCTTGCCCCTTCGTGGTGCCAGCCGAGGCCCTGCCAGGCTCTTGAGTGAGGGCACTGCTGGTGTCCCAGTTGAAGAAACACTGGAGTTTTTTTTCAGTGAAAACTTGAAGGGAACCTTGCTTCTGTTACTACTTTTTTTAGTCAAGCAGCGTGTCTGGAAGCCTCTGTCTATCACAGATGCCATGCATCAGTTTTCTTTCCTTAATGCCTCTGTGCTATTCCTGCAGGCCTTTGAGTTGGCAGAGCGGGAGCTGGGCATCCCTGCCCTGCTAGATCCCAATGATATGGTCTCCATGAAAGTCCCCGACTGCCTCAGCATCATGACTTATGTGTCTCAGTACTACAACCATTTCAACAACCCCAGCCAAGGTGAGTGTCCTCCCACCCTTCTGGCTTCCAGTTTGCCCCTGTTTGAGTACAGGAAACCCAGCATCGCCTTGTGCTTCTTCCTTCCTGTGGCAACTGGGAGCTGTGTGTGTTTGTGGGTGGGAGAAGAGCAGGTAGTACCCCCTCTCCTGCATCTTGCTGGTGCCCCTGAAGAAGGCTTGGAAGAGAAAGCGCATTGGGGTGAGGTTTCACAAGAGGTGGGGAGTGATGTAACAGCTCAGGCTATGGAAAAAGGAACGCCTTTCTCCTCCGTCTGCACTGTATTCCTGCCAGCTTGGGTTGGGCCTCCACCCCTGGTGCTCACAAGACCCCTTTGTGATCTGCTCTAACCCACTAAGATAGGAGAAAGCTATATAGGAGCCTGCCTACCACAGATAATTTTTATCACATAGGTACATGTAAAGTGACTGGAGGACAGAGAGAGTAGGGCCACGGTGGAGTGTTTCAAATCAGTTCATCTGTCCCTACAACTGCAACCTGAGCTGAATGCTCTGAGACAGCTCTTCCCAGGCATCCTTCAGCTGGGTGGAGATGAGGGCTCCAGGTCTTCTCTGTTCCCCTCTGTAGCCTCATCAGATAAATCTCTTCAGCTTGTAAGTGCTTCTCCAGGGATGCTGGTCTCACAGCCCCCCACTGGGGGCTGGTGTGTGAGTTCCAACCCTGACAGAGCTGGAAGAGATGCTTCACAGACCTGCTGACAGCCTGGAAGCCCTGGGGCCCAGTGGGTCACAACAATACCCCAGCAGCTACCCTAGCTGCTCTGGGCTTTGAGTGTTGCTTAGGGAGTCGATTACAAGGAAGCCAAGTAGCACTTGATGAATAAATAAAATCACAGTGGGAGGCTGGTATCCCTGGGCCACAGAAGGGGATCCACAGCAGGCCAGGCTCTCTGGCAGCCTCACAGCTGACCCATTATTAGATTGTGTTTGTCTCTTTCACCTAAAATAAGCACTGAAGTGCTGGGAGCGGCAGGTCTCATCCTATGTCACAAGGCTGGATGATTTTATTTTTTCTCCCCTCCCCTTCCCGCACATGGGTGGTGTGAGTCACACTTCTCTCCGTGCCTGATCCTCCTTCCCTCTTGCCTCCAGCCAGCGTCCCTCCGCCTATGAAGCGCCCAACTGCTGCCTCCTCTCCTCCTCTGCTGTCCCACAAGACACCCGTGGCTGCAGTTGAGAGTCCTTCAGCACCACAGGTACCCAATTTGTTGATTCAAAGCCAGACTGAGGCAGTGGTACCCCCTGCACTGCAGATGAGGAGATGGGAAAAAGCCTGTCACAGAGCCATGGATCTCTGCCGGGGCCTGCCTGTGTATTTTGGGTGTGAGGAGTGTTTCAGATTTTGTTTCCTTGTGGGATCCAGCTGAGAGAGTGGTTTTTGGGCTGTAATTTGTCTGTGGCAGGCAAGAGATTGGGCAGATTGGTGCTGGATGGTTCCTTGAACCACCTAGCGTACAAACACTCTCCTTCCTATGTGGGGATAACCCTGTTGATGAGGAAAGGGCAGGAATGTGGGACTAGAAGGGCAGAAAAGATGCCCTTTATTTCAGGTTTTAGCAGTTGTCTGGGATGGGACTTTTTTCAATGTCTTGCAGGACCCTGGTGCGTGGGGTATAGATTAATCCCTTCCACAGCCCTTCAGCTGTAGATAGGGGCAAGGCACCTTTTGGAGTGGCCCCTTCTAATTTGGGAAGCGGCAGCCTGCCTGTGCCTGGGCTTGAGGGCAGCTGTTCTGTGCATTGTCAGCCCCTGAGGTCAGCCCCTGAGCTGTGCCACGAGCCCTCGGCGATGGGCCTTCCACAGGGAGCAGCTGCTCTGGAGAATCCGTGCTCTGGGGAGCAGCTCGTGGCCCCATCCTGAGGTGCCTGTGCGTTGTGTCCCAGGAGGATGCCCCCTCGGAGCGGTCCCAGCGCAGCGCGCTCAGCAGCACCTGCGCAGCCTGCCAGCAGCACGTCCACCTGGTGCAGCGCTACCTGGCCGAGGGCAAGCTCTACCACCGCCAGTGCTTCAGGTACGTGGTGGCCAGGCCTGCTGGGGCGGCCTCTCTCCTCGTCAGGGGGTCCGCGGCTTGCTGCACCCCATCTTTGAGTGTCTGCGTCCCTGGGCAGTGTGGAACATGAACAGCAGTGCTTGAAATGACAGTGAGGATGTTCCGTTCGCCTTCCAGTTCCCTGTCCCAGAGGTCTGACTAGCCCTTTGTGTCCCTGTGCTCCATTCCTATCCTGCTCCCTGCCTCTCTTGCTGACCTGTGCTTTCCCACTTCACTTACTTGGAATCCCAGTCTCTTGAGCTTCTCCCTCATCCATAAACAAGGATGCTTGCCTCATTACCACCTGCCTACCCAGGACCACCCCCTCTTCACCTTCCAATGAGGTCTAAGCTGTGACATCATCCTACAGACCTCCTTCCACCTACACTCCACATCCTCAACTGGATATACAGGCTTGCATGCTGGCTGGGTGGTGCTGAGCTCCCAGGGAGCGTGTGGAGAGCTGCAGACTGTTAACAAACTGAGGAATGAGGGCTTACACGTCAGCAGCTCTGTGGTTACTCCCTGAGTGCAGGTCCTTACCTGCAGCACCTGTGAAATCATTTCACTTTGCTTTCCCTGCTCTGACGATGAAGGAATGAGATCTCTCCCATGGGCCACAAGACAAGAGTTGGCATCTGAGAACAGAAATATCAAGCCACTGGGAAGATATGAGAGGCCTCATTCACCCGCCTAAGCCAGTTGGGGATGTGCTGTAGAAACAGTGTTGCAGGAGGGGAGTTGAGCTGGGGCCATTCAGGCTTCCCATCTGCAGCTGGGACAAAAGCAGGAGTTTGGGGGTGCAGGTGCAGCATTCCCACTGTCCTCCTGGGCCAGGAATAGGAGAGGGGCCATGTGTGCCATGCCACAGCTCTTGGCCTTTCAGACTTAGCAGGGAGATCTCTGTAATTTTATCCCAAATGTTTTGCCTTCTGATTATTTTATTGGTTTTTTGTTTTGTTTTGTTTTGTTTTCCCATGCTGATTCATGGACAGTGTTTAGTCAGAAATCTCCTGTGGCAGCAGTTCCCGTGGGCTGATGGAGTTAAACCCAAAGCAAACCGCTTTCTCCCCTTGTCCGAGCTTTCCACCTCTTCATTTCATCATACCCCTTCTCTCTAGAGTCCCTACATCCTCACACTTCTGCTCTCCATTTCAAAGGAAATCCCAGTCAAGTGGACACCTAGAGCAGAATTCCTTGCCAAAATTACTGCTGGCAGCCTAGGGCAGCCAGCTGCTGCAAGCACCCAGTATTCAGACAAGAAGGAACAAGTTTGATTTCCATGGGAGTGCTTGATCAGCCCCTTGCCTTTGGCTGTCTTTCATGTCTGCTATCCACCTCTCTTCCCAGGTGGAGAAGGACTGACTTGGTTACCAGTGCTTTGTATCAGGCTTACGCCTGGAGGGCTTCATTAGGAAGCATTCCGAGGCTCAGTGGGGGAAGAGTGGACGATCCAAGGAGATGTGGCAGACATCGAAGGACATGGAAGCTATTAGCCCAGTTTCAGAGTGTGAGAATGGCCCTGCTGCATAATGCTCTTGTCCTTCCAGCCAAATGCTGTGGCCCAGCTGGATGCCATGGTCAGCATGGCTGAGGCTGAGCATGAGACCAGGCCAGGCTTGTGTGCTTCTTCTGAATGCTCTGTAAGCCTCCAATGTAGTAATTTCTTGAGCTGAAATTGTTGTCATTTTATTTAATAATCAGAGTTGAAGAGCGGGTGTTTTACAAACAAATGTGTCTGACAGTTCTTTAACCTGCCTGGACCCTTAGTCCTCACAAGGCAGCCCATAGCCTCCCTGTGCCAGTTCTGAACCAGTTGCTTCCTAATTCTGGCTGATATTCACTGTTTCATGTCTGTGAATGGTTGATCCCTCTCCCCATTCACAGTCTGGAAACCACACCATATCCGGATCAACTGTTACCCTTCCACATCTATTAAATCCTTTCTGAGATGAAGGAAGAACCCAAATGCATGCACTGTTTGAGTTGTGAACTTGACATGGGTTCCTACAGTGGCCTGTAGGGTGACATTTCTCTACTCCTCTTTCCCGAATGACTTCCCCAAGAACACTTTAGGATTTAGGAGCAGGGGTGAGAACTACCTCCGTGTCCCTACAAGGGTCTTCCAGGTGTGTTGCCTTCCGGGAAGAGCAGGATGACATACATCCCCCATCTCATGGTGCTCTCTCTTCTCGTTGGCAGGTGTAAGGAATGCTCCAGCACGCTGCTCCCGGGGTCATACAAGCCTGGGTCAGAGGCGGGGACTTTTGTCTGCATGCAGCATCGTGGTAAATTGGCTGTGAGCGGGAAGGCAGAGAGGAGGCCCAGCCCAGACCGACAGTCACCAGAGCTAAGAACTGAGACTGGGGCTGACAGCATGCAAGAGGATGCCCTCCGTGCAGGACCAGAGGTGGGGAAGGATGATGGCGGCTCCCAGCAGAGCGTGGCAGAGACTCCTGCACCCGCAGAGGGCCTTGCTGGCCCAGCAGAGGACAGCACAGCCAGCAAAGCAGAGACACCGACACCCCCTGCTCACGCTGGCAGTGGGGCACCTGTCTCCCAAACTCCTCCCAGGCCTCCAATCCCCAGCAAGCCCACAGGGCTCACCCAGGACAAAGCCAGCCCGCTGGATGGACGGCTCAGAGACTCACGTCCCACCCCTGCCCCAAGGAAGGCCACCGATGCATCTGCCCTCTCCCCTCCAACCTCCCACCCTGTTCCCCGGCCCAGGTCCACTCTGCAGGGCGAGGGCAGCGAGTGTGGGCCTGGCATGGTGAATGGTAAGAGAGCACTGTGGTGGCAGGGGTTACCTTCTGCATCCTCAGCGGCCGAGGTGGTTGGCTGTAGGTTGGATAAGTTCCCTTCCTTTTCTGCAGCCTGATGCTCTTATCCGCCTCAGAATAAATCTTGGGCTCAGACACTGGGCCTTTGATTGCCAGCAATGGCCAGCCATCCCCACAGTGAGGAGAGCAGTACTAGTTTTCCTCTCTGTCTGGTCCCTTGTATTTCTCCAGAGCTCTCCAAGGTTGCTGCCAGTATGGAGGGAAGATGGGAGAGCTAGAGGAGTTTGCAGGTGTGGGGACAGAGGGGCATGTTGGTTCTCCAGGTGCAGCTCCCAGGTTGAAGAGGGGGTAAAAAGGCAAAGGGGATTTTTGGGGTTAGCTGGCTGCATCAGCTGTTGGAGAAATGGCATGAGGTCATCAGTGAGTGAGAATAGCCACCTTCCTTTGGGAAGGTATCTAAGAGGTGCCTCATGTTGATTTAATCTTTTTCTTCGTGTCCTTTTGGTCTAGTGACAGTCTGACCCTGTGTCTTTCTAGGTCGGGTACCTGAACCCAGCCCCCCTGTCCCAAAACCTCGAGGGAGACCCTGCTCCTCTGATCGGTATGTCTCTGTTTGCAGATCACCTGAAAACTCCACAGCAAGGTGGGGCTACGGGGACATCACTCCTGTGGTCTTCTCTCCCACCTCCATCAGCTCCTGCTCTTAGGAGGATGTAGGGTTTGACCAGGTCCCTTTTCTAATAGATGCTAGCCCAGCATGGTCAGGCTGACAGTGTTCATCCATACCTCCCAGAGCATTTGTCTCTTAGGGTTTGTAAAGAGTTTGAGAGCTTTAGAAAGGTGTTTCTGTGGCACAGACAGATTGCTAAATGCCTGCTGAAATGGCCCTGCTTGTGGGTGCTGAGAAGGGTACACTTGTCTGCCTCGTGGAGGGTTTGTCCTGGGAAAGGTGTTGTTCCGGGAAGACCAGCTATGCCCATAAAGCTCAGCATTTA
Organism: Vireo altiloquus; assembly: GCA_013396875.1. Classification (NCBI taxonomy): domain Eukaryota; kingdom Metazoa; phylum Chordata; class Aves; order Passeriformes; family Vireonidae; genus Vireo; species Vireo altiloquus. The sequence continues at coordinate 1,440,378 of VZRF01008470.1, read as the reverse complement.
CCACTGCTTAGCAGATGGAAGCTGTAATATTCAGGCACCAAAACACTGGGCCCAGCAGGCAAGTCAGGCAGGCTGTGTTTCCCTAGGCCCGTGGGTTTGCTCACAGAGAGTGAGACACTGTCTGGGGAAGCCTAGGGCCATCCTTGGATGAGAAACCTGCTTCTGCATGGGAGACACCCTGCTCCAGCCTTCCTTTCCCCCAAAGGCTAAGTCTCTCTCCAGTGCCTCGCCACCCCACCTTGTCTCTGCCACCTCGATTTCTCTTTCTCTTCTACTAGTGGCGGAGCTGCTGCAAGAGCCAAGGACCCACCATGGATGGCCTTAGTGCAAGCAGAGCCCAAGAAGAAGCCAGCACCCCCTCCTCCCCCAGGCAACAGCCATGAGACTCCAAGTAGGACTTCAGAGGAGGAGGATGGGGAGGAGGTGGGGAAAGCCAGGAGTGAAGAGAGCAGGTCTGATGCCACAGAGCCCAAACCGTACAACCCCTTTGAGGAAGAGGATGAGGAGGAAGTGGAAAGTGCTGACACCCAAAAGAGCACACCTGAGCAGGAGCAGGGTGAGACTGCTGCCAAGCCTCTCCACCCCTGGTACGGCATCACACCCACCAGCAGTCCAAAGGCAAAGAAGCGACCAGCTCCACGAGCCCCCAATGCTTCCCCGCTAGGTGAGCTTCCTCCCACTCCTTTTTCCTTCCTCTGCCGCCCCGGTGCATGCCCTTGCAGGTTCCCCCTTCCCAGCTGCCTCTGCATCACCCTGGCAGGCCAGGCCTTTATGCAGTGATGGTTGCATTAGCTTGCATTAGCCGTGTCCTTCCTCTCTACCCACTGGAGCACAGCATTTGTAGGCAAGCCTTTGCGCTGACCCATCTCCAGTGTACGCCACCTTTCCCTTCTCTCCTGGCTGTCCCTTCGTTTCTCCCTGACCTCTCCCTTTGCTTTACAGCCCACCACCCCATCTCCAGGCTGTCACACTCTGAGCCATCATCCTCCACCCCGTCTCCAGCCCTCAGCCTCGAGAGCATCAACTCTGAGAATTCAGCCAAGGTGCTGGGAGAGACCGATGAGGCCTCAGTGCCCAAAAGCTCCTCCGAGCCCACTGTGCACATGCCAACAGCCACCAAGACTTCCAGCGCTGGCACACCACTGGCCAGCGTCTCCTCCAGTGAAAGTCCTGCTGTCCCAGCCAGCCTCTCTACCAACTCCTCCTTCTCCTCCTCCAGCGAGCTGGCCAGCCTCAGTGGGGAGATGCAACCCAGCACCCTGCATGCCAGCAGGAGCATCTCCACCGGCAGCCTAAAGACCAGCCCCAGCCGGCTGCCCCCCAAGCCTCCAGCTGGGGCCAGCCCTACACCCATCCTCTTGGCTTCAGATGGGGGTGCGGGGAGCCCCAAGACATCTTCCTCACCCAAACCACAGCAGAAGGTGAGATGATGACCTTCCTCCCATACAGATCACAGGGCTTTTCTTCCCCATCCATCACTCGGTCACAGGGGGAATGTGAGTCCAGGCTTGCCCCTTTGGTAGGTTTGGTGTGTGACCCCCTGAAAGCAAGCTTCAGGCCTGTGTTAAATGGTAGCTCTGCTTGTACTCTGCCTACTCCATATGCTAGAGAAGAGGCAGGATGTCGTGTAGTCTGAGCAAATGGGAAGGGAACCATGAAGGAAAATATTTCAGCATGCTTGTGAGAGAGAAGCAGGGAAACTGATGCTAAATAGGAGCACAGCTGTTTTTATTTTTAGGTGCTTGTGGACATGACTGCTGTGTTTCTCCTTTAGGAGTGTGTGGGGCAGGACAAACGCTACTGCTGCCCTGTCTATTCATTCCCACCTGTTGGGATCCCTTCCCTTCCCTTCCCGGGTTGTTCATGTATCTGCTTTTGTCCTCCCACTCCAGTCTTCCTGCAAAGAGAACCCCTTCAATCGCAAGCCATCGCCTGCTGCCTCCCCCTCGGCAAAGAAACCTCCCAAGGGCTCCAAGCCTGTGCGTCCTCCTGCACCGGGCCACGGCTTCCCGCTGATCAAACGCAAGGTAAAAGGGCCCTCGGGAGCAAGGAGGGAAAAGCCGGCTCTGCGCTATCCCCCAGGGCTGTAGCAATCTGCAGGCACCCTGCTGATGCATGTGTGGGCAGGGATTGCAGCAGGTGGCTGTGGCTGGGGAGGAGGGTGTGTAGGCTGCCCTCTGTTCATGAGAGCACTGTGGTCTTCCTTTGCTCCAGAGTGGATTTCAGATCCACGCTTAGATGGAATATTCTGTTGTCCCTCTGCCCTTGTTAAGTGTTGACCAGCCCCTGGATTACCCCTGGAAACTGGAGTCTGGTGGTAATGAAAATGTCTGATTTATGGTTTGGCAGGTGCAGACAGATCAGTACATCCCTGAGGAAGACATCTATGGGGAGATGGATGCCATTGAGCATCAGCTGGACGAGCTGGAGCACCGTGGGGTGGCCTTGGAGGAAAAACTTCGCAGTGCTGAGAATGGTATTTGCAGTAGGCTGTCTGTGGGTGTGGGGCAGGACTGACTCTGAGGCTGCTCCCTCTCCAGCCAAGGACATAGCAACAGTGACTTCCTCCCTGCTGGTTGGAAGAGCACCAGAGGCTGTGCTGGCCTCCAGGATTGGTCACAACCATACCCTGAACATGGAGATGTCCCTAGAATGGAAACAGGCTGGAGAAGATATAGGGTCTCTCTGGGAAATAGGCTGAGGTTGGGTTGGCTCTAGCCCAGTGCCCCAGTGTCCCTTCCCTGGCTTGGCAGAGCCCAGCCTGCTGCAGGGTGATGGGATCCACCAGGGCTGGGAATGGCTCTGAATTGTCCCTTTGCTTGGTAGACAACCCTGAGGACAGCCTGCTTGTGGACTGGTTCAAACTCATCCATGAGAAGCACATGCTGGTGCGCCACGAGTCGGAGCTCATCTACATGTAAGTGTGTGCAGGCGTGTGCAGAGGCACTGACACTCTTGGGGAACCCTTTCTCAGCCTCCTGAAATAGTGCTTCCAGGAGAGGTCCTGACAGGGCTTCCTTGCCTAGAAAAGGGAGGGAGTAAGGGCAAGCAAATCTGTCCAGATGCACTGAGAACTGACCCACACCATGTCACAAGAGCCACTGCAGCATCTACTCCAAGAAGGCCTTGAGCAGCCAGGATTGGTCCTTACTGGTCCTTGGCTCCCTGGCTGTACAGGACAAGATCAGCAGCTTGATGGTTTTTTCCAAGATCACCCTGTATTTCGGGATGATGTTTCACCTCTCTGGAGCCTTGCACTGCTTCCCAACAGTTCCCCCTTCCTTTGCAGCTTCAAGCAGCAGAACCTGGAGCAGCGGCAGTCAGATGTGGAGTATGAACTGCGGTGCCTCCTCAACAAGCCAGGTAAAGCACTGCTCTGGGTGTGCTTACCCCTTTTTTCACAGAATCATAGAATATCCTGAGTTGGAAGGGACCCACAAGGATCATTTTTCCCCTGGGTATCATCTGCCCTCTTTTTAGGTGGGTCTCAGGTGAAGAAAGGCAGATCTGTAGGGATGCCAGTGCAATCAGCTGGCTCTAGAGTCCCTGTCCCATCTCAATGCGTGTCCCACCCTTGTGCAGGGACGTGCTTCTTTTGTTGCCCTTGGAATGCCACATGCAGGGCTCTGTCCCCACAGCACTGCTAGCCCAACCAGCCCTTCAACACGCCAGGGTAGAAGGGATTGTGCTGGAGATCCTTTAGCCATGTAATTGCTGTCTTTCCTTGTGGTTTGGCTGGGTAGAGAAGGACTGGACTGACGAGGACCGAGGGAGGGAGAAGGTGCTGATGCAGGAGCTGGTGACCATCATTGAGCAGAGGAACGCCATTGTGAACTGCCTGGATGAGGACCGGCAGAGGTGAGTGAGGAGTGGGGTGGGCTGGGGGAGAAGGAAAAAGCATAGCCTGCCTGACTCAGTGCCACATGAGCTCCTTGTGGGGGTGTCCCAAGATATCCATGTTGCTGATGTCTTTCCCAGGCTTCCCAGTCCTTGTCTCTTTGAATGCCTTGTGTAGGAAAGACAGGACAGCACGTGCAGCGTGTGGGATATATCCTGCTGGTTGCAAATGCTCACAAGACAGTGATGGATATGCCCCTCTGTGGGTCTAAGTAGGAGGCTCTCTAGCCTTAAACAATACAGCAGCTGTTTTCAGGGCTGAATGCCTGACCTCTTTCCCATTCTTTCTTTCAGAGAAGAGGAGGAGGATAAAATGTTGGAAGCCATGATTAAAAGGAAAGGTAAGAAACAAATGGGAAGCTTTTTGGAGTGATGTTTTCACTGCTGACCCCAGTAAGGGGCTGCACAAGCCATTCGTGAAATTGTGTGCAGGAGAGATTGAATCTATTCTGTGTAGCCTGGGGAGACTTTCCTGTAGGGACAATAAAGTTAGAGGCACAGTTGTGCTGCACACTGCTGTTACCAGAGAAAGTGTGCATGCAGCAGAGGGCTTTGATTCATGGCTCTTGCCCATTGTCGTGAGCATGTCTGTACAACTAGTGACATCCCACAGTAACAACCTCCCTTTGCAACTCCAGAATTTCACAAGGAGACGGAGACCGAGAGCAAGAAGAAAGGCAAATTCAAGCCCATGAAGATGCTTAAGCTGCTAGGCAACAAGCATGACTCCAAGAGCAAGTCACCCAAGGAGAAAAGCTAGAGCAGGGGAATACCAGCAGTGGGAGGGAACCCCGACTCGCCTTTCCCTGGCCGTGGCTCGCCTCTCCCCCTGCTCCCTCCCCAGGCACTGGAGCTGCCATCCCAGGGAGATGCCAGCCCTCAGCCCAGAGTGGGTGAGAATGACCAAAGCCCTCCCCTTCCTGAGGCTGCGGGGGAGCATGGCCGTCCCCTCCATGAAGCCTTGTCAGTGAGGCGGGGAGAAGATGGATTTGCTTACGTTACCCAATTGTCATTAACTGAGAACAAGAGAAGGAGTTTCGTGTTTGTGGGAAAACTTGCACTAACTGCACCCTGTCCCTTCTCCCGCTCTAACTGTGATAGTTCCACGTGCCTCTGACTTCTGCCAGGAGGGGATTGGGCCTCCCTGTCCTTCCCTGCCTGCCCGCTCTTGTCCCTTTTCTGTCCTGTTTTTAACTTCAGGAGAAAACTGACACTAGAATCATGATCCTTTGGGTTTTACTGATCTAAACTAAAAGGTTAAGAAAATACTCCTGCATCACCAGGCTCTAGAGCCATAAAAACAAAAAAACAACTGGTGCCGTATTTATTTTGAGCTGTCCCCTCCTTTGAGTGCCAGGGGTGGGTGGGCTCCGTCCCAAGGCTGAGAGGACCCAAGGGGACGGCGTACAGCTGCTAGGACGTAGCTCACGTGCCCTACTCAGGAACCCCACTGCTGCTAAACACTGCTGACTCTGCTGCCTTCCTGGGGAGGGAGGACCCGTTCCTTTTCCAAGCAAGGGCAGAAAAGCTCAAGATTGACTCAGTGCCGGCAAGGGGCACTAAAATTGTGTCCCTGCTCACCAGTGCCACCCTTGAGCGGCAGGGGAGAGAGGCGCGGTCACAACTGACCTTTACCCAGCTTCATCTGTGTATACTTTGAAAGTGTGCAGATGTGGCTGGTTATTTTTTACACCTCCTTTACTAGATGAATTCAAACCCATCCTAAAACTTTAAACCCCTTATTTTATTTGTCATGTGTGTGCGTGTGTGTACATCAGAGGAGGGAATGGGGGGCAGTGTTCTTCCAGCCATCCTTTCTTCCTTCCATTTTTGTTTCCTGCCTTCTCTTCCAAAATGACAGGTTATTTATTGAATTATTGGATCAGTCTCAATTAGAGAGTTTCATGGGTGTTTGGTTGGTCAGCCGTTCATCATGCCTTCTCATTAGCAAATTAGACATAACCAGCCCTGAGCCATCTGCTGCAGTCTCTTCTAAAAACCCAACAGGCTTTAGCCAAAATGCTCTTGGAGCAGTGCCTTGCAAGGTGGCTGGTGTAGCATTCTGGAGAGGGATCCTCATTTCCCAAAACCAGCGGGACCCGAGCCCCTCCTCAGTCCCAGCGTGGTCTCCATGGCTGGGACTTGGCCAGCTCTGCCCTGCGCTGGTAATGCCATCTCACCCCTGCCATACCCAGCAGGCTGATGAGGAGCAGTGCTAGGGGAGGGGAGATCCCAAAGTACAACCCTTCTCCAAGGAGAAACAAATCTGCTTTAGAGCCTGCTGTCACATCTCTGTTGCCAAAGGCCATTGGGATTGCTGCAGCCTGACACCCCTTGGCCCTGCACCTGCTCAGAAGTTTGATTTGTAAATTATACTGTACTAACTCCATGACTTCCATTCACCTGAACAAAAATAAAAGAAATATTGGATTTAAAAAATTACTGTGGATTCTGGTTCCTTTGTGCACTCATGCTGTCCCAGGGCCAGAGACTGCTGCCTGGCTTTGGAAAGTGGCTGAGTATTGCTAGGAAGCAGAGGATGGGATCTTAAGGAAATCAGAAACTGGATGTTATGCTGGAATTTTCACAGGAGAAGTGGGGCATCACGCTTCAGCCTGCTGGAGGACAGAGGTGCAGCTAAGTAGGAGGTGAGCAAACAGCCATTTCCAGGCTCTGTGGGAAGCCAGTGGCTATTTTCAGGAACCAAAAAATCACAGCAAGCCCACAGCAAAGAGCAGCAGGCACTGGGCTGAAATTCCCTGTCCCTGCTCAGCACAGCTGAGCCTCTGCCCAGTGAGGCTGCCACCCGAGGTTTGCTGATGCTGCAGGTCACAGTCACAGTGACCTGCAGCAATGCCAGGGACTCGTGATCGTGCCAGGCCACGCAGCTGCACCTTTCTCCAGAGACATTCCCAGAGTCATGGGGCCAGGAGCGAACAGGTTACAGGTGTGGGTGGCAGCATGTGTTACCATCCTGCTGTCACAAGAAACCTTCACCTCTGCGTAGATGGGAAGGAATGATATTTCTGTGGATGGATTGCTGTACTCTGAGGCACTGCATAGGCAAAAGAAGGCTCTGCTTTGTCATGTTTTGGTAGCTGTTGCTATGTGTTTTCATGTCTTTAATATTACTGAGCAAGAAGGGATCCAGTGTGTGGGAAGGATTTTACAACTTCTGTCTCTGTTTATGTACAAATTGGTCCTGCCTTCTAGTTTCAGGCAACAGATGGTGCTGCCACCTCTTTGGAAACAGACACAGACCAGCCTCCGATGCTGAGAGTCTGGGAAGAATAGGTGGGAACAAATTGCACTTGTGTTTTGCCCTTGGCCTAGTCTTGGAGATTGGATTTGTTCCCAACAGGGAAGGCTTTTGTCGTGATCTTTCTCATTTCCTCACTTCTCTTCTTGTCAATGATCTCCATCTCATGCAGTTTCTGCAAAGTACAAAGGGGGAGAGCTGAGCTGGGAGAAAGCCAGCAGCTTTTTTTTATTTCTTTTGCCAATCTCAAATACAAAAACTATTTCCCTGATTAAGTTACATGCAGAGATGGAAAGAAAGCTGAAAAACCTCTATCCACCATTCCCCAAATTCACGCCTGAGCTGTGCCATGAAGAGAAGCAGCCCTCTGCTGTTTTCCCTGCTCAGATATCAGGGAAGACTCTGCTTTATGATCTCTGACACATGGGAATCCCTCCATACACTGTTCAGCCAAGGCCCTTGCATACCTGTGAGATTTCAGTGAGGATAATCCCTTGATACTTCCTGCCCTGTCCTAGAGCTTCCATCTCTGATAGGAATTCCCTCCTGTCTTGAATTTCATTCATCACTGATGGATAAGAGAAAGAACTGTGGAAACAGAATGCAGCCAAAAGGCGAGAAAACACATTTCTGTCTCGATGTGAACCCCCAATTTCCTAGTTCTGCTTGAACAGCAGTCCCACCAGGGCAGGGTGAAATCTGCCATAACACTCATCTTGCTCAACGTGTCATCACAATACCTCAGTAGTCCCTTACATAATGGGAAACATCCCTTTTGCCCAACTTCTTACTACTCCCTGACTCCCAGAAACAGTATTTTTCTAGTTTTCTTTGTGCAGACAATTTTCTTTTGCTTGTGGGCAATTTAACCAGTCTGTGGATGGAGACAGAACCTGCTGTTGAGGTTCATTAGTTGACATGCATCACACGGTGACTGCAACCATCCAATGACATGGATCATCAGCTGCTGCTTTGCAGCACAGACCTGCAGACAGCTGATCCAAATCCTGTCACAGATGTGTCAAGGACAACACTCAGCTTGTGACAAGTGTTGGAGGCTACCAAGCATGTGTGAAAACACCTGCACTGGCTCCCTGCAGCAGGGACCAAAGCACCTCTTCTGTACACTTTATTTTAGCACTGCCCATCTTTGTGCTACCCTAGCTGGCAAAGGACTGGCAGGGTGTACACGCACATTGAAGATTCAAGTGCTGAGAGGTATTAGGCAGGGTTTTGCTATCCCAGCATACACTGCAGGCCAAAGTCTTTCACTTAAAATTTTGAGCTTAAAATTTTGCTCGACATTTCAGCTTTGCTAGTGTAACTGCTGTGATCCTGGAGCAGAACAGCCCAAATTGTGGTCAGGCTGTCAAGTGTGTGGTCTGGGTCGAGCCATCCATGCTGGGAAAAGGACCAACAGTACCTGAGCTTGCTTCCCAGGTATCCCTGCACATCCCTAGGCTATCTCCCTGCCAGCAGGGTGCATTTTGTGTGGTCAGTCCAGAGAGCTACCTGCCAGCAAACCTCAGCAGTATAAGATCTGTGAGGACAGCTGGATCACAGCATCACAGCAGCAAGTCCTTTCTCTTGGAAACTGGGCTTTGTGCCTCCTCCTGTAATGGGCTTCAGGTTACTGGCAACACAGCCTGCCACCCCAGCCCTAGGGGGGAGCTGGCTTCCCAGCCTTCCTGCCCGCCTCCCTCCTGGGGACATGAAGACATACATTCTTCAAACCGGTCAGGCTCAGCTATCTTCTCTTCCTTTTTCTGAATGAGCACCTGCTTCACCTTGTCCTCCACCTCATCCTCCCCTGTTGCTAAGATGTTTTGAAGTCTTCTCTTCTCTTTTTCCAAATCTCCTGTGAATGCCAAAGGAAAAAGAATTATTATCAGCATGTCTCCTCATGAAGGAGCCTGACCACACTTCTTCCCTGCTAACTGTGCTAGAGGAAGTGTTATCTTAATGTCAGTCCACCCCTGGACTGCGTGCAAGCACCACATGGGTGTACAGAGTCCATCAAACCAACATCAGAGGTTTGGTTCACACTTATGTGCTAGAAAATCACGTACTGCTCTGTTCTTACTCAAGGACTGTGCAGGTCCCTATCACCTGTCACCCCCGGAACTGGTGGGCAGAAATCAGGGAGCACTTACAGCAGATGTTCCCTCAGAGATTCATTTCTAAAGCATCTTTGAGGACTGAGAGCGTGAGGATGTGGAGCAATTCAGACACACTGCCACTACTGAGATCGAGGCAGGCAATGGACAGAAGGGGAAGAGAAGCTCCAGGCAGCACCATGTATTTATTAGCAATGTTTGCTGACTTACGTGTGGGCTGTGGCTTGAATTGCTCTCGGGTGTAGGCATCTCCTGCCTGGCAGACCTTGGCAGGTCGGAGAAGCGGTCTAGCTGGAAGCTTGTGTGGCCGACAGGCTGCTGTGTAGGAAGCAGGCACTGGCTGTTTGCTGGATGGGGGAAATCTCTGAAGAGGAAGGGCATCTCCTCCTGGGAAATGAACCAAAAATAACAGCAAATTAGACAGAGGGGACCCTGGATGGATGGATCTGGGCCATTGCCAGGAGATCTACCTGTTGATCCATAGTAGCATCACAAATGAAGACCCCAGTGCCACAGATGTTTCACCCTGGTCATTTGGCACGAGACAGGCTGTGGTTCAAGTCACACCATTGTGCCTTGTTTCCTGGCTGACCCGTGGGGACACCTCACCCCATTTGTCCCCATGTGTCAGCAGCTGCTGTGCTGCTGTTTTAAAGCACTTGTCCATCTGAGCAGGCTGTGGGCAAATGCCCCGTCTCAAGCCGAGATGCAAAAGCTCCTCACCACAGCACAGTAGCGGGCAGGAGAGCCAGGGGACCTCACTCACGTTTCACATAGTCCATCAGGTATCGCTTCTGGGAATGGGTCATCTGCAACTCCTCCATCATGGCTGGAAAACACAACGTGAAGAGGCACGGTGAAGAGGCAGCAGAGCCGGGCTGGGGATCCCGCCGTGGCGCCACTCCAGCTCACAACCCCAACCCGAAGGGGAAGATGAGGGTTTGGGAGACTCCAGCCGGGGCGGCGACATCAACGACGGGCCCGCCCGGTTGTCGGGCCGGAGTGGGACGCTCCACTTCGGGGCGAGGCACCCAGCGCCTCGAGAAGCCGGGCCCGGCCCCGGCCCCGCTCCGCCGTTACCTCTCAGCAGCTCCCGGGTGCTTGCGCTGTACCGGGCCGGCCTGCCCGCCGCCGAGCCCTCGTCGCGGGCCGCGCTCCTCGCCACCTCCATCACGACCGGGCGGGACGGGGAGAGCGGGGGAAGCGGCAGCGGTCGCCATGACAACGGCGCGGGATAACTTCCGGTAGCGTCACGGCAACGTCCGGAAGTGGCTCCCGGAAGTGCGGCTGAGGGGCGCCGGGCGGGCAACATGTCCGACAACGAGGACAAGTGAGTGCGGGGCGGCCGAGGGGAGGGGGCGAAGCGGTGGCGTTTCGCGCCTCGGGACGGTGTCGCGGGTCGGGGGGAGGCGGCCCGGCCCGAAGCGCGACGCGCCTGTCTCTCCCGCAGCTTTGACGGGGATGACTTCGACGATGTGGAGGAGGATGAGGGCCTGGAGGACCTGGAGAACGCGGAGGAGGTGGGTGCCCCGCGGGCCGTCGCGCTGCTCTGCCGGGCTCGCAGGGTCGCGTCGCAGCCTGGCTGGGTGGCTACTGTGGTTGGGGAGGCCTCTGGGGCTCTCCCGACACCTCAGGGCCTCGGTGGCGGGCTGAGCGGCGGCGCGGGTCTGTTTCCACCAGGAGGGACAGGAGAACGTGGAGATCCTGCCCTCGGGAGAGCGACAGCAGGCAAACCAGAAGCGGATCACGACCCCCTACATGACCAAGTACGAGCGAGCCAGAGTCCTGGGCACTCGTGCCCTGCAGATAGCGTGAGTATTGCCCAATGTGTCCCCAGCATTGCCACAGCTGCGCCTCCCTTTTCACTGAAAAATGCTTTCCTATTCCCTTAAAATTCCCAGATCTCCCAAACCCTTTGCATGACTGCTGAGCTTGCCTGACAGTTGCACCCTCTTGGTCAACAGTGGTGCACAGGACTGTGGAGCTCTTAGTTGTACCTGAAGTCTCTGTGTCTTTCCTTGCCTGAAACTGTGCTACTTGTACATAAAGAGGGAGCATTTAGTAGCCACAAAGAGTTTTCCTAGGTCACTGGCAAAATTACTGGGGAATGGGAAGACAGTTCTGGTTTCTGTCTTTTCTAGGAGAGCCAGCATGAACTGGAAAGTTCATGACTGGTTTATAAAAGCTAATGGTGGAGGGAGAGATGCTTCGAAACAGCTTCAGTTGATACCACAGGGCTGTAGGAACTGGGAGTGAAGAAACCAACCTGAAATCCATTTTTAGTGCAGTTGCATTGTGGGAAGCTGTAAGTTAAAGTATTTGCAATAATAAAGCCTTATTTTTAATAGATCATAACATTTAGAGCTTACTTTAAGTGCTGTCAAGGCTGGCTGCTCTTAATCCATTTGCCTTTTTAGACTTGTTTTAATAGTAAATACAAAAAAAGTTGTGCTTTTTGACAAACTACCTTTTGAGTGAGATTGTTAGACAGTGGCAAGGGTTTGAGTTTCATCTTGGCTATATCCAGCTTCAAAATGAGGCTTCTCTTGTGCATCATTGAGAAGCTCACAGGCAGCCAGGCTGTTCTGTGCACAGCCTGTGAAGCTGTTCTGTGCATGTTCCTTCAGCTGGTGAAAGGCAAGAGAGATGGGAGGAGACGAGATCGCCCGTGCCAGGTCTTCAATCCAAATCACTCTGGCACCTGGTTCTGCTTCACCTGCATCTGCTGCCTTCAGTGCTGAACCCAGACCAGCAGCAGCCCCCAGGGCCTCACCCATGAGCTTTCTCTGCCACCACTGTCCAGTGGGTGGGTGTAGTCACAGCCCCTCTCGTCCCCTGATCAAGGCCTGGAAGCTGTGAGCAAGTTGGAATGTAAGAGATGTGTTGGAGTTGTAGGAGGCCTGCTCGTTTTACAGCGATTCCACCCTTTCCATTGGATTAATTTTAGGACCACTCTTCTATGTTTAAGCACAACAGAGGGCAACTAGGAGAGTGTGGATTTGAGCAGTCCTTGAGCACGAGCTGGTTAGCAGTGCCCGAGGGATGGGACAAGAAAAACGTTCAAGTGGAAGTTTGGTCTGTAACTGTCTGGGGGCATTTTCTTCTTGAAGTGCACAACAGAGCAAATCAGTTTTGCCAGGAAAGTGTCCCACCCTCCTACTTTATTGGCTGTTGTCGAGGTGACACAGGTAGGAAGGCAGGTGTTCAGCTGTCCCTCTCCTCTCTGCGTTTTTGCTCAAGTGGCTGTTGATGCTCTTCTAGGATGTGTGCCCCTGTGATGGTGGAGCTGGAAGGAGAGACAGACCCCTTGCTCATTGCCATGAAAGAACTCAAGTAAGTCAGATTTTGTACTGATTTCTGTAAAGCCAGCAGTCCTCTCCTCATCCCAGCATTTAGCAGTTTATTCTAAGACAACCTTGTGTTTCCTCAGTACCAGTGACCACTGTAGTTGCCTTTTCCCTTTTTCGCCTTGGAGTTTCTCCACAGTTGCTCTCTCCCATCCCAATTGCTCCTGCAAATACTGATGATTAGGAGTGCTCTGGATCTCTTCTACGTCACAGCCCCAGTGTTCTTTAATTCTGTGATGGCATGCCAAGGTCCTCATCTTTCTGGAATCAGTTTAATTCCCCAAATGAAATTGTTTTGAAGCAGCCATCTGAACAGACCTGTGGTCAAATGAAGTGGTGACAAAAATTAAAATAAGGGTCGGGCTGGTGAGAATATTCACTTCCTGCACCCTTGAATGCTTGGCTTCCTGTGCTTTCCCCCTGCTTACAGAAAGGTAAACAAATCCTTTCTGTCTGTAGCAGAGGCAGCTTTTGGATGACCACTTGCAGGCCCAACTTTCCACAGCAGAGTTCCTTGCTGTCCCACAGTTTCCCTGCACAGTCTAGGTCACATGCAGGTATCTTTCAAGCAACTGGACCCTGTTACTGATCAGGTCTCTGTCCCCCTGTTTCCCCAGTTTCTCAATGCACTGAAGCTGCTCTTGCAGATTTTATTTTGGCAAAGCTCCCTTTGCCACTGCTAGAAGCTCCTTAGGTCATATTCCTCTCAGCTCTCCAGGCTCAGACTGAGTTGCTTCTGGTCACTGCCTGTGTGTGAGCTCTGGAAGGCAAGTCAGTGTGGTGCATCCTGTTCTGTGCCAAAATTCATTTGTAATCCTTGGCATCAGGGAGTTACTTTACTACTGGAAAAACAACCTCCCTGAATGTAAAGATGTTGTGTTACTTTTCAAGTCTGATACAGTTGAAACCTGAGGCCCTGGCTGGATTCCAGACTGTCTGATTATGCTTCGCTGACTTAAATCTACTTTCATGAAGTTAAATTGTGTTCAGCATTTTGTTGCTCTCTAATCGGAAGTGCTGGTAGCAGGTGCTGTGCTCCACCCCTGCTGTCACAGATTTTGGTACCTGAATGGTCACTTTATGTTTCATGTATCCTTCTTCAAATGTAGCTGATGCTCTCAGGATGCAAATTTCTCTGTAAATACCAGTTTGTCCTGGAAGTTCTCGGAATTTTGCCACCTTTTTAGTGTCATGTGGGGAAAAACCTTCCATCAAACAAAAAGTGAATTTGTTCTTCAAGTCCTTTGGTGTATATTTTTCCCCCATATCAGTATTAGATGCTTGGTGTTGTCTTTTAGTGTCTTCAGACCGCAAATTGAGGCTCAATTCCTGCAGTCGCAGCAGAGGTCTGAGAGGTCTTTGGTGTTCGTAGTCTGAGGGCGCTGAGTGCTTTGCATCTACGAATGACAGAAGGTTGTTGGGACTTTGCTGTATAATATCAAATCACTGGTGCTACACAGCTCTCAGTTAAATCTGATGAGCTTATTGAAGCCACCAAGCACCTCGCTTCATTGCCTGCTTAAGTGACACAGTTGAGATTCTGACATTTCTGTTCATCTCTCTCTTCCCTTCAGAGCACGCAAGATCCCCATAATCATCCGTCGTTACCTTCCAGATGGGAGCTATGAAGACTGGGGTGTGGATGAGTTAATTATCACAGACTGATCAGATTCCAGAAATTGGTTTTGTTTTTTCTTTTCCAGGGATGTTTCTAATTTTGGTTAGTGTTTGTGTAAATAAATTCTAAATCTCCCTATTTTAAATTAAATTAAATGTATTTGGGGTTTTTTCCCCTCTGACTTTCATCTCAGTCTTATATGCCTGAGACAGCCTTTCTTAGCTGTCTCCACCAGTTTGGGTATTATTTTTTTCTCTCTGTTTCATGTACCAAATTAGTGATATTAGGGAGCCAAGTGCAATGCTGTTTTTTCAGTTTTCTTGTACTGTTGAAGGCCTTGTCTTTTAGCTAGGCTAAAGTCTGCAGTAACTCCCTCCTCTAGCACTGCTCCTCCCTGGTTACAGGACTGATACCCAATTAAACTCCTGCTGTACAGAAATGCTCTGGCAGGTAGTTTGGCTTCAGAAAGACTCTAGCCTTGCACTGCTGTCCCTTCTTAAAATGGGAGTGCTGAGACACCTCCATTGCTTCCCCTTAGACAGTTGGGCCTTTGTGCCCTGAGCAGGTTGCTGTGGAAACCCCCAATTTCCTCTTTGGCCAGTGCTGACTGTGGGGCTTCTCAGGAGTATCGTAGAGCAGCTCTCATCAAGCCACCTATTGTTTCCCTGCTCCCTTGCTGCTTATCAGAAGTGGGGATCCCCTTTCAGTGGCACTGCCCCAGCCGGAAGCACGGCCGCCACTCGCCATCCCACCAGCTCGGCAGGTGTGGGTTGTTGTTGCACTTGCCCCCGCTGCCGCCGTTCTCTGACACACGGTGGAACTGAGGTCCTGGGGATGGACGAGCCGTCTCAGTTGTACATACCCTGGTGGTTCTTACGGTGGCACAACTGTAGCTAAATCCTCGAGTTCCTTTGATCTGTGTTGTGGTGAAAGATCAGTCATCTGTCCCCTTCAGGTGCTGGCACTCTCGCCTCTGATGTGCCGGGAGGTAACGCGCTCAAGTCAAGAGTTGGGTGGATGCCTTACAATCTGCAAGGGCTTCCATCCAGCTGCTACCTAGTTTTCATTTCTTGATCTGTGTGCTTCAAGGTTCTTTCTCTGCATGAGGAAGAGCTGAGTTTGGGCAGAACACACCAAATCTTTCTCAATTGTCTTACTAAAAGGAGCTCTCAGATGTTTTGTTTTCTCTTTTTAAGGAGAAGGAGGAAGGTGCACCTCACCTATGGTTTCTGCCTTATATTATTTTTTTCTTTTCGCTGGTCCAGAAAGGGTATTTCCAACTAGTTTGTATTAAAGCTTGTGCTAATATATAAAGTGATCATTCTCCATGCTGTATGTGTGGTCGGTGCCTGCATGTGAGCGTCTGTGTCACAAAGGGAGTTTACACCCAGCTGCGTGGGAACTTGGCTCATGGAACCAACCGTGAATGTCATTCTCTTACCTTTCCCTGTAAAAGCACCTTTCTCTCTTGGTGTGCACAGGAGGGGCTGGTTTTGGAGGCGATCATGCAAGAGCTGAATGGGTCCCTTGGTGAAATGACAGGTCAAAGGGGATGTGGAGATGTCTGCAGGTGTGTGAAGGGGGTTGACTATGAAGAACACAAATGATTCTGGTCCAGGCCACCCTTACCAAGAAAAGGTTAATTTGCAGCACTGTGGCCTTCAGCCTTCTCCCCCCCACCCTCCATGGAATCCTTTAATCACGTTGGTGCGGTGAAATTTCAGCCCTGAAATGGTGCCTTTGTGCAATCATTTTGGCGTCTGCCATGGAGCGCAGGGTCGTTTTCTTGTCCTTTTTTTTATTTTTTTTTAAATGGCTTCTTTGTTCCCTACTGGACTCCCCTCCCCAGCCTTGCATCTGTATCAGATACGATTAAAGGGATAGGGAAGGATGCCGGGCCAGCTTCTCCTAGGCTGCTGGAGGAGTGGTTAACCCCTCTGTTACCAGTGGCATTTTCAATTCTGTCTTACTTGCAAGAACCCTCCTACATGAGAGGAGGCATCCCCTTCCACTGGAAAATGGTTGAGGCAGAGCCCACTAACTTTCTTAATTTGCTTCTTGAAGAGCTGGAGAGGAGTACTTATGTGAGATTAAGAACTTTCTTTTCTCGCTCTTCTGTTCATCCATGCTGTGTCACTTCTCTCTCCGACCCCTGTGATCAATTTTCATACCTCTAATTCCACCATGGCTTCCCTTCCTCCCCACCCACGTTCCTGACCTGCTCAGCAGTGCAGTAGTTCCCTTCTGGGCTCTTCCCACAGCCTGTGATTTGGGGTAGAGGTTTCTCCTCCTCTCCATGAATGGTCAGTCCTATTTTGCCGGGAACTCTTCAGCTGGCATCACTGTTATTTGATTCATTAAGCCATCCTGCTGTGGATCTCTTGGCCCTGTACAGAACTTCATGCAAATAGTGCTGTGCTTTTTAAAAAGCTTGGAACATGTTCCGCAGTTCCTAGATGTTCTGCTTACTCTACTCACCCATACAGTGTTTAGTGAACACAAAGTCACTGCATCTGCTCCCATGCACCAGCACTGAAACCCTTTGGAATCAACTTGTAATTGTTGTAGAGTGTTGGTGTTAATTGGGCTCCTACCTTTCTGCCACTGGCCTTGAGAAATGTTCTTAAGCAGAGTGATTCTTTCTAGACAAGTTCAGATACCCTCCCAGGACCTGACTATATACAGAATGTCTTCATCAAGTAAGAGAGTATATACCTGTGTTCTGGAATATACTGTGTGTGAGTGTTTATGTTTAGGTTCTTGCTTATGGAAGGCAAGAGGGTGAGGGGTTGAGTTTTTACAGAGAAATTAATGTTTCCAAAATGCACAAATTTGTGTATGTGGGGAAGTATTTTTTTGAAGGTATGTCACCTGCCACCTGGTCATGAGGAACCAAGACGAGAAACCCCTACACTTCTATCCTAGAGAGCACTAGCAATCACACTAAGAAATTATTGGGTGAAGCATGAGCAAAACAGTACTCTTGATTGCATGTGCTGTATTTCAGCTGAAGAACAGAAATTGGTGTTAGTACTTTTCTCATGGAAGAAATGACTAGAGGTGGGATGTAAAGAGAGAAGGAGTCTGGACAGCCAGTCAGAATTCTGCCTGTGTCCTCTTCCTGAGGCAGAGAGGCCGTGCATAGCATCTGTGTGGTGGTGTGTGACCAATCATACACGTACTATAAAAGGGGAAAAAACCAGAGGCTTGCAGGGAAGAGGTCAAAAAACCCCAGACATGCGAAAATGAAACTTTTAAGTTTATTATTCCATATGTTTAATGCAGAGTTAATGGTGCTAGGGTGGCATAGAGACTGAGGAAAGGGAGGTGGGGGAGGAAGGTGCTACTTGCATAAATAAGGGGACATGGCTGGAAGAGGTTACATGCGTACAGGGAGCAAACATTCTACGTGATCTTTTCAGACACCACAAGGACAAGTCATCTGTAGTTGAGGGAGGCAGGAAGGGCATCTGACAGTCATATCAGCAGAGGGATACAGCAGCACCCATCGCAGTCCACATTTGGTTAAAGTCTCTTTCTAGACTGGAATATGCATTGGAAAGTCACACAGCATGTCTCTGCAATCAGTTGCCAGCAATCATCTTTTTCTGCGGCAATTTTTGTGCCAGTTCACTCCCTGGCATGACAAACCACCCCACTCCTGGAGGTGACAAAGGGGAAGCAAGTAGGCTGTCCTGAGATGCTGGGCTGAAAAAAGAGGTTGATCTCTAAGAGCTGGTTGCTTCCAGTTTGAAACCCAAAGGCAAAGAAGATTGCTTTGCACCTAAGTAGGCTTATTTTCTTTCATCATCCAAGATCTGGTCTGTATCTACCTTGCTTAAAGCCACAGGAGTATCTTTCTGTTCTCAGCATTGATGAGAGGGAGCTGTTGGCTGACTGGGAGACATGATGAATGAATGAGTTCAGCCTGGGTTTGGAGTGGGAACTCAAAGAGTACTGTAATCAACTTGAGGTGTTGGCAAGTGCATAGTAGCTTTCTTGGTACCTCTTCATTTCATGCAGGCACCGTCAGATGTGGAAGAGCAAGGACCGAGTTTGCTCAAAGGTTGTTTGGGGTTCTGAAGAGATTAGAAGAGACTGAGAGGCCAGAAATGCCAGACATAAATGAATGATTGAGAGTCATTTTAAGAAAGGAGGATTCACCCATAGCACCGTAATAATTCATTGGTCCTTCCCCACCTCTCCTCCACCTTCGTACATGAACATGTATGTGCACACAGGCTGTGATACGAGTCACACTAAGACTGACAGTGCTGTTCCCAAATCCCCTGTACTGTTCAGGCAAGCCTTCAAATCTCCATGCTGGGAAGAGTGTGGGATTAAACAGAGACAGGATGGAGGGAGCAGGTGAGGAGAAAAGCAAGGGTGCAGCTGTGGAAATCAGCAGGGAAGCAAGCGTAGGTTGGTCTTCCAAGGGGTTCAAGATTCATGCATGTGTGAATCTTAGGCAGGACTGCTGCACGACGCTGATTGCAAGGAAGCCGGCCATGCCGTCCTCCCTACTGCTCCTCCTGTGGCACATCCGCCGAGGCTGGGTGGCCACCCTTCACCTGCGGCAGGTGGCAAAGTGTTGGCCATTGTGGCCTGTTGGAAACACTTGCAAACTCCCTGGAGCAGTGTGGGGAGGGGAAGGAAAGGACAGTCTCTCTTATCGTACAGTCCAGGGTGTGCACAACAAAACCCACCACAGACCAGTCACTCCATGTCTAGAATCCTCCTCATCGAGAAGGCCAATAAGGCGTCGCAAGCCAGTCACATGGCCTTTGTGAAATTGGTAAAGGGTGAAAGGACGATAAACCTTCCTCTAGGTGGGTGTGCCAGCAAGAGCTGGGATCAAGAAAGGCACTTCTGTATGCTTGGTGGGTTCTGGTGGCTGGATGGCACTGAGTGACCTTGGAGTTCGGAGGCTCTTCTGCCTGTGCTGATTCTTCGGAGCCTTTCCGTTGCTGCTTCGGTCACTGTTCCCCATTGCCTACGGTCTGGAGAGAGTTGTGTACACGGGCTGTTCCCAATGTGTGGGGCTATGGGACTGTGGCACAGAGGGTGCAGGGTCAGAGATGGCAGTGTAAAGGGGACGTTGGGAAGGTCCCATATAGGAGAAGGCAGAGTAGAGGCCAGAGGCTTGGGTGGAATGGCTGTAATAGGGTCCCGAGGGCTGGTGGTCCGGGTAGTCAAACTGTGGCCTGGAGATGGAGGGGAAGGCCGAGCCATAGTGGGGCAGACTCAGGGAAGTGTAAGCTATCTGGGAGGTGGAGGGCTGGTCAGTGTAGTGGCCTCCAGGGGCAGAGCCCTCCGTTTTCACCTGGGTCTTTGAGTCCACCACCGATGAGGTGGCAGTGGACAAGGAGACTCCATGCTGCTTGGAGATCCAGGCAGAGTGTCCGCTGGCTGCAGCCAGGGCGCTCCCGAGGCCATAGCCAGCAGCGGCCGCTGCTGCATAGCCCCCGACGTGGCCTGGGTGGCCGGTGTGTCCGTTGGGCGGCAGGTATTGGTCGAATTCATTGACATCGAAGGTCTCCATGTTGGACATCACCTCATGGCTGATCTCCCCAATGTCCACATTGCCAAAGTCAATGTGTGGCTTTCCCCCTTCCCCCAGAGAACGCCCTTCTCGCTTGGAATCGGCTTTGCCTGCCTGCAGCTCGGTCTTAGGGGTGGTAGGAGGTGTGGGGGGCCCATGGCTCTGACCTGCAATGTGAAGAATATTTTGAGGAGGAAAAAGAGAGAAAGGTGAGTTCCAGCTTTATGATTGGCTCTATAAACAACCCAGCTCTGTTCTTCCCAGTATGCCAGCAGCTGTCTAGCTGGAGGCTTTAGTGGAGGGCTAAAGAATTAGCCAAAACCAAATCTCTTTTTGTCATCTTGTGGGAAAAAAAAGGAGGATGCAACGACACCTTGCCTGACTAGAGGAACGCAAGTGCCTCTGAAACTCAAGCATGTCCCTGTACTGCTGACACCAGCAGTTTGCTGGGTCACAAGCAAGGTGTGAGCCCCATCACTAAGGCTTTCACCATGATGACTTGCCTCTTTTGAGCCTGTAACTTGGCTGTAGTCTGTCGAGAGATTCACTGAGACCCAGGACTCACCTGAGGAGTGTTCTGGATGACCGTCGGACATGGGCGACCCTTCGCCGGGATGTCTGTGATCCAGGTGGGCATTCTTGTAGTGGGCCTGGATGGCAGCAGCCCCACCAGCCTCCCCCTCTACCTGGCCTTCACCCTCGCCCTGTGTGGCCTTGCCATTTTTCCGGCGGCGGGGCTGGTACTTGTAATCGGGATGGTCCTTCTTGTGCTGCATCCTCAGCCGCTCCGCCTCTTCGATAAAGGGCCGCTTGTCGCTTTCGTTCAACAACCTGCAGGGACCAAGGTGGGAAAGAAGAGAAGAGGGAAAGGAGTGGGACAGGTCCATCAGAAAAAACCGCCTATGCTCAGTGTTGTGGGACACGGTGTGTAAATCCAAATGCCAGGGTGTTGCCCAGTGGAGGGTACTTCCCAGAACAGGAAGAACTCGGAGTATTTCTGTGGAGACAGGAATGCTTTCCCTCTTCTCATTGGTCATTAAGCTTTGGCACTGGTTGGTGCCAGTGCTGGGTCCCCCTTCCCCACCTGTGTGAGGCTTCTCACCTCAGAGTTCAACTTACCCTCTCTTCCACTGCTAAAGGGCAAAGCGCATCCTTTTGTAGCTGTGTTAAATAAGGTTGGACGAGCTGCTTTTAAAAACTTCAGGCAAATTAAGGGCAGTTGGGATTGTCTTTTGGACAAAGGTAGGGTGGCACGCCCTTACAACCTGTACTGCTGCCTGCACCATGTCTCTTGCTCTTCCCAGACTGTATTTGTATCCAGGTTAATTCCCTTTTATAGGCTCTGCTTCTAGTTTGAGGCTCTGTGGAGAACTTTAGCAGCAATTGATATTGTCTCCACAGTAACCATGTAAAGTAACCTTTAATCATCTTGCAATATCCTAAAAAGGAATTAAATAAAATTTGGAAGGGACAGAAACAGTGTATTCTACTATTCCTGCAGCTCCTGCTCACCTCAGACATGGATAATGCAAAAGGCTGAAGTACAAAGGACCAACCTTTCTTCAACTTAGCCAAGCACTTGTAAAAAATTTAGCTACTACTTTGCTAGCTTTGTAGAAGTAGATGAGCCTTGGTCTCTGGATGAAGGGCACTGCAGAAATGTAAGCTCCTTCTCTGTGTTCCTGCCAGATCATGGGCTGCTCTAGTTAAGGCTCTCTGAGGAAATGGTGAAAGGCACAGGCAGGATGCCTCAGAGCACTTGAAGATAAGATCAAACTCATTGCTCAAGCCTTTTGCAGCATTTTGGCTGGAAGCACTTCAATTTCATTTTATGATATTCTTCCTCATGTTCTTGTGACTCAAGGTCATCCTGCCTCCAACCAAAAACCAGTGCTCTCAGAAGGGACCAGTCTTCTCGTGACTGGGAACTCTAAACAGCCATTAGGAATGGCAGGGCTCACAAACAGCAAAAAAAAAAAGTTCCATTTATGTTATGTCCACACCTTTTTCTCCTCAACAACAGAACTACATGGGGATGGGACTGTGCCAGCACCTTGGCACCCCCGAAGCCTTTAGCACTAAAATGTGACCAATTCTGTTAAGCTGTAGGCTCTGGGGAAGATAGAAAGGCCTGAACTGACCTGAAAAACTGAAGAGGAAGAGGAGGCATGGCTCAAGGAATACACAGGTAAATCTAGTGGGCGATCAAAGGGGTCACCAGCAAGTAATGAGTTGGTCCCTAAACACCCCCTTCTCCCCTACTCCTTGTGCATCCCCTCAGCTGGCAGACAGAAGGTGTGTGGCATGGGCTGGAGCCTGTCATGGTCCTGACCTGGGTTCACTCCAGTCAGCCTGAGCAGGTCGTGGCCACACACCACATTCCTCCACTGCCTTAATCCTGGAGATTAAAGCAACTGGGCCACCATGAATCCAACACCAGCTTTCCTGTCTCCCTCCCGCCACTGTATACCACGCTCACACGTCCCAGAGGGCTCTAATCCCTCAGCCTGTGCTGCTCCAGGCGACCCTCCAAGGGCCAACCCTCGTAGGCCTTGTGGACTGGGAGCAACCTTGCTTTGGCAAAACCTTCATCCTTGCAGAACATGGGGTTTGGAGAATAGAGGAAAAACCTGCAAAGCTCAGCTTCTGAGATCTGTCTTGTGGATGGTGTGAAACAGAGCCATTGGTGGCTACTCAGGTGTCAGATCTCTGCCCTCTGAGCTATGCTCAAGTGCCTCACCTCCTCTCCTCTTGACAGCAGCCCATGGGCAGTGCCGCCAGCAGGACAGAGGCAAGTCCACTCCCCGCATCTTTACCTTCTCTCCAAGGCTGCCTGCTCCCTCCTCCCTCCTACTGGGATCAGAATTCAAATCGGCTTTAGCAAAGTGAAACTGGTGGGAGCAGGCAAAGGCCAGGAGATTTGGGGGGATTTGGATTTCACTTGCTTCCTGCCCTCCCCCTCCTGCCCCCCACGCTCCCCAGGCCATAATGCAAAGGAATCTCGCACGGGCAGAGAAGTTACGGATCACAGAGCAAAGCCCTTCATGGGGCTTATCCAAGCCCGACACCAAATGCTCACCCCCGAGCTGCGGGGAGAGGGGCAAGCATCCAGCGCCGCGCTCTGGGAGGAGAAAGAAGGGCTAAAACCTTCTTGTTCGCCTCTCACAGCCTCCCCTTGTGCCGCCTGGCATTGCACAGCCCCGTGTGCCAGGCGCCTGGCTCGGCAGCCAGAGGCCTGACCCTGGCTGGGGCTCAGCTGCCAATGAGTCAGTGCGGTGGTGGGCTTGGGCATTGGGGCTGGTGCAAGGAAAGGGCTGGCTGGGAGCAGAAAGCAGCCCTCCTACGCGTCCATGGCCCTAGATTTTGTGGGCATTGACCAACTCCCTGGGTGTTGCCGCCCTCATGCCAAGATCCCTCCATCGGGGCCCCTCGCTCCTCCCTACCAAGCCTTCCTCCCCTTCTTCCCGCGCCTCCCTTGTTTTCAGCCCCGGAGGTGGTGCTGGCTGGCATTTTGGCTGGGAGTCGTGCCGACATTTTCAGCAGCCAGCCTCCATTTGAGAGCTGCTCCCGGTCCCACCCTGGGGAAGGAAAGCATTCAAAGAGGTTTCATGACCATCAAGCTCTCCCTTCTTTTTTGGTATGTCCTGTGTGTTGTCTGCACCCATCACACACCCTAAGTGGGTACAGACTGAGGAAGGTGGATGGGGCCATAAGACCCCTGGCACCATGTTTGTGGTAACATGGCCATCAGGGCATATCCTGCTGCCCCTTCCAATGAGGGCTAGTGCCTGTGCAGGACATGGCAGTGCAAATTCCGGGCTTAAAAAAAAAAATCCTGGGCCACTGCATCCAATTTTGCGGGTGCCTCTCAAGATTTCCCAGCCTCTGCCATCCCAACCCAGCGCCAGTTCCTGGGGATGTGCTTGGTTTAATGGTGGTCTGCAGGGAGTCCCCATGTTCACCAGCCTTTACCTCTGTCTAACACACTCTTTATCTGTATAAGCTCAGAACAGCCAATATTTTCCGAAGTGACAAACCATGGCAGTAGGGTTTGGGTGGCCATCTTGTGAGGTTAGGGCCAGGGCCCTTTGCAGGGACCCTCATCAAAAGTTTGAGGCTAAGCCATCCAGAAGAAATCCTGTATGGTTGCAGCTGTACCCATGTGTAGGAGCTTTACCTGGGGGACAGTGAAGATAAGGCAGTGGGAACCTTGGTGGAAGAAGCCCAGCCATACCATGGGTGGAAGGCAAGGCTTTGGGCTACTATGCTGGTAACCTTTGGGCCACCTCGCCTGGAGTTTTGTAGTTGATATTTCCCCTCAGCCTCACAGAAAGACAGATTCATGTGGCCAGACACTGACCATACCCATAACCCAGCTTGCTGTGTTGTATGGTCTCCGTAGGGGTTGGCACGGCTCGGATAGCCTCAGCCTGCACTAGGAGAGGAGACATTCAAGAGAAGCACCCAGATGGCAAACTCAGCAGCTCACAACAGCCCCAGGCCTGACCCCACAAGCTTCTCATCTGAGCCATGCTTCCTGGCTGTATTGTGCCCTAAGAGACACATGGGGACCTTGACCATTGTCTGGCAGCAGTGTCCCACTGCTCCGAGTCCTGTGCAGCCAGCAGTGGGAGCCATGTCCTGGGAGTAGGGAGGCAGTTTGGTGCATGACTGTGGCCACAGACTGGGGGCTATGTCTCCCTGTGCTCTGAGTGCAATACCTGTGCAATACCTGGTGCAATATGGTTGCACCATATAGCAAAATATAGCAAACTGCTCTGCTATATTTTCAAGGAAATGCCTGGAGGGAGACACCATTGCTCTAAAATCTAGCAATATTTTGCAGTAAAGGAACGATATCTTGAAATCAACATTTTGGGATCAAAAAGGGTGGGTTCCCCCAACACATCCCTTTCCAGCACAGCTTCACGGTCCAGGGGCTGGCAGCAGAGTCCCAGGTGAAAGCAAGTGCTCTGGTAAAGGGAAGGCAAAGGGGATCCAAGCAGGAAAGAGGATCAGATGAGACATTCACAATCAACGCTCTGCTTTTGACTTCCCAAAGAAATCCCATTGCTGGGATTACACTGGACACTCACAAGTCAGGGTAAACAGGCTGACATAGCAGAGGGAGAATCTAACACCTAAAGGGTTGGTTCCTTGCGAGCTAGGAGGTTTGAAGACAGGAATAAATAGACCTTGCCATCAGCTGCTATAAAGAGTGTGTTTTAGAAGTGAAGCATCTGCTTCAAAAAATGTGCCTTGGCTCACCCAAAACTGAGGCCATTATCTATGAATGCTGTCAGGGTGTGAAAGAATGAGAGGGCTGTTTGCATGAGCCTTGGTTTGCGTTGGTTGGCGTGAGGCAGGGGACTGTGCTGGGGACTTGTGGCAGAAAGTAACAGGTTGATGAGGTTATCAGCAGAGAGCGTCTGACGGGATAGAAGCAGCACAGCCAGCCCGACACATTTGGTTTGGGCACGACAGCTCTGCACACTCATGGGCTGGCTGCACTCGATGAGGGCAGCCTGTGGATCTGCTGGAGAAGGAGGGGAGGCTAGGCAAAGGACCCAGGATCTGCACAAAGTGAAAATAGGTGCGCAAACTGGTGGTGCCAAAGGACAAGTGTATGTGTGCTAGTGAGAAGGGAGGCATCTGTCAGGGTGCAAAGGAAGATGAGGTTCATTTGAGCCAGCATATTCTAAGAGAGCCTGCTAAGGCTCAGCCCCGGTTTCTACCTATGTCTCTCCTTGTCTATCTCACTGCCTCCGCATGGCCTGCCAAAACCAGGGCCATCCTGGGAAGGACGGGTGTAGGGCTCTGACTGCCTGTCTGCTTTCCCCTGACCTTCCTCCTCAGCTGTAACTTGGTTTCCCTCTTGCTTTGTGGCATTGCCCAGAAAAGAAACCCTGTTAGTGCTGGGATCTGAGTTCCAACAGGCTTAAGGCACCTGTGACTTAGCTCTTAAGTCTTGAGCTCAGCCAGTTTACTGCTAGTGCACAACTTAGCCCAGCAAGGAGGGTGAGCCAAGAAAACAAGACCTTCCCTGGCAGTCAGGCAGGGAGGACCAGAACGAGAGTGTCCTCACCAGGAACAAGAGGGAAACTTAGAGAGAAACATGGAAAGGGCTGCTGCCCAGGACAGAGGTGAGCTCTGCTGAGGAAGCCTTTGCTACATCGAATCAGCACTCTTGCTCCAGTCAACAACCGCGCCTCCTGTAAGGGGGCTCACCGTACACAAGTCCCCTCAAGAGACACCCCTTCCATCCCACTGGGTCTCCATCTTTCCACATGACCACACGGTCCTCTAGAGGACACCTCTGGACCTCAGCCCTCACACCCCATGCTCCACCGCTCGCTCTTACCTCCAGAGCTTCCCCAAGGTCTTACTGAGCTCGGCGTTGTGCAGGTGTGGGTACTGGTCAGCCAGTTTCCTCCGGGCGGCCTGTGCCCAGACCATGAAGGCATTCATGGGCCGCTTGACATGGGGTTTGCTCTTGTTACTTCCATTGACCCGGACGGGCATGGGAACCAGGGTCCAGTCATAGCCGCTCAGCACCTGGCTGACTGCCTCGCGGATGCACACCGGGAACTTGTCATCATCCGCCTCTGAGTCTTGCTGCTCCTTCTTCACCTTCCCCATCTCCCCATTCCCAGAGCCAGTGAGGTGCGGGGAGTTGTCTGATGCCATGGAGGGTCCTGGGGAGAGGCAGTGGTGGTCTTCAGAGCCCACTGGGCTCATCTCCACCTCCGAAAGGTCTTGGTCATCAGCCATCGTTGCTCTCGAGCCTTCCCTCTTCCTTCTCGCTGTCCTTCTTCTCACTGGGGAGGGAAGGGAGGAAGACAAAAACAAAGAAAAGAAAGGAAAAAAGGAGGGAAAGAGAGAAAAGGAGAAGCAACCACCAAATCTGAAAGGGACTCCAAGGTCTCTGAAGAGCTGACCACGAGACAGGGGCTGCTCAATTAAAGCGCAAGCAAAGCAAGTGCCGTGCACACCGCAGAACCCGTGATCAATGGGGGTGGGGGTGGGGATGGGTCGGGGTTCCTGATTAATTGGGGTATTGCTCCCTATCTCTGCAATTGTGTGGAGCTGACATGTGCTGAAGGGCCTGCAGCAAGAGGGATAAGGAGGGTTGGGGACCTGAAAGGAGAGAGACATGGATCATTCTGCCTGGGCACAGCACCCCACAGAGGAGTGGAAAGTGGAGGCGAGCCACCAAACCTGTGTGGGGAAGTGCCCCTTTATTTTGAAGACATGCAGTGAAATGTCTGGGGGGAGGCATGGGAGGGGAAGCATCGGCACTGTATCTATAAGCCAGAAGGGACTGATATCCCAGGTGCCAGGGAACCTGAGCGGGTGGCACCATCGTGCAGGGAACCAGCCCAGGCCCGGGACCCACACCCAGAGACCCTGATCCCAACTGTGAGAAAGTGCCTCTGTGGGGACATCTCATCCCTCACTCTCCTCTCGCAGCTGATAAACCAAAGGCTTAAAATACATCTACGCTTCATCCACACACACACTCCAGTCTGTGTGTGTGTATGCATAATATTCACATTCATGTATCCATATCTATATCTATATATATCCAGACAAAAACACAACCAAGTTTAACTTTGAGACAAGCTGTAGCTTTGGGTTGCCTGTCCCACACACTCCGCCTTTCTCCTTCTGTCTGCAGTCACCTCTAAAAGTCCCTGCTGCTGTGCAGCAGTTCCCCCCTCAGAGAAAGAAACACTCTAAAAATAAAGGCCTCTCTATCCTCCCCATACAGAAATGAAAAAAAAAAAAAAAAGTAGAAGAAGAAAGAAATTTTTTAAAAAAAGGAAAAAAAAGAAGTGATGGAAAAGCATGCTTCTGGCTTAACTGGAAAAAAAAGCCAGTGCATAGCAAGAGCTGCTATCCCTCTAGTTTCAGAGGGCAACACAGACTCTTGTTGGGAAAAATGAAAAAAGTAAGAGAAAGTAGAGGGAAAAAAGCGCGAACGAAAGTGTGCGCGTGTGCGAGCGAGCTCAGGTAGGAAAACTTACATTGCTGGCTGGTGTGCCGGGCAAATCCTGCAAGGGTTGTGATTTGTATCCCAATAGCCCCCCTGTTCTCTCTCCCAGCCCCAGCGGCGTCGGGGCGCGCAGCACAGGGAGGCTCTCAAGCGAGTGCCATTCCTGGAGGGAGGCTTGGTTTTTACTAATACCCCGGCTGGATGTCTCTAGCTGGCTTTGCTGCTTAGCACCGGGGGAGGGAAGGGCGGAAGGTGGAGCCAAGCACTCCTCAGAGCCAGAATACAGTCGGCCAGGGACAGCAGGGAGGGGACGCAGGCAGCCCCCCACCCCACCTCAGCCACCAGCATGTTCCCTGTTTTCTTCCATGGTGC
Source organism: Vireo altiloquus (assembly GCA_013396875.1). NCBI lineage: Eukaryota > Metazoa > Chordata > Aves > Passeriformes > Vireonidae > Vireo > Vireo altiloquus. The sequence continues at coordinate 1,412,230 of VZRF01008470.1, read as the reverse complement.
CAGCTTCTCCATGAGAGCGGCTGGCATTGGGCTGCTCTCAGTGGCGTGGCCACCTCAGGGACGGTGCTGGAGGATTCAATCCTGGCAGGTTGGGGTGGTGGGATGCTGGAAGGGGTCTGGGTGGTTTGGGGAGAAGGGTGTGCATCCCCAGGATGGGGGTCCCCCTCTTTCCCCCTGATAGCATGGTTACTCCTGAAGGGTCTAGTGCCCCCCATGTGCTAAATGAGTCCTGGTCCTTGTCACAGAGTTGGACGAGGGTTCCTCTGTGCTGAAGCAAGTTGACCCGGGACCCTAGGGTCAAAGCACTGTGAAAAGGGCATCATTCAGACCTGAATCTGCAGGGTGGGGAAGGGGATGCAGGGGATCAGAGGTGTTCTGAGGGCAGAGAACATCAGGTCCAAGGAAAATGCCATGCTGCTGGACAGTGGATACCAGTTGAACTTTCTTAAGATTTTTGCACTCTAGGGATGAGCTCTGTGGGGTCTTGCCAAGACAAGCAGGCTCTGCTTCCTCCGGCATACTGAGCTCCTGAAGGCAAATGTGTGGTCTTTCACAAGGGAAGTGGGGTTTCCTGATGAGAAGGACTCTCACACTCACTCACCCTCATTATTGCTGCTCCTGCACTGGGGACACGTAATGGATCTCAGCTCTCAATGGTTTAGAATGTAGTCCCTCACATCTTCCATTTTCTGTCTCACTTTCCTTCCCACGTGCCTCTGGTAGTTGGTTTCTTCAATTTCCTTTGTTACTAGGGCTGGTATAGATGAACACCAACTCTGTAACCATGAGAAGTCACCCACAAAAATTCCAATGATCTCTTAAGGTAGCAATGAGATAAACTGAGCTCCTGCCCCAGCTCCTTGCTGGAGACCCAACCTGAAGACACTTCAGTGCTAAGTCAGAAAATACAAAGAGATTAATGCATATGACCCACACAAACAGCTTGGAGAGATTTCAAGAACATTTTCAACTCCTATAGCAGATACTCTCCAGAAACTTTGTGTTAGAAAGACCAGTAAAATCACTGGCTGGCATCACATGCACTGTGAGGGAACCAGTCCCAAGGATGGTGCTGAGCACCCTAGCTAAAGCCCTCAGAGCAAACCTGTGGGGCTGGTTGCTGACCCTGCAAACCTGGCTAACAGGGCCGCTTCTCTGCACTCCTGGTGTTGTCTGGAGTATATAAAGCTCTGAAACTATAGGGTGGCTGCAGGGAAAGTCTCACTAAAGCCCAGTGAGAAGCCTTGACTGAACAGGGCTAGGAGAGGGAATGGATACATGCTGTTGGGATCAAGCAGGCAGCTCTGCCTAAACAGGCTTCTTGCATCCCACAATAAAAAATAACTGTCAAGGGATCATTCTTCTTTTCAGCATTACTTACTCCAGAAAAAAGATGGATTCAAATACTTTTCTTCACATGATGACTTTTTCCCTTTGGAAGAGAGGAATGTGAGTGTCTTTTTGATGAAGAAAACCCAGTGGAGAGCCTTGCAAAGCAGCCTCGAGGCCCTGCTTCCATGGGCAAAGCAGCAGCTGGTCAACCTCAAGGTTTGCCATTTGGGATGAGTTCTCTCACCAACAGACACCCTAGCTGTAGCTGGCACGAGAAGAGGGCTCCCAGCACAGAGGGGCAATTTGGCAGCTCACCCTCTGTCTGGCATGCAGATGACCAGCAGAAACAAGTGAGGCAAGGTCAGTTCATACACAGTTTTCTGTGGCCCACTGGATGCAGAGTCAGTGATACTGCAGAACTCATGGCACCTTCCCCAGCCAGTAAGGGTCATCCTCAATCTGCCAGGGTCCTGCATAGGAGGTGTGGGAGAACTGGAACTGGAAGATTGGTCTCCAGCCCCTCAAGAAGGCAGCTACTGCTGAGAAACATCACCCTGCTTGTTACCCTGGTTGCAGCCAACCTCCAGCCTGGGGCAAGGCAGGAGAGTGACACAGAAAATGGCCAGAAAACGATTTTTTTCAGGTGGCTAGTTCCTGTGGATTCCATGGCAAAGAGGCAGTGTGGCAGAGATTTCTTGTTTTCCTCTGGAGTGAGGATACGTGGTACAGGGCTTTAAGTGATAGGGAATCAGAGGCCAGGGGTCCTCTAGTGCTTTGCTGGAGAAGATTCCCAGTCAAGAGACAAAAGAGCTCCACAAGGCACTGAGTGAAATTTACAGCCTGCTCAGCTCACGCCCCAAATGCAACAGGTAAACTCTGCAGGGAGAACAAGATGGTGCTGACCTGCCACTCCCAACTCGGCAAGAAAGGAATCAGACCCAGAAGGTATTTCAGTAACCTCCAGGGCACTGGACCAGTGTTTTTCCCACTGCTCACCATCCCTGTCAGAGCCTGCTGCCACCAGCCAGCCAGGAGCCAAGTCCAATTTGTGCCTTGTTGGTAGAGCCGTGGGTGGCTCAGCTGCAGAGAGGGATGTCCTCAAAGGAGCATGTACCAGCCACACAGTCTCTGCAATCTCAGTGTCTCCTCGTATTTAAATGTTGAGGAAGGGACTTTTTCCCCCCATTCTGCCTTTCTCCAGTTCTTGTATTTTGTCTCCTTTGGTCCTGCCTCCACTTTTTGAACTCTCTTTTATTTTGCAGTCTACTTCCCCCTTTCTTCAGCCCCTTCTCAGAGCACTGAGTGTTTGTATATCCTTGTCCAAATCTCTTCTGTCCATGTATCCTGTGTTCACACCACTCCCAAGGATGATAGGAAAGACACCCTGCTCCAGGCTGGCTGCTCGGTGAACAAGGAGCATCATCGCAGCGGCACCTGCATGGTAAGGTTTCAGCGAGGGGACCACATTGGTGGGACACCTCCACCACCAAGGTGGGACCATGGAGGTTTCAGGGGAGGGATTTTGCTAGATGACACCTATCCCCTGCACCTGTGGCAAGGGAGGAGTCAGAGGGGAGAGCCTGTCCACAGCAGAGGAGCAGCAGGATCCCCAGCACGAGAGCCAGCTTTTGTCCCCTGCCCAACTCTGGGGCACAGCATTGGTATTGTCCCAGGACTGCCTGGGAAAATGGGAGGGGTTCCCTGTGAAATCTTTCCATACAGTAAAACAGCGTCAGAGCTGGGGAGCAAGGAGGGGACGATACAGACATTCAAAAAAGTACGCATACACACCCCCCAGCCAAACAATACCCACAGTGTGCTGAGGGAAAGGGAGACCCATGAATTGGGAGTTTGATAAGGATTTTCTCCCGTGCGCGCCTGCTCTCTCAACGGCCCCTTCAGTTTTCACAACAGCCCCCCCTCCTTCCCTTTCTGGCTTTCTTGTTTGGGCCTTAAACAGTGTACGGTCTTTGTTCAGGATACAGGTGAATGACAATCATGTGATTAACACACACTCGCACACACACACGCACGCACATAAAAAGCTTTTTAAGAGCGTCCAGCTTGCTCCAGATCCAAAGACGGGAGAGGAAGCCTGGGCTAGGAGAAGCTGAGGCGGCGGCACTGGCCAGGATGGGGACAGCCACTAGGATGGATGAGCAGGCACTACCTCCTCTTTGCAAAATCCCCTTCATGTGGAGGTGGGCACGTGAGACAATGAGGGGCAGGTGGTGGGGAGGGGGCAAGGTTTGGGACTTGGGGGTGGGAGGGGGTCTTGCCCCTGCTGCCTTCTTGCCTGTTCCAGGCAGGTTGATGTGGATTTGCTGTGGCTGTATCCAACCTGTGATGCTGTGGGAAGGACAGGGGAATGGCCATACCAACATCACATTAGGGAGGGAAACTAGATTTCTCACACCAAAGCCAAACCCTTGACCTGCCCTATCTCCAAAGTGGGATTTGCATCTTTGCTGATATGAAGCTTGCTGCTGCTGCCTGACATGGCTGGCGGGCGCGACTTGGTGAGGAACAGGAGGGGGACAGCCCTCCCGCTGAAAGGGGGGCTGTCTCCTTACCCATGAAGGAGAAGGAGGGGGGCAGAGGACCAGGCAACCCAGACAGTCATGGGAGGGTTGCAGATGACAGGGACGGCTGACCCATGTTGGAATTCACACTGTCCCAGTCAGAAATAGAATACCCAACATCCTCAGTGAGGACTGCATGTCCCCTTCGGGGTGGAAATGCCACTGGGCCTTATCACACCTAATCATCATGGCCATGGGATAGCTGGGAAGCTCATTACTCAGTCCTGGGGGCAAGTGGAAGCTAGTGGCCAGGTGACCATTTGAACCTCCACAGAGGAAGTCATGAGAAAATTGGAAAAACTAGAAAGGTTTCAAAGTGTTTACTCCTTTTATTTGATGATTGCGTAAGTGTGATGCTCTGAGAAAAAGCAGGGAGGAGCAAAGGGAAAGACCATTATAATGTCTAGCAAACGTATGAGTCTGTAGATGGTCTGACTCGTGAGATATCATGGGACATGACTGACGACAGCCTGAGAGAGATCAGGACCAGGCTGTAACCTCTGCTGGAGCACCCAAGCCCGGCCCCGTCTCCACCACTTCCTCATGCCCTTCTCTCCAAATTCCTCTCCCATCCGATGTCACGACCGCCCTCCCAGGCCTCCAGAGTGCAGGTCATTTTCAAGGCTTGTCTATGAGCAAGACAAGCAGAGGGTCCCTGAAGCCCATGTTTGTGTCACCCTCCTCAGTTCTGTGTCATCCACAATCTCCAAAGAGCCCTTGGATTTGCCTTGTGCCATAGGCAGCCTCCCAGCTGAGAGCCGGGCACAGAAACCACTGCTGGGCTCTGCTCTTCATCACCCCTCGCTGTTCTTGGCTGAAGCTTCCACTGTTGGTCCTAGACCCTTCCAGGTCCCTCTGAGCTTCCAGTCGTGGGCATTGATGAACTTGTTGTTTGCGAGGTAGCCTTAGGAGAAAGGAAGGGGTGTGGGTCAGTCAGGAAATGCAAAGAGCTGGCTGCATCCCTACCTGGGTTTTGGCAGCACCCTAGGGCATCCATGTGTTTACAGGACAGCTGCAGGGGCTGTGCAGGAAGTTTTGCCATGAGATATCAGGAGAAACACAAGGCAGGCAGTGCCTGGAGTTGTTTACCGGTGGACTGGGCTGTTTGACAACACAGTGTCCTGTGCAGGCAGCAAAAGAAATGTCACAGTGGCTGCCCTCCTCCAGGATTATCGTTCCCCGTCAGCAACAAAGCCTGGATGGTGCTGGTTGGTGCATAGCCCTGCACTCCCATCACCTCAGGAGGGAGTCCTCAGGAAGTTCTCTGGGGACTGGATCTGGGATGTGGTTGCAGAGTCCTGCCTGGCTCCAGAGCAGGAGTAAAACTTGTTCTCTCTCCAAGGGATGGTGAGGGCTGCCACAGGTGCAGGCTACCACAATGCTGCTGCCACTGGTGTATGGCCTTGATGTGGCCAAGCTGGCTTTGCTCAGCTGCATTTTTTGTTCTAAAGCAGTGGATTACAGTGCCAGCTGCTCCAGAGAGGAGGTGTAGGGAAAATCTTGTGGAAAGTAGGGAGGAGAATCATCTCTGAACATTGCAAAGAGCCCAGGCAGCTCCTGGCCTGTCATCTTGGCCAGTCTAATGTTTCATGAGCATGGCAAGGACCTGTGATGGCTAAACAGGACAATTTTCCTGCATTACTAAGGTCTGGGAAGATCAAAGAGGAACAGGCAAGCATGTCTGTCTGCTACCTGCTTTGATAGATGGCACAGAGCCTGCCTGGCTGTTAACCCCTGCATCTCCCCTGGAGAGGACAGGTGTACTTCCAAAAGGCTAACGCCAAAAAGCATGCACTGAAGGGGTAGAGCTGGGGGAGAAGGACCAGGTTGCCTATTCTTGGATGGAGTCTGGCATATCCAGTGTTATGTAATGGAAGGAGCTGGAGGCTCTCAGTCTGCACAGCAGATGAGAGATGCCTAGAAGGGAAGAGAATTGTATCAGATTGGGCAGAACGAGCAGAAAAGGGGATCCTCCCAAGGGGACCTGTGTCTGTAGCAGTGCTGAGTGACCCCAGTGGGCTTATTCAGTGGTGGTCAAGGTGGCTCCAGAGTGATCTTCACCTCTGCTAGTTCCCTGGACGCAGGGAGGCTCCATGGGAGCCGGGGGAAGGGTTAAGTCGGGAAGGCTTCAGCCTGCTGCCTTGGCCCCTGTAATTCCTCCAGAGAGTAGGACTGGGAGAACAAGGAGCCCTTTCTGTTCACAGGAATTAATAGCAAAGAGTCATCTGGGGTGTCATTCAAGCCCTGATCAGCTCCCAGAGGAATGTGAGGGAGAATGAGTGAGGGAGCACGGCCCCAAGGCACCAGCGCTAGGACAGGAGCAGTTTGGCTGGTAACCAGAGTTACCAGCCAGCATTTGGGCAGTGAGACTGTCTTCCTCTTCACCCCAGCCTCCATGCCCCTCTGCCCTGTGCAGGGGCTCACCCTGACACCCATACTCAAAGGGCTTCCAGGCTTGTTCCTTGTTACTCACCCCTTCATCCCAGGGAGGGGTGAGATATCCCAGCCTGCCAACACAGTCTCCCCTCTTCTGACCCTGGAGGGATGGGCCAGGCAACCAGGTGCCGGCACAGCCCCACTGCTCTCACAGTGGACGTAAACTCTGGCGGACATCCCCTTTCCAGGGCTCTCTCACCACCCTCAGCCTGTGATGGCCATGTTGTCCTCCCAAGCAAGTCTGCCCATGGAGAGGGTCTCCAGGGAGCCCTCAAGCACAACCAGGGACATGAGGCTGTACTTCAGGGTTCAAAGTTCAGTGCTGAAGCCTTTGCTGCTGCAATGGCTCACCCAAACTGACTTGGTCACTGCAATTTCAGGAGAAAAAGAACAGTCCAAGGATTTGTTATGCTGATGTTTCATGGCTTCATGGCTGCACAGGAAGGCTTGAAAATGTTGTATGGTGACACCGCAGCTTTACCTGTAATGGCAACCAGCTCTGGTGAGCCAAGGAGAGATTTTGGGCACATCTCTACTTTCCTGAGAAGGAGACCTTGGAGTGATACATCCTCTTCCACTGCCTCTTCTCTGCCTAGCTTCATCTTGGGCAACCCATATGACAACACCTGGTAGCACAGGATGACTTAAGGCTCTGGTGATGGAACATGGTCAGCTCTACCAGATGAACTACAGAACCTTCAGGGCAGCCCTTCAGGTCAGCTCTCGGTGTGTGCATGGCCACAGAAGGGACAGTGACCTGAGCTCACCGCCTGGCAGCAAGTGTAGGTCAGGCAGACGGTGACCTGCGTGATTTGCAGACAGAGCTGTGCTGGAGCGCATGAGTTGCTTTTGCTGGCCAAAACATATCTCACCAAAGCCTTCCCTCCTCCCCCCTCCCCACCAGGTCAGTGTAAAACCAGGCTTGAGCACTAGTCTGCATCTCAGCATCCTCTGCAAGATGCGTGGTGCCACTGGGATGGACTCCTCTGCCCGCACCCCGCTCTCTATGCCACCACCACTGCCACAATGAGTGCGCCTTGTCATAGAGGGGTTAATAAATGATGCAAGAAAGAAGCCCTTTAATGCATGGTGACCTTTGGCCTTTCATAAATCACAGTGTTGGGCTGCAAGTACATGGGGGGCACGAGGCGTTGGGGGGAGAGGATGGGGGGGTCCATGCAGCTGCACCACGGAGTTGACATTGTTCCCACCATCACTAAAGTGCAACAAATCCCTCTATTGTGTTCCTGGTTTATCTGGTTCCTCTTGTTTATTAGCAGAGGTTGTTTGGCACTGGCTCCAGCCCTGGGCGGGTGGAAAGAGTGTTGGCACGCACCAGAGAAGGGGAGGGAGGGAGTGGGGGGGATCGGGGCTGGAGGACGAGAGCAGTTCATCAATGGCTGTATTGTCCCATCTTTTTTGTTGCTCCTGTAATGATATGTTCGAAAAAAGGGGATTAAAAAAGAAAAAAAAAAAAAAAGGCAAGGGTGGGGGGAGAGGAGAGAGGCAGAGAAAGACAAACGGCACAGAAGGACTCGATAAGAATGGCCAGTCTGGGCCCACAGCGGATGCTGTTGCAGCTGGGGAGGATGGGTCGGGACAGAGCTGCGACGGGGCTGCTCTGTGCCTTTATGCTGCTTATTCAGGTCTGGAGTCGTGAGCCCCAGCGGTTCAGGCTGGACCCACCCGTGCCAACTCTATTCATGGCCAGCCGGGACCACGTGCGCATGGCAGGGAGGATGGGGCAGCGGGAGTGAGGAGTTGGGGCTGGGAGGGAAGGGGGAGTAAGGCTAATCCTCACGTCTCTTGAGACTGAACCTGTCTTTGTACAGAAGAGGCATTTGGGGGGCACAGCATCTTCTCAAAGCTGTCAGTGTTCTTCATCCTGCTTGGTTGTTGTCCCCCAACATACCCACCCATAATCAGAAGTAGTAGGGCCGCTTCCCAAATCAGCAGAGATTTTCTTGTGCCCAGACTTGGCTTATACTTGCATTTTTTCCCTCGAGTTGCCTATGGACACATGCCCATGAAGAGCTCCACTGGTTTTCAGGGAGATCAGTGGGGGAGTGCTCCCAGGGATTGATGGAAGATGATAACACTTTGGTTGCCACTTTGCCTAAAGCTAATTGCCAGCAGAGTAAAACTGCCATAGACACAGGGGCCTTGCTCGTCATTGCTCTGCCTGTTGCTACCCATGGAGCTGAAGGGATGCAAACATCCCTAAAAGATGCACATCCCACCATAAAGAGCCTTATTGAGATCAAAGCAAAATTTATCAATAGAAGAGTGAAACTCTGTCTGGGATGCATATGGGCATTTTTTAGTTCATTTCAGGCCACTACTGGCTGGTTTTAACCCCACTGTCTGCTTCTGCTCCAATGACTCTACCACTTCAGAGGTGTCAGGTAGGGCCATGTTGATCTGAACATGCCTAGGACCTCTATGGTGATTTTTATGGTAATTATTTCAGTGAGCTTTATGGTGATTTTTAATCCTTATTTCAAATGGCATAGCTCAGAGATTGAAACATTATTCTGAACTTTAAATAGCAAGTTTTATTTCATTGTTTTAGGGTCTTGTGACTGACCTCTCATCTTTCAACCTGGGTCAAATTTTAAATGCAAAATGCTGGCTCGAAACAAAATGCCAGAAATTCACTTTGAAAATGTCCATTCACAGCATTTTGGCATTTAGAAAAGAATAATTCAGGAAGATTGCCTTGAAATGAAATGTTTTGATATTTTAAAAATCTGTCTCCCACACTCACTTTCTAGTCAAAAGTGCTTGTTGAATTATGTCTGAATTTGCAACTGGTTTCATTCCCTTGAAGTCCCATTTCTTAGCAAATTATTTACCAATATATTCTTCCCTGGTACCCATCATTCCCACCCAATGATGCCGCATCCTTGCCACAGCTGAGAGGTCTCAGGGTTTCCACAAAGTGCTGGAGCGTGCTTGGTCTCTTGGTTTCCCTGAGTCCCACCTTGGCACAAGTGCTCTCAGAACTCATGGCAGGCCTGCCATCAGTCTGTGTCACCCACTCCCTGAAGGTCAGGCATGAAGCCCAGCACTGGCACCGCTGTAGCTTTGTGGTCTTAAAAATTAAGGTTAAGCTCATGGAATGTGGTCACAGATGTTTGTGTAGCGGCAGCTTAGGGTGTTTCTAGAGGGACATATGAGTAGTGGCAGGGATGTGAAGGTCTGAGAGGAGGGAACAGGACAGAATCCCCCTCATCACAGGGATACATGTCAGTGCACATAGAAGAACCTCTTCCACCTGAGTGGAAAACAAAGCGTGTCAAAGCCAAGAAGGATTGCTGACTTGATTAAAGTTGACATTTTTCATCCTCTCTTCTCCCATGTAAACATAAAATGAGAGAGTGAATTGGCCATGAAGAAATGTGTACGGTAGTGATGACAGGATCATACAGCTGCCAGCAGCTTCCCAGTCCCTCATTTAAAGAGTGGTTCAGCTCCTCACCTCCTCCTCTGCTCATCACATCTGTTCAAGAAGTCTGATGAGCTTCTCCACTATAGGAAATTCTCAAACTGGATTCTGGCTTCCCTCAGTCAGATCCCCTCTGTATCAGCAGTTACTTCCATATCCAGTGTTAACTAAAGCATCTTCATGAAACCTCTGAAAAGAAAGAATGAATAGGCAAGTTTCAAAGCATGAATAGGCAATTGTCCAAGCAACTGGACCAGAGGCAGTGGGCAGAAACTGATGCCCAGGAAGTTCCACCTGAATATGAGGAAAAATTTCTTTACTGTGCAGGTGACCGTGCACTGGAACTGGCTGCCAAGGGAGGTTGTGGAGTTTCCCTTACATTCCAGAACCTGTGCCATGTGCTCTGGGATGACCCTGCTTGACCAGGGAGGTTGGTCCAGATGACCCATGGTGGTCCCTTCCAACCTGACCCATTCTGTGATTCTGTGAGTAATTTTCAGCAGCAGTCAGTATCATTACTTGTTCAGATAAATCCAGGTCCACTTGCCCTTCCCTTCCTCCAGTCCGGTGAAAGGGGACTTTACAGGACTTCTGGATTACAAACCCAAAGAGTTACTGGATTTTCCTTAAAAACATTTGGTCACATGATGAGTATAACAGCAACCTGGAAACAGAGTATATTTTGGTGGTACCAACTTGAACTGGTGGCAACATAATCCTACACCTGAGCTGGACAGTTACAGAAATGTATTGAAACCAAATCCTGTCTGACCGTCTCATGTCTCTCTTTTTTCTCATGGGCAATCTAAGCTTGGCTTAATCTAAGGCTGCCTCCCAGTCTCACCAGCCCTTGCAGCAGGTCGCACTGGTGACTTTGAAGGAGAAGTTATTGTCTGCCCAAAATAGGCCATGACACGTGGCAGAAAGGACAGAGCCCTGGGACCTGGATTTATTGCAGGCTAGTGCACCCCTGAGCATCCTCAAAGGCAAAGCCTAGCCTGAGCTGCTTCCTCTGCAGGCGGCATCTCGATCACTCCACAGATGTCCCCAGGAGCATTCAGTCAGTAGCGGCAAGGACCAGTCTGGTTACCTCATGACTGTGCCTGCAAAGTGCTGCAGTTTGCAGCAGGGGCCACCTCTCTTTCCACATCAGCGGGTAATGGGAAATAAAATGAATACATGCACATGAAGATGTCTCATCCCAGACCATGTGGGAGACACCCCCTGGACTCTGAGGTATCAGCTGTGCTCGGGGTGGGCCTGATGACTTTCAGTGGCATCCCTTGGGGCAGGGACAAGACTGTGACATTCAGCATGAACTTCACAATCTAAGCTGTTGTCAAGAATCTTATCACTAGGTTTTGCTTCCTGAACTCCAGGGAAGTTCAAGGAATCACTTTTCTACCAGCAATGGTCTGGGAGTTTTTAAATGGGTATCAGCATTAAGCTGGAAATAACCAAGCGGTACATTTGGGATGTTTTAAACCTAAGTACCACCTCTTGGGAAGAACACAGGCCCTGCTTCTTGAAGACAGTCAAACCCTGTGCACTTTGGTCAGGAGCAGGAGAGGAGTCACAGCCCCCGGCACGCGCAACACGGTGACTAGAGGAGCATGGCACTGCTCGCAGAGCATCCCGGCCCAGATGGCACAGCTGAACCTGCTGGGTGACAGGACTCCCCGGCTGCACCAGTGCCTGCTTCCACGCTGCCCACAGCACAGCTGTCTGTGTTCCCTCTTCTCCCTGCCCCCCAGGAGACCAGGAGGCAGAGTGGTCCCCTGACCACCAACGTGGCCCCTCTATCTGGCTCACTGATCAGCTCTGTTTGAATGGAGGCATGAGAATTTCTCCCTCACTCGCACAATCATCTTGCCTTTTTTCCCCCTACCAGCCATCAATATCCTCCTTCCCTGCCTCCCTCCTCCTTCCTCGCCACCTCCCCCTTCTCTCCCTGGAACTTCCCTGCAGCTGCAGAGCTGGCCAGACAATCGGGTGTTTTAGAGAAATACATTTTTGGGCTAATTTGCCATGCATAAGTGTTTCTCTTACCCTTTAAAGGCAGGGAACAAAGAGCACATTCTCTGGGAGCTCTGCCCTGTTGTGAGCAGCCCTGCAGCTGTACAGCACTGTGCTACCCTCCGCTCTCCTGCTCCACTCCCTGCTAGCTGTGTAAGGAGATGGGGCTCTTCTTCTCCGGGACCACAACATCTCCTACCCGTCACTACACATTTCTTTCTGCTTTGCTTTTTTTTAAAGCAGAGACAGAACAAGTGCAGAGGGAAAGGATTTGGCAGCACTGTGACCTAGACTGACTTGCCAGATCCTCCAGGTAGAATCTTTTATGTTGTGACATCATTTATTTAGAAACAGTCTTAATTTTCCTGTATTTGGGGCTCAATCCTGTGTCTAAGTATTTTATTCCCTTGATAAGTGACAGTGACAATGTGTTACACACACCATATCAGACTGGATAAAATTTTGTTATATCAAGGAAACCTAGTCAAAATATAAGTCCTGTGAGAGGTTTTCAGGTCCTGTTTTTTCACTTCAAACACTGGTTGTCATCCCTGCCCTGGAACTGTTTATGATCAGGCTAAGTGGACTTTGAGCAACGTGGTTTAGTGGGTAGCATCCCTGCCCATGGCAGCGGGGTTGGAACTAGATGATCTTTAAGGTCTCTTCCAGACCACACCATTCTATGATTCCATGGTTCTGTGATTCCTTGGCTGGGGAGTTTCTCAGACAGGATGATTTTACTTTTTAGGGCTAGGATGAGTGATGAACAGATTTGGCCTGGTGGATCAAATTGGGAAGAAGATGCAGATGTTCTGCTATGAATCATTCAGAGGTTGTGGAGAAGGAGATAGCCTGGAGCAGCCGGACACTGAGTAACTAAAGATTTTTGTTAGCTTTTTGGGAATCCCATTTCAGCGCTTGCTGAATAATCTTATCCATGGAAAGCCGGTCCAGCAAAGAGCTTGACAAGTGGGGTGACAGGTTCTGGTATAAGAGAAACAGGGCTTTTAAACCAGCCATAGTGAAGTTACTCACACCAGTCCAGCAGCACTCTATTGAGGCAAACTCTTTCCATCAAGCCCACTCCCATCTGCTGTAAATATTAGCTTGGTCCAAGCAAGTCCCATTTTCAGATCCAAATTCAACACAGCCTAAGGCAGCTAACAGGAAGAGAAGAGAAGAGAAGAGAAGAGAAGAGAAGAGAAGAGAAGAGAAGAGAAGAGAAGAGAAGAGAAGAGAAGAGAAGAGAAGAGAAGAGAAGAGAAGAGAAGAGAAGAGAAGAGAAGAGAAGAGAAGAGAAGAGAAGAGAAGAGAAGAGAAGAGAAGAGAAGAGAAGAGAAGAGAAGAGAAGAGAAGAGAAGAGAAGAGAAGAGAAGAGAAGAGAAGAGAAGAGAAGAGAAGAGAAGAGAAGAGAAGAGAAGAGAAGAGAAGAGAAGAGAAGAGAAGAGAAGAGAAGAGAAGAGAAGAGAAGAGAAGAGAAGAGAAGAGAAGAGAAGAGAAGAGAAGAGAAGAGAAGAGAAGAGAAGAGAAGAGAAGAGAAGAGAAGAGAAGAGAAGAGAAGAGAAGAGAAGAGAAGAGAAGAGAAGAGAAGAGAAGAGAAGAGAAGAGAAGAGAAGAGAAGAGAAGAGAAGAGAAGAGAAGAGAAGAGAAGAGAAGAGAAGAGAAGAGAAGAGAAGAGAAGAGAAGAGAAGAGAAGAGAAGAGAAGAGAAGAGAAGAGAAGAGAAGAGAAGAGAAGAGAAGAGAAGAGAAGAGAAGAGAAGAGAAGAGAAGAGAAGAGAAGAGAAGAGAAGAGAAGAGAAGAGAAGAGAAGAGAAGAGGTTGAGAGTGCAGCCAGCAGAGTTGCACCGGGAGGAAAGCATAATGCAAGAAGAGATGAAGGTCTTTACGAACTGCGGACTCAGATCCTGAGCTTCTAAGCTAGGAAATGATAGCTAGAGGAACATATGGTAGAAGAAGGTGTAATCTTCAACACCACTCAAGTGCTAGGACAATGGGACAGGTTGAGCCTCACTTGGCACAGCCCAATAAATCCCTCAGTTCCCTCCTGGCTCTGAGCTCTTTGCACTCAGCAAGGTTGGTCAGCATATGCACGTAAGATCTCAGTTAATAACCATGAGTCGAGCCAAGGCTCAAAAATGTGCATTAACTGACAGTTTAGCATCACTTTTTCTTCACAGAACACCACCTGCTCTTAGCTCAGCTGAGGTCTCAATGTTCTGAGACTCCTACTTTGCTGTGCTACTGTGAATGAGTTGTATGAGGCAGCAGTGGAGAACTTCCAAGTTTTTTTAATTTTCAAATTCCAGAACTCTCTCTTCTGACCTTACAAGTAACTCCAGTCAGTGTCCATCAGGTATTAAAACTATACTGCCAAGAAAAAGACAATTTCTGCCAGACTCACCTGCAACAATTGAGCAACGGGTTTAATCATATTTAACATCCCCTCTGGGTAAATGTCCTTCAATCCCTTTTGGAGACTGAATTTGCAAATTCCCCTGGCAGGATTGCAATGGGCATCATACAGCACAGGTGGTCTGAGTAGCACAGGTAGCACAGCACACCAAGTGCCAACACAAATACCCCAAAGCCTTGGATGAGGTTAGTGGGAGCAAAATCCAACTACAGCTTTTGTGGTTACCATCTCAGTAAGACAGAGGGAGAGAGACAGAAAGGAAAGGGAGTGAGAAGGTTAGGGAGTGGGGGAGGGCTAGGAGCCTGCAGACTTCTGTTGCCACATGATTTTCCTGGTTGTTTTCAAACTGCTGCTTGAAGAGACATGCACAAGTCCCATGTGATGGCTTATTTACGAAAGCACAGTTGCAAGGCTGTTTGCATCTCACATCCGCTTGGCAGCCCCCCTGACCACGGGCTCCAGGGGCACCCACTGCATCCTCCCCATCTGCGCCATCAGGCCACAGGGATGGGTGACCCATGATGAGAGGACATTGCTCTTGACCTGGTGAGATGGTGAAGCAGAGAAGAGAAACATCTTTCCATTTCCAGACTGCTCTTTGCACCCCTTTGCCTGGCACTGTTAGGAGACCCTCTGGGGTGCTGTCCCTTCTGCACTTTTATGAGGAGAAGAAGTTTTCTTTGAGATTTGTCTGTCTCGCTCCTTTAGAGCACCCAGAAGCAAGCTCGCAGTCAAATTGACACAGCATATGCTGATATCCCATATTTATCCTCAAATAGGTGCATATTCTCTTTCCTTGAGTAGAGCTTTTTCTGGTACCATCATTCCAGAAGTCTCCTTTCACCCGAAGATCCACTCAATTAAAGAGGAAAATTCCTTATAAATAATGTGGAGGAGGCTAAGGGAGAGAGTTCACAATGAATTAAAGATGGTTGTTTCTTTGGAAATGTAAGATTTGGCATACTTTGAATTTGTTTGTACAGACAACTCCTAACTCCAGTAAAATCGTTCTTCTCAGTCAAAGAGAGGGCTAAGACATGAGCAAGAGAGATGCAATGTGTGAGGAGAGAGTTTTTGAAGTCCAGCAATAAAACCTGAATTCACAGATGCTGTGATGGGACAAGATTGTGCTGCAGTAAGCCATATGTTTTAGGGGTGGTGTTTTCCTTACTCCATAGCATCCCGAGGAAAAGCATAAATAGAAAAGTCATCACCTCATATGCTACAAAACCCCCTCTGGCTATCTTTTCCAAAAACCAAAGCCCCTCTGGCTATCTTTTCCAAAAACCAAAGGTTCTACGAAGAAAGGATATCCAACATATTAAAACTTTGGTATGGTCAAACCAGCCAACATCATCCCTAGCTCCTCTTCCTGGACAACCAATCATTGTTTTAAATTGCCCAGGAGCCAAGACCGCTATCTCACCACACAGATTACATCCACCGTGGCCATGCCTCTTTCCTTCATGCTCAGTGAATTCCCTCCATGAAGGGTTAATTCAACCAGGCCCTTTTACTCCAAGTTGTTTTCCAAGTAGCTGAGAGAATAGGTCTCTTGTTACAAACATGGCTTCTGGGCATTTGGTGATGCTTTCCCTTTTCTCTCTCTCTGTACCACAAAAGAATCTTTTGTTCGCATCTCTCTGTCTCATTTACTCTCCCCCACCCTGCTCTTGCTTCTTCCCTCCATTGGCTGCCAAGTGACTAAGGAATGACAAAAAATGACCATAGCTTGGTCATGGCAAATATTTCTTCACCTATTATCTGATAGAGACCTTGAGCATCTATATGAAGGGCCCTCTGCCTTCCACTGGGCTTCTCTTAGACATGGAGATGGGGAAGAATGAGTCAGACACAGCAGGGCAGGATATAAGTTGAATCAGCCCAACTTGCTATTGGAAATATCTTGTGAATTGAGTCACGGTGCCTGTTTCGGGAAAATCAACTGATAGGGACCCAGGACTGGCAAGAGTCAAGTGGCAGCTACAATGGGTCTAGATTTTTATGGGAACTCAGCATTTATTAAAAAACACATGCGAGGCACAAAAAAGTCTCTTTCTTGCCTCTACATTTACTGATTCAGTTGGTTGCAAGCTGGAGCTGGCACTCTCTGTTGGATGGCTTGTAGCGTCGCATAATTTCTCTGCACTGCTGCTGTAAATCTTCTTGTGCGTGATCTCCTACCACAGAAAAGTTGTGGCAAATCCCCATGAACATCACGTCTTCCCACACCCCATTGAAATTATGCCTCAGGCATTCCCACAGTCATCCTTCCAGCTATAGTCTCCTTGCACATACTGCTTCACTGAGTCACCTTACACGTACACAGAGATATAAAAGATCACATGATGCCAAAGTCACTGCAATTTCTACAATGGCCTTTATGTAACAGAAACAATTCCTTAGCCAAATTCCCACCCCTCTTCCTTTCATAGCATTTGGCTATATACTTCACTGATACTGCACTCTGCAACAAAATAAAATTCTTCAGTCTCACCTGATGCAAATCCTTCTGCCTTTCTGCTCACCTTCTTCTCTACTGACCCTCTTCACTCCTCTGACCACCCTTTGTCCTGAGTCGATCTCAGTCCATGCCATGCTTTAGATGAACACAGCATATGCTGCCCATGTCTATCTGCCAAGTTTTCTGTGCTCTTCTCCCATTCAGTGCCTCAACTATTTTGGAAGGTTGTTGTAGCCAAGCCAGGTTCTGGCCAGTGTAGCAAAAGAAAAACTCCATATTCATCAGAAGGCAAAGATCTTCTTTATTTTCAAGAAGAGCAAGCAAGGTAAAGAGATCGCTAAAGAGAGATCCTGCTTCTCTGGCTTCCATGCTTCTTCCAGCATGGTCAGGAGCAGAGTGTCAAGAACAGCTACAATTGGCTTGTTACAGAGAAATCCGTTAGGATAACAAAAGTAACAAATACCATCTCGAGATAGGTATTCTCAAAACATCTCAGATAGTTTACAAAAACTTTTCTGTTTCTCAGCTTCTAGCTGTGGGAAGAGAATCGCTCCCACAGCTAGAGCAAAACTTCTCTCATGGTTGTCGGCTCTGTCTGTGGGAAAGGCAGCTGCTTTCCACAAACAGATCAGAAAGCTGAGAATTTCCCTCTGACCAAACCTGTCATCGTCCACAGAAGGTCCTTGAAACAATCATTAGATTTCAGCTGTAGCCACATCCCGCACACACACATACAAAGCTGTGGATGTTAGGCGTTATGCAGAGAATTTTTACTCCTGTAGAAAAGGCAAATGGACTATAGATAAAAGGGCCATTATATTCCCACATTAGAAGGACTTCTTGTCTGGTGGATTTTAACCAAGCTGGTTAAAACATCATGAAAACGATGCACTGACCAACTCTTTATATTCATATGGCTCAGCCCACAATAAGGATTTTTGCTTAGTCAACCATACTGTTTCAAAGCAGCATGCAGGGCAGCTTTCACTGGAAAGCCTCAAACTCATCCAATATGTGAAAACAAAGGAATATATAATAATCTTTTTTCTTGCCTCCTGGCTTGATAGCATCTAAATGAATCCCAACATAGATGCAGAGATCCTTCCTGCAACCCCAGCTGTGCCCCACCAGTTCCACAGTAGCTCCATCGTACAGGGTGCTTGCCAGGAGTGTGTAGTCAGCCTTGGTAAATAAACACTGATCATCTCCATCACAAAAGACAACTGAAGCACTCTGGGATGAAGAATTTTGCCCTTGTCAGAAACACAAGTCCCTGGAAGATTCAGAAACTCATTAATTCAAATGTTCTGCATCTAACGCTGCAAATTTAAACCTCCCCACCAAGCAGTGCCCCTGAGGAAGCAATGCATTGTTGGATACTCTCGGAATCCCCCACTAAGCAATGGTGAAACTCTAAGGAAAAGGATTTGCTCCTCCCTGCTTCAAATCTCCTTCACATGGTGGGACGCCACACTCCTGATGCAAAGACTACTGTAATCAAAGGCATTACACTGTCTAGAGAGCCCCTTCAGGGTCATCTTGGCACCCTGTAGAGACCAAGAGGTCAGCTGTTGAAGTCCTTTTGGAAAAAAGAATCTACCACCATCTCTTTCACAAATGAGAAGCCCAAGGATCGATTATGGATTCTTACTTAGATAATTTTGGATGAATCAAGAAAAGAGAGGAAGGATAGCTGGATGTCTAAATAAAGCCAATGAGATCACATGTTCTGCCTTTTTATCTGCTTTTCTTTTTCTGCTTTTGGACAACAAAGCTTCCTTTGATACAGAAGAAGAGGGGGGTAGGGAGGGTGGGGAGAGGGGGTGCCAGAGTCACCCCAATGGCCCCCGGTCACTTATCCATGCTCCTTAATGTGATGTTCCCACTGACAGAGACAGAAAAAAACAGTGATCTCATGATTCCAGAAACTATTAACACAAACATCCCTGGGAGATCAGGGGTGAAAGGGACAGGAAAGAGGGGTAAAGGATGAGTGAGGGGAAGCCTCTGTGGGAGAGGAAAGGGTAGGAGTGATACGGAGAGTGGACACGGGAAGCAGGACCTTGGGGGACAGCTGTCAATAGAGGTAGAAACTGAAGGTCAGACTCCAAAAGAGGATGTGTAAAGGAATTGTAGAGAAAAGGAGAAGAAAGAAGAACCTTGAGACCAAGGGTAACAGGACTTGTGGAAGAAGGTTAAGTGTGACACTGTATGGCAGGGCTGAGGGCAGGCTCAGGGATATGCGTTGATTGAGTTGTCTAAATGTGGGAAAAAGGAGGCTGGGCTCAGAAACAGCATGGTGAGATGAGGAACAGAGGAACAAAGGCTTGATATGAGGGTGAGAAGGAAAGGAGGCGGAATTACCTATGGGAATAGGAGCAGAAGAGTTAAGACTTGCTGAAACTTGCTTCTTCTGCATACTGCTATACAAAACCAAGTCACCAAAACTGCGAAGACAATAAACTTGGTCTCTCTCAGTCCCAGACCCAACAGATGCCAGACAGATTTATTACCTGAGGCATTCAGCCATGTCGAAAGGAGGCAGTGGTGAAGCAGTGGGGCTGAAAACAGGCAGCCTGGTTTGCACTTTGGCTGGGCTGATCTCGCTGAAGGAGACCTACACTCCTGCACAGTGGAGCACTATCTGTGTATTACACCTCACCTGCCTGCAGCCATTTCATTCAGCCTTCTTCCTTTCTTTCCCTCATGTGCTTTCATCAGTCCTTCCCTCTTTCCCTCCCTCCATCCTTCCCTGCCACCTTGCCAAAGGGAGACAAGAGCTCAGCATAGTTGGCAGGAGATGTCCTTTCTTCTCCATCCCTCCAGGGGACCTGCCACCCCAGCAGCAACTTGTCCCTAACCAGTGAAGCAGCCATGGCACAGCAGGAGACTTTTTAGCACACACGACTCCTGATGGAGCTAGGACAAATAGTGGGACAAAAGACTAGGGAAAAAACAAAAAGAAAAAGTGCATCCCACAACAAGCTGCCACCTCCATGTCTCAGAGCTCTCCCCAACACTGGCCTGTCCCAGGGGCTCATCACATTTCCCCCCTCCTCTGTCTGCTCTGTGGCAGCTAATCAGTGACCCACTGACAGTCTCTGTCCATCACTCGTCTCTGCACGCAATGGGGTAATTAAACCCTGACCCTGGGCTCCTTTTATCCATTTCCTCTGCACAGTCACTCCCCGAAATGGCAGAGGGGAGGGCCTGCTGTGGAGGCTCCTGCCCCAGACTCCAGCTCTAATGAAGATGTAAAGCACAGGAAGGACTTGTGAAAAGAAAGATGCTGAGGGGGCAACCAAAGAGATATTGAGTGGTACAAGGCTTCCCACATGATTATGCTGAGCTCTGCTGACCTACCTCCATCAGGAAAGGCTTTTGTAAACCTTCAGTTCTTTATCATCACACCCACAGGTTGTCCAGCATCCTTCCCCTGCCCAAGCATATCTACAGAAAATCCACCACTCCTCTGCATGTCCTCAGGGCAGTGCCAGGTGTGGTGCCCAGCTCAGGTCTAGCAAAAAAAAGCTTTCCAGAAGCCTCAACATATCCAGCCCTGGGCTTGCTCACCCACAAGATCAACGCAAAACTTCTGCCCTCCCTGGTGTGAACCCATTGCCTCCACTCAGACTAAGCCCAGCGCCTCAGGCCTGACACAGGGCTTTCATCATTAAACACCTGCAGAAGGGCAGAGGGAGGTCTCAGTGATGGGGTGAATCCCTCAGAGCATAGTGGATGGACGCAGGAGCTGGCTGGGACAAGGTGATATTGCCCTTGTTTGCACAGAAGGACAGTGGAAGATACACCAGTGACAGACAGGAGTCACAAAATGCCAGGAAGTTCTTTTTTTTTTTAAGTTTCTTTCTGCTTTCTGGCACTCCGCAAAATTTATTACACAGATCGATAAACAACCAGAAATGATGCCGAGCACTCCAGACTCTGCTTCCTCCTCCTTACCCTGAGTGGGGAAGCTGCCTCCCTCCCACGCATGAGCAAGAAGGCTGGGGCCACCCGGGGAAGAGCATGACGGGTAAAGCAGTGCCCCCAAACAATTAAGCACTGTCCCAGGCACTGCACACCCTTGTCCTGGGAACAAAAGAGTCACACACAAGAGACCTGACTGTGAAGCCTCCATCCGCTTTCATCACTGACCCCCAGGGCAGTCAGGGCACAAGGTCAGCCCACTTAAACTCCAAACTCGGCCAGAAATAGAGCTGGGAAGTGGGCAAGGGTGGCCAACTGCAGGGGTCCCCAACCATTTGAGGGGTTCTTTGACTGAGCCATTTCATTTCATCAAAGACACATTTTTTTCTGGAAGGAAAATGGAGAGCAGTGGGTGTGAAAGGAGTAAGGGGGAGGCAGGGTGTTCACCATGAATTATGACCACTCTCAACAACAGTCTTTTACATTGCAGAGGTGAGGAGAGGATGGGGTAATTGGGCATGTTAGACCCATGCATAATGAGGGCAAGTCTCTGCCTCTTTCCCACCCCTCACTCTGCTACTGCTCATGAGATGTGGTCCCCCAGATGCCCTGTCGCTATTCTGCTGTGGAGCTCAACACCCAAAGGCTCACCCCAAGGACCACAAGCTTTGATAGCACCTTGCCAGACCAATAGTGCCCCTGGGCTGTGCAATAGCATGTGGTCATGCCCCTGGAATGGAAAGGCTGAACGCTGCCTTACAAATAAAAAATGATCAGCCAAGCCAGGGCTCATGCTTTCCACCTGCAGGGTCTCACAAAACCCATTAAGCTTTAAGTCACCTTTAAGGTTTTTCAGGTTGCAAGTACTGATGAAATGCTTTCATAGAGGTAACAGCTGCATCAGATGCCTATCTCCTTGGCTGGGAGAGGTAATCCGTGAGGACAAAGTCCAGGGGCACTGAAGCATGTTTGGTGCACGTGGAAATACAATCTGCCACAAAGCATTGTCCATTTCACCCAACTTCTCTCCCCGGACAAACCTCGGAGAATTCTAAGTGCAGGAAATTTCAGAGGAAGGACAATTAAAACACCCAGTGAAAGCAGTCCCCTATTCCACCCCAACAGGGCCATGTCCCACCTGCCCCATATAGAGGCCACTGCAAGTGTTTGGAGCACGCAGCAGGAGTGGGGTAAGGACAGAGCAGGCAGGCTGTGCAGTGATGGGCAGGGAATACAATCCCCACACATACTCACTGAAAGTTCCCCCCAAAACAGACAACATGGCTCAAGGGACAGCAATCAAAGAGGATGTTAGTTCAGAGTAAGTTGTGTTGTCACTGAAAACAGTAGCAGAAAAGCAGCCAGAAACATGAGATTCAGCACAGCCCCAGTACACAGAAATACATCTGAGTGCCAAGAAGCTAACCAGTCGTGCAACGTGTGATCTGCTTGCAGACTCCTTATTACACGTGATGAAAGACAAACAGAAGGGAGTCTTGAGTCTCAAACTTTTCATGGATTGTGTACTTGGGGATAACAAAATCTCTGTATGTGCAAACTAAGCCCTCATGATTGAAGCCATACTGGTAGACTGTAAGCAATGAGCCCAATTTTCAAGAGAAAGCTGCATTTCAAATTTTTGATACAATTAATCAGACCTACTCTTGAAAATGAACAGCTTTCTGGGATTTTTTAAAAATGTTGACTAGCCTTAAGTTTTTTGGATTTTAAGTAACCACTTTCATCAGCAATTCATTACTTTTCCCCTTGGGAGGAGGCGATCGGCTGGATTTCTACTATTGAGACAGACATGGCTTTAGGGCACATGCAGATTCATTCTCCATCTCACACAGAGAGAATCCAATCGATCTTGGACACTTTGGGGCAGCTGTGCACAAAAGGCAGGGTCAGTCAGCACATGCATACAAAGGCCAGTGCTTCAGGGACATACTGAAGGACATTCACTGGGGCAGCACAAAATAAGGCTCATCAGACCTACAGGTTTTGGCTTTGTCAGTGTCAGCAGGTCTAGTTTTTCATCTCGGTCCAGTTGTGCTTATTGTCTTTCTTTTTAATTGCAGGAGCTGCCAGCAAAGGAAACATTGACTGCTTGTTCATCTCCCTGGCAGCTCTAGTAGCAGAAGTGGACAGCAGGAGAAATGAGGTCCTGCAACTTCTTTTAACCAGTCTGATACCCAGCCACACAAAAGGCCCTTGGGCGCAAGCAAATTGTTCACGTTATGCAGGTGTTCTCCTATGAGTGTGAAAATCTCTTTTTTCCCCCTTGCAATAAAAGAGAAATATCCCACCTTGGCAAACCCTGAATCCAGGCCTTCTCGGGCAGCAGCAGTTCCGGGAAATGACCACACGGTGGCGATCCCCCCTTAGAAATGGAGCCCAGCCGGTGGCCGGGGGCGACCCTGCAAAGCCCACGGGGGACAGTGCAGGACACACAGCTCCGACTCTGCAAAGCCCACGGAGGACAGTGCAGGACACACAGCTCCGACTCTGCAAAGCCCACGGGGGACAATGCAGGACACACAGCTCCGACTCTGCAAAGCCCACGGGGACAGCGCGGGGACAGCGCGGGACACGCGGCCCCGACCCTGCAAAGCCCACGGGGGACAGCGCGGGACACGCGGCCCCCGCCTCACGGAGCAGTCCTGCCGGGACGTGGGACAGGCAGCAGGCTCGAGTTGTGCCTGTGTGACATTTGCTTAATCAGCTCTCTGTATTAGCTGTCAGCTTGGGGAAGGCTTCTGCGGGGTGACCTCCTTGCTTGTGTTGCACGGTCTCTCTCAGGACCACAGCATCGCAGAATCTCTCCAGCTAAATTTCCACTGCTCCTAGACGGATATTCCACCACCTCTCCGTGGTTACCCACCCTCATAGTCTTTTTTTTCCCCCTTGCACTGTAATTCCATTCTTCAGCTTGCAACCCCTTCCTCTTGTCTTTAGCTGTGCAAAAACCCTCAGAAGAACCTGTCTTCTCCATATCACCCTCAGCCACAGTCAAGTGCTGTTGCACTGCTGAGCCCCGGCAAGCTCTTCATGCAGAGATCAGGGTCTGGCTCATCAGTTCCGGAGCTTCACTGATGTAAAACTCCTGTCAGTGGCCAGGGTCAGGATGTCAGTCTCTTTTCTTCAGAGAGCTCCCACCTGAAGGACTGCATTTCTCATTCAGCTTCCCTTCATAAATAAATCAGATCTTAGACCCAGGACTTCAAAATGGTTATTAACAACACGCTCTTGCCCTTGTAGTCCAGCATTGTGGGTGGCATCAGTCAGTGTTTTGATGTATGCAGACAAGAGGCTCACAGGGTTGCATTCTGCTAACACTAACCACCCTCTCAGCCAGCAAGGGAGGTCATCATCATGGGCCAGTCCTTGTTCCTAACCACGGAGGAGTTTTCAGTTCAAAGAGTACAATGTTGGGGTTTTTTTTTGATCTGCATCAGTAAGTTGGGTATGGCAGCCTGGTAATTGCTCAGAAGCCAGGAGCAGCTGGAAAAGATGACACATAATGCGACAAGGCAACCACATTCCTCTGGGAAATCACAGCATTCTCCCAGTGATGGTGCTGCCATGATGGAGGCAGGAAAACCACTTGAACAACCAACCAGTGCCCCTACACACATCGCAGAGGAGAAGAACACGTGGAAGTCTGGTGATCCTGCCGCACATGTGGCAGTGCAGTGGTTTTGCACACAGCTGTGCTGACTGGCTTCCACATCTGCTGGCATCCAATGCTTCCTCGGACACTGCTGGACTTCCAGCAGTAGGGGTGATTGTGCCAACCAGTTTCACAGAATCGCTGAATCAATTAGATTGGAAAAGACCTCTGAGATCATGGTCCAGCCTATGACCGAACATCACCCTGTCAGACCATGGCACTGAGTGCCACGTCCAGTCTTTCCTTAAACACCTACAGGGACAGTGACTCCACCAGCTCCCTGGGCAGCCCATCCCTATGTCTAATCACCCTTTCTGTGAATTTCCTCCTGATGTCCAACCTGAACCTCCCCTGGTACAGCTGAAGGCTATGTCCTCTTGTCCTGTTGCTGGCTGCCTGGGAGAAGAGCCCGACCTCCATCTGGCTACACCCTCCTCTCAGAGGGTTGTAGAGAGGGATCAGGTCACCCTCGAGCATCTTTTTCTCCAGCCTAACCAAGCCCCGCTCCCTCAGCCAATCCTCATAGGACTTGTGCTCCAGACCCTTCCCCAGGTCCATTGGCCTTCTGAGACACTCCAACACCTTAATGTCCTTCTTGTAGTGAGGGTCCCAGAACTGAACATAGGATTCAAGATGGGGCATCACCAGTGCTGCATACAGGGGGATCACAGAATCACAGAATGAACTAGGTTGGAAAAGACCTTTGAGATCATCAAGTCCAACCTATGACCTAACACCTCCCCATCAATTAAACCATGGCACTGAGTGCCATATCCAGTCTTTTTGAACACCACCAGGGATGGTGACTCCACCACCTCTCTGGGCAGACAATTCCAGTGCCTAATCACTCTTTCAGTGAAGAATTTTTTCCTGACGTCTAACCTAAACTTCCCCTGGTGCAGCTTAAGACTGTGTCCTAATGATGATAACTTCCCAGGTCCTGCTGGCCACACTATTTCTGGTAGAGATCAGGATACCTCTAGCATTTTTGGCCACCTGGGCTCATGCTGGCTTATGTTCAGCCAGCTTTGGCCAGCTCCCCCAGGACCTTTTCCGCTGGGCCACTTCCCAGCCACTCTTCTCCCAAGCCTGCAGCGCTGCATGTGTTGCCTTTTGCTGGTCTTAAAATTAAAACCAAAAGACAGTTTATGGGGAAAAGGGGTTTTTACCTCGGTATTTATTTAAGGATCCTTGGGTACAGCACTTCGTCCAGGTGGAATGCCCTGAAGTGCACATACGGCCCCTCCACACACACCGAAATACACACAATTATAGGCCTTGCAAATTAGTATATCTATCAAAGATCCCACAATGAGAGGCTCAAGAGAACCTCCATTCTGAGGAATCTTCCCCCTGGATGGGCCTATCTTAGTTTACAAAAATACGTTTTGGAGAGGACCTTGGTGTCTGGAGCTTCCAGACTGTTTGGTCTTCTGGCCTAACAGTACAGTGGGTCTCAGCTAAGTTATCAGACTTGGAAAATTACAAGTACGTAAGCTAAAAGCAATAAGAATACATAAAACTGTATAAAAGGGTATGTAAGAGGGGTATAAAAGAAGAGACAAAAAAAAATCATCCTGGCATCACATGGGGTTTTCGTGACCCAAGCGTAGGACTCGGCACTTGGCCCTGCTGAACCTCAAAGCTCTCCGCGTGCCCGTCCCCATGGCAACGCGGGGGCGCGCGGCCGCGCGGGGGGCGGGGCTCGGGCGGGCGCTTCCGGGCGGCGCCGGCGGTGACGCGT